>CM034541.1:38823298-38989534 GCA_020002185.1 Paraescarpia echinospica
ATTCTACCACCCAATTCTGTTTCCATGCTCACTTGGTTGATATCTTCTCATTCTACCATCCACTTCTGTTTCCATGCTGTCTTAGTTGATCTCTTCTCATTCTACCACCCACTTCTGTTTCCATGCTCACTTAGTTGATCTCTTCTCATTCTACCAATCACTTCTGTTTCCATACTGTCTTGGTTGATCTCTTCTCATTCTACCACCCAATTCTGTTTCCATGCTCACTTGGTTGTTCTCTTCTCATTCTACCGCCCACTTCTGTTTCCATGCTCTCTTGGTTGATCTCTTTTCATTCTACCACCCACTTCTGTTCCCATGCTCACTTGGTTGATCTCTTCTCATTCTACCACCCACTTCTGTTTCCATGCTGTCTTGGTTGATCTCTTCTCATTCTACCACCCAATTCTGTTTCCATGCTCTCTTGGTTGATCTCTTCTCATTCTACCACCCACTTCTGTTTCCAAGCTGTTTTGGTTGATCTCTTCTCATTCTACCACCCAATTCTGTTTCTATGGTCACTTGATTGATCTCTTCTCATTCTACCACCCACTTCTGTTTCCATGCTGTCTTGGTTGATCTCTTCTCATTCTTTCTCTCTACGTATCCTGCCCATCTCTGTCTGTTTCCAACTAGTTGAATTTTCAGGTGTTTCTTTGTGCCACTTTCTTCTCAGTCCCCATCTTCCTTCAATCTTTTTATGTCATTTTATGACCCAGTTACTTCACTAGACTGTTGTTTAATAAAGGGAAACAAAAAGCAACGTTTTGGTATTACGTACCTAAAAGAGTTAATACAAATTAACCATTAGCAACAACAGTTAAATTTTTAATGTTGGTGGTTTACTCAGAATGTGGTCTCAGAGTAGAAGAATCTAATTAAACTTCCGATATCCTGGAGTCTGACATCTTGCTTTTGACATAGTTTTGACCACTAAGCGAGCAGCAAGCAAAGTTTCTAGCACATTATCAATTCCTTCAAACTCAAAGACCATGGAATACAGTTCGGTAGAATTTTACAATGTCACTTTGCAGTAGAACGTGATTTTGCAGTATGCCCTAATGTTCCATGCGCTTTTGTAGCAATACTACTTTGATGAACAAAGAGCTGTATTTTTCCATTTTCATGTGAATAGACCAGAAGTGAAACAGTGATGTGTCTGCAAATAGATTGAGTCATAGACTGGGCTGGGGCGATTTCTTACTTTCCAATCTAACTATAAAAACAACCGCAGAGAGCTGCCAAATGTCTATGCATATATACAACATACATATATACACATATACTTGATCAGGCTCTAGCCCAGGGCAAGTGCAGGTAAACTTTTCACTCATCGACACTGTCTGGCTTTTTTGTGCTTGAAACACCACTGGTCCTTGTGTCTATGGTTGGAACCTGTATCCAGCTACAGCTGTAGTTCTAAATTCATTTCGTTGTTATCATCAGAAGAATTGGAATATCCATAAGGGCATGCTTTCTTGCCTAAGCACATGACACATTGCCATCTGCCGGACTAGTGAGAAACTGTTGTGTGTGTGTAGTCGAAATAAACCAAGAACAAATTGACTATGATTTAGCCAAAGAAAATGTAGCCTGCACCAATGTGTAGAGATTATGCCGTCGCGATCCTAGATAAGGGCGAGCTACAAGGGTTGGATAAGACAACTTTATTGCTCCATCTTCGTCTGGAACATTAACACATAACACACACGAGGTCGAGCGATGATAAAGAGACCAACCAGAGCGAGGCTCATATAAACCTATCGCTAGAGGTCAGCACATTTGATGTCAGTACACTTGCGGGTGTGACCTCTTTTTCTCATTCATTCAGTGTCTTTAAATAGTAAAGGCCAACGTTCTATCTATACTACTAATTACGGTAAACGACTGCACATAAATCACTAGCGTACACTGACCGCCATGGCTAAACATATATCTAAAAACAACGATCATAACTAAATGGTTCGACATTATAAAGTATAGCCGCTGCCCTCAAGCAAATAAACGGGATTTTCTGTCTCAGAACTAAACACGTACAACAATTCATGATTAACTATTAGTCTCATTGTCTGTAATCATGTGTACACTGTTCTCAGGCAAAATGGATTATTCTGTCACAAATCATATTAGAACTAACATGAATGTTCAGGTCGCTAGTTGGTCTTATAATCAGCAAACCACTTAGGCTTATGCAGATGTTGACAACGCCACAGCGCCTCCGGCACATCGTCAGTGTCTACTGCGTCTTGGTGAATTCATCTGGATGCGTCTTGGACTGGGCGGGTATCTTCTACTGACACCCAGGAAAACTCATCGAGTTGTTGAGCAGGAGTAGATAGCTCAACTGTCACATGAGGTGGTTCTGTGTATCCCACAATCTGGTCATTAACGTGGTCGCAAGTATCGTCACAATCACTCATATATGCTGTCTCTAACGATCGGAGGGGATGTATGATTTGATAGTCAGTCAGTACGATGTAGCATTCGGATTGCTTTACACGAAATGATGTATTTCGTAATTGTGAACTGACAAATTTGCGGATGTTGCACCACACTCCTGTTTATACTACCAAGTATCTATGTCGAGCTCACGACTTGTTGCAATCTTAAGCTTGAGTTGGTGTGAAGTAGGGTGGTCCAGTTGGATATGCAGTGCAGGCAACAAACCGTAAAGGACTTGGCGGGGTATGATAATGCATTCACGAGTAATGGAAAGTGGGTGGTCTTGCTTTACCACCAGCAAACCGTCCCCGGAAACAGTCACAACATTGAGGTAACGCTTTACATCCCTGTCATTTGTCAGTTTCTTCGATGGACGTGTGTCTTATACCAAATAGACACGAGTACGTCTCGGATCCTGGCATTAATTTTGGATTGATGTCCATGATGTCTTGCTGGTGACGGGGAATTTCACACAGCCAGTGATGATATGTTGAGTAGACATTCTCTGAATTACAGTCTTCAATTTGTCTTGTAAATGAACAGATCTGGCATACTGAGTCTTCACAAATAGCTGCATTATGGCTTGTAAAATCTGACGGAACATTGGCCGACCCTGCAAGATGCTCACCGATGCTTGGTAACAGCTAACACATGACAAGTATGTTGACACACGCGGGCTGGCTGACAACTCTCCACGACAAAGTTTCTCAAAGGCTTGTATGCAAGGTTTACTGTCAGTCAGGATGTACACCTTTTGTTTCGACCGAATGATGTAAGGACTGAAATGTTTCATTGTAATGGCGGTGGAAAGGGCCTCTACCTCGCATGGTAGCCATGTGAGTTGTCACCCACAGAGTTTCGTGCTGAAAAACCCTGCAAGCAATGGTTTACGTGTCACGTATAGGGTAGCCCCAATATCATGTGACTTTGGTGTGCCATCGGTCACAATCCACAGTTGGTGATCAGGTTGTGGGAGGACCACAGTGCCATTAAATGACAGTTTGTTCTGGGCTTGACTAAATGCTTCGTGTAGTTCGTCTGACCAGTCAATATGGTCTTGGGATTTGCGATCAGCTACGTCTTTGAGACGTGACAGGATACGGGCGCATTCTGGTACTACACTTGACAAACCGTGTATGCGCCAAGAAAGGACCTCATGCCCCGTACCTTGTCCGGAGGGGAACGTGATGAGAGTGTAGCAATGCGGTGAGTGCTAGCCCTAATCGTGCCGAGGCACCAGGTCCACCACAGTATTGTGGCAGTTCTTGGGCAGATAACCATCTGCCATGCTGATACGTTCAAGTCACACTTATCTAGGGCTTGAAGGACCCTTCTCCATTTGTGAAGAAGCTCAGACGGCGTGTCTCCTCCGCAGTATAAATTATCAGCAATCTGCGACAATTCCTTCTTCAAGTTGGTCATCTAACACGCGACACATGAGTTCTTCAAGGGCAGTTTCTGATCCTGGCATGCCCATAGCACATCTTGCATACACACGGACTCCACGAAATAGTGTTGCAACACCACAGTATTTCATGGATTGATGAGACAACGGGGCCTGGTAAAAGGCATTAGTAAGAT
This sequence comes from Paraescarpia echinospica, assembly GCA_020002185.1. Classification (NCBI taxonomy): domain Eukaryota; kingdom Metazoa; phylum Annelida; class Polychaeta; order Sabellida; family Siboglinidae; genus Paraescarpia; species Paraescarpia echinospica. The sequence goes on from CM034541.1 coordinate 38,827,322, forward strand.
CCGTGACAACAATGTACTTCCATTTGGTAATGTTGCAAAGTGTAGACTCTACATCCGGAAGAAAGGAAGGTTGTGGTTTGCTATATCTTCCCACATCAGCGAATGCAGTGACTAGTCTGAAACCCCCAGTGCTTTTTTTACCAGGAATGACAGATTCAGATACTCAACAGTGTGCCAACATCTTCTGGTTTCACAAATACGCCTTTTCTTTCGAGGTCATTGAATTTCTGTTGTTGCTCGTCTACGGAGTCATTCGGCACAGCCACTTTGACATATTCGCCTGGCCAGATCGTCGTTCTCTCAGCAGGAGGCCACGGTACACACGCATGTCGGACAGTGGAATGATTCGGCACATTACCATCACCTAGGATGACCTGGCATTTTGCAGGACGGATGGTCAATAATTCTTCTCCATGAAAGGTGTGCCCCAATATCTCAACGTCCAAGTTCTCGACTACTAAGCCTTCCAACTCAAATTCTCTCCCGTCACGAGTGAACACAACAAGGGTCTCGTCAACCACCTTAAGAGGAGATGACCTGTCAGCTTGGTGGGCAGTTTGAGAAGTGCTCTTGACTTGGCATCCCAACTTCATGGCTGTTAATTCTCGAACCATGTCTCATGTGGTGCCACTGTCTATGGTGATCCTGACCGTATGGTGGTTTGGGAATGTATCCACGTAGGGAGACTGATGCACCTGGATGTGTAATGTGTGAGATGGAATGGTGTCAATTTAGTCTTCCATAACCTCCTCTTCCATGGTGGGGCCAAACTCCAGCACTTCAGCTTCTAGATCGTGCCTAATTTTTTCGATGAGGCGTGCCCTCATCAGATACCTGCAATTTTGTTCAGGTAAATACTTGCAAGCACTCAGGAAGTGCTGGTCAGCTCTGCCTGCTTCTTAGCATAGAGGGCATGACCTGTCTAATCGCTTACTTCCCGGACTCGGACAGAATCTAGTTCCCGGCTGTCTGGGGAACCAACGAAAATGCAATGCTGCTGCTCGCATTACCCTGACATCTCCAGCTGCTTGCACTTCGTTAAGCAAGGACGACAAAGCTTGCGATATCTCTGGTTTGATGAATGCGAGCGTACGTGACCGTAATTCAGTGGCGTAATGCTGTTTCACAAGTTTCGGTAGTTTGGGGTCAATCAATCAGAACAATGTCAAGTACAATGAAATTCTCCATTATCGGAGACATTTCTTCATCATCGGTGGTCGGTTCGCCATGGTGAGTAATACTACCGTCGCGTTTCAACACATTGTCTTCCACGAACGCAACCAGGCATTGGTACAAGTCCTCCTGCTTTTCTTCCGCTTCCAATCAAATGGCAGCAAACTCGAGAAAATGTGCACCCGTCGACTGGAAGCCATAGTGAAGCTGTATGCTTTGCAATATGTTGTTGATCGAAGTTGCATTAGTTTGCAATCAGGCCCAACATGAGCCCTTTTGGGCAACCGTGTGCCGATGTTCTGTAGGGATGTGTGCAGCATCATCTGTAAAGCCACAAGGAGGAGCAGTTTTTGACTTTTTCCCCCAGCCCATTCCATTAACGAGGAATGGGAGAAATTCTGATCGAGGGAAAGAGTATACAAAATGTTCGGCTTGCAATTCTCATAGCTTTTAACAGTTTAATTTTTACCCAAGCACTATTGCTTGGTGCTAGCCACGGGTTGTGTGCTAATAATGTCACTTATCTGAACCACTGTAGATCCAATTGCCCATATGTGCAACTGCTCGCCCATTGTCTAACACATAAATCTAGAATAGCGAACGGTGATGATCGAGCTGATAATAAATCTTCGATCGAAAGCATAGTTCGTTTCCCGATGATGCCATCACGCCATTGTGGAGAGATTATGCCGTAGCTATCCTAGATAAGGGTGAACTACAACGGTTGGATAAGACGAATTTATTGCTCCAACTTCATCTGGAGCATAACACACACGAGGTCGAACGATGATAAAGAGACCAGCCAGAGCGAGGCCCATATAAACTACTGGGTGACAACGCTTCTGTCAGCGGACGCTAGCGTAACGTAACTTACATATAAGCAGCTAGATGTCAGCATACTTGCTGGCACTGAGTGCACCTGCACTCAAAATGGGCAATAAAACATAGCAGATTCGCTGAACATTGAAGAGTGATGCATAGTCATGTGCAGAAAAAATCAACCAAAGAGGGACCTGTGTCTTTAACCAAGAAGTATGAGCATCCGAAAGTGACCACCGCAGATTCTAACAAAGCTCGCCACTGGCGGACTTGCCAAATTCATCATCTGTCACCTGTTTATTTCACCGGAAAATCTTCCTTGGAAATATTTGAAAAGTTGTTGCCTAGCACTTGTAGTATCCAGTAGCCATGCAGTGCATTGCATTTTTTTATGGGTTTCATCAGTTTTTTTGGGAGATATGCTGCATTGCGTATTGAAATACTGTGTGCAGTGGTGGCTGGCATTTTGCGACACAAACCACTGGCAGTTGGTTAGTAATGGCACCGCCCAGTGCCAATACTGGCCAAGTTTGAAAAATTATCTAAAATATACCATGGCGCCGTGCTCATCAAATCATGATGATATGTCCTATTGTTTGGGTTGTGGTTGTCCGAGTATTTCACTCCTTTAAGTAATTAATTCATAAAGTTACAATAGTGATTATAAAATGCAGTGTATACAGAGCTTATTTAATATTGCATCGCAAAAATGTTAATCTGAAAAAAAAAAATATAATATTGGTTAATATATGGAAAGATCATTTATAGTATTTAATTCAACAAATTGGAAATGAAAACAGAAAAATTAAACTTACACTCCCAAGAATTAGACACTGTGGAATTATTATTATTGTGATGCATTCATGGTTTTTATTTTTAGGGATACGTGTGTGTTAGTTTGTAAAATGTGTGTTGAAGAAAGATTCAGTTTCTAAGTGATGAACATTAAAGGTAAACATATTTCAGGCAGTTGACATGACTACTATAAATCATTCGACACATGTTTCTTTAAACTAATGGTTGTCATGCAATTTTAAGCAACACTTTGTGTGGAAAAAACAACTAGAAAATGTAAATAACCTTCTTTTCCTTGTTTTGTAGTCTGCAGAAAAACCCAACCGAGAGGGCAGATTTAAATACGTTGATGGTAAGTGGTTTAGGAATTTGCTAAGAAGGTTGGGTAATTTATAAGAAGCATGTAAGTTGTTTAGGAAATCAGCAAGTGGCATAAGAAGTTGATAACGGTTGTATACATGGTTTGGGAAATGGCTAAGTAGTGAAAGTCACTTGATTAGTCAGCATGAATCGTATGTATGTGACTTGGAAAATAGGCATGAGGAATGTAAATGACAAAATCTTTCTCTAAGCCTGCACCAAAGATCTCTACATATATATGTTCTTTGCATGTATACAACGTCATTAAAGTCTAGGCGAAATAGACCTTTTTTATTCCCAATCTCAATGAAATATAATGTAAAAATAGTGTCCTGATATTCAACACATTTTTTAACCCCCTTCATCACCCTTTTCAAGGCCTCTTTTGTTCGTTCTTTTCTGTAAATTTTCTGCACAGTTTGTTGCGACACCTAGCTGTTGTTCAAAGACATTAAAAATTTCATTTCACTTATTCTATAACAATAGTATGTTAGCTGTGACTGACAAATAAATGATCTTACTACTGTACATAAAGGCAGTGGAAGCCTTGCTGTCATTAGGTGTTTCAGATAATAAATTGAGGTCATGTATCTGTTACTACAGCAGGCTTGAATTCAAATGCATTTGTATTTGAAAATGTCGCATCTGCACTTGCATTTGAGTATCGAGAAAAGTGTTTTTGGTGTTTTGCTAGTTAGAGGTTGTGCCAGGTGGTATAAAATAATATGTTTCTTGTGCTTGCATTTTTACAGAGTCAAATATAAATTTAGATGGAGTAGTTACCTTGTCATGTCAACAACTTCTAGGGTGGCTTTGGTTATATTTAAGAGTTGGTCAGATAAACAGAAACACAAAAGTTATTATGGTCGGATTAATAATACTAAGCACATTATGTAAATGCGAGCAGTTTTTTGTATACTTAAGTTATGTAAAACATTAATTAATTGACTACCCTTGAAACAGTCACGGAAAATATGCATAATATTATGAGCAATTCATTTATAACCGTCTAACATATGGTATGAATCCTAAAACAGATAAGAACCCTTACTTAACCAATAGAAATTTCAAAAAATAAAGATGTTACCTTTATTCTGAATGGTTAAATCCTGAAAGTTTGGTATCTGAGAGTGCACACACGATACACGCAGGATGCACACACGATGCACACACTAGCTCGATTATAGTTAGGTACCGGTACTTGTCTTTTCAGGGTTCGTCGTTTGTGAAGAAGACAGAGAGGGAGTACAATATACAGGTGAACTTTGGCAACTGGGTATGCAAAGTGATGCAGATAGATCCCCCGTCATAGGGGCGTCTACTTCTATACCTGCACTGGCAGGTCTGGTCGACGTGCAACAGTTGTCATCCTCAATGTAGTCATGATCTCAGAACTATGGACGGCGGACATTTCTACGTGGTTGTCACAATTCCATCTCGCCAGCCAGTGTGTCCCAGTTCAGTGTTTGTCGCGGTCGACATGTTTGGTGATACCTAATATATCAATATATATATTACATCTGCCATGGCGTGTTTGTGAATTGCAATCAGTGTTGTCTGCAGACTTATAGCCTGGTGTCGATGTGGTTCGAAGGGCATTTCGTCTCTACACAGTGGCTGTTTAGAGTGCTTAGAACAGAGGGGGTGTGGCAGCGGTCTCAACATCCCATCTCCCACCTGTTTTAGGGGCCAGACCCCCATTTCCTTGACATTTTGGAGCCAACTCCCCACCATTTTTTATTTAGAGCCCATTTTTTTAGGATGAACTTACCACCAACTTTGTATTCACCCTCCCACCTCCCACTTCCTGCCATGCCCCCCCTCGGGAATTACCAAATGTAGAAGATGGTTTATTCCAATGTGCCTGTACACACCCACATCTGCATCATTTTGTAAGAGTAGCGTAAATTAATCCTCATGCAGTGGACATTTTCTGATCATGTGTTTAACTGATGTTTGACAAACATGTCATCATAATTATTGAAACCTAATTATTGTTAGCATAATGTTACTGACAAACTAGTATCATGTTATAGAATATAGATGATTCTCAAACAGTAGAAGATTCCTTTGCTTGAACATTATTATGCATTGTTTGCTATCTACAGAAACTGCTGTAAATAATTAAATAACAACCCAACTATTATTTACTGAGTGCGACGTAGAACACAAAGATGTATAATAATTTATGTACCGAAAGTTGTGGGAAAAGTAATTGTACAGTGTTCTACAAGTAAGTGTACAGTGTTCTACAAACAAAGCCTAAGCATCATTTGGGTACAATTTTGTAGTTGTATTTTCCAATACAATATTCTGTTGACGGACGGGCTTAAATAATTTGATCTGGGGTAGAGATATTTACAATTACCTCGGGAGGTATTTGAAATACATCTTCCTGTAGGTTATGTTGGAGTTTCTTTCACACACACACACACACACACACACACACACACACACACACACACACACACACACACACACACACACACACACACACACATGTATAAATACAATACATATATATATTATATATACTATGTATCATAACATACAAAGAAAATAGATGTTTCAACTAAACAATCTGATGATAAACATTATTTTAAATTGCCTTGAATGAAATCAACATGGAGTATGTTTTTATTACAAATTAAAACATACTATACAAACAATTAGACAATCATATGATAATAATCAAGTCTATGAAAATGATTAACTACATTTTGCTGGCCCTTGCTAGTGGGGATTCTGGAATCTATTAACACAGTGCAAAAATGTAAACGCCAGCCAATTATTACCCAGTAGTTATCACTTGACTTTTCCAGTGGATTGCTCTTGCTCTGTTGATAAAGGACCTGTTAATGATGTTATATATAACACTGCGAAGGTTGTTAAAAATATCAAACTTGCTTTAGACATGCAATTTCTTGCCAAATATACACAGTGTCGTGGCCAAGACAATTATGGCCAAGGGACAATCACGTAGCAGTACTGAGTAGTTCCAATGATGCTGTGTATTCCCGTGCTTGTTTAGTATACAGCTGATGGTGAAGTCAGTCATGCGGAAACCTCTACCAAAGTTACACATGAGCGGGTTTATTCTGATGTAAAAAGGAAACAAGGATTCTGGTCCAGTGTTGTAGTTTTTAATTGTAGTTTTGAGCAGTGTACGTGTTTGAACTTGTAGCGATATCTCTGTGTTCTGTTATATTGTCACCAGATTGCCATTAAAGAAGTACTGTGCAACTTGTCATCATGACATGTATCATGTCATAGTTTCATGTAAGAAATCAGTGTCGTCAGATTGCTGTGCAACATGTCATATCATATGATTGGCATGTGACATGTGACGATGTCATCAGATTGTCATGTAACCCGTCATCGTGTCATCAAACTGTTATGTAACACATCAGATTGTCTTGTAACATGTCATAGTGTCATCAAATTGTCATGATGTACATAATAGATTCTCATGTAATGTTAGTGTCATGTTGCAAGTCACAATGTCATCAGATTGTCACGTAACATGTCATCAGATTGGCATGGGAACTGTTTCACCAAATGTAGTGTAACGAACTGACCACTTTCATTCCTGAAGTTGTGCATACACCTGCAGTTAGCTGTAGCACACTTATCTGCTACACCGGGTTATGTAATCTGTTTCAGTTGATAGCTAGACACATGAATTTTGTCTTTATGCCCAGGAATTTGTTCATTAATCAGTGATGTGATTTGGGTAAACATTTTTGTTGTCAAAGACCAGTATATTGCAGGTGTGTTCTAGTTACTTCTCGTGTACAGGAGATGTGCCAAACATAAGGTAAACCAGATGCCATATAAGATTATGCTAGTCCTAATAATAATGTTTCTAGCTGGCTTGTGTTATAGCTCTTGCACATGACAAATGGAATGCCATGTTTGTAGTTATATGACAGAGTACTCTAGAATGTTTTAGACTACGATGATGGACAATCCTTTCTGTGATTTTTAAATATGGAGAGTTCTAGAGAAACAAGCATATCTTTTTTGTGCATACCTCTCCATTGCAGTGGAATATTGTTCAAATAAGGGATGGTCTCACAAGTGTGCAAAGTCCAAAAACAGACTTTAGCATTGGTTAAACCCCTCCCCCACCAACACGTGGTGTAGGACTTCTTAATTATCATTAACATGCTTCACTCACTGGATGGTATCATTGTAGCACTTTATTTCTCTCCCCACGATACAAGCAAACCATCCACCAACGTAATGCTTAACATAGTTTTGGGTTTGTGTGAACATATGCCACCACCCCTAAGGATTCCATAAAGCTTCAATCATTTCCACCTTGAGTGGAGAATATGTCATATCTCTATCTGCCATGCCTCGCTGATTTTCATTTCCATAATTTTTTCACATGCCTGTTTTATCCAAATCTTGTATCTTTCGTTTCAGTTGTTTCCTGTTTGTCTTGCCCGTCTGTTTTGCCTAAGTGTTGAATATTGTCGGCTCTCACTTGGTGCGCTCTCCAGTTTGTTGTTGTCCAGTCATAGTTGCTCTGTAAGTTACTAGAACTGAGCATTTGTTAGGAGTACTGAAAGCTTAGGATTTTTATTTCCGACTCAAGTTTAATTTCAGTAGCACTGATTTATATTGTTTGTGAAAATGTTGCCGTGAGGGTGTATGGTCGGATGAGGCTGGTCATGTGATGACCATATGACAGAGGTGATGTCATGTGACAAGGCCTGCGTCATGTGACATGTGCATTCCTTGTAGAATGATCTAATAACTGTTGATGAATAACCTTTGTTTGTGGCAATAAACATTCTGTGTCATACAATATTGTGTTTTCATGATTGAAAGAAACACCTGGAAATGAAGGAGTGTGCACAAGTTATAGAATGCTCTTCTTGAACCTGGACATTGTTTCTCTATGATAATTTATTGTGGCCGTGTAAATCTTTACCCTAGATCACAATATTGTGGAACATTTTGTGATGTCCATGAATTGATAAAATATGCTCTGGATTGCACATTCAAACTTACATAATTTTGTTGAAATTTTCACATCTGTCCAACATCAAGACAATCTTGCTTTTTTGCAATATGGTTACATCATTGTATCAGCCTCAGTATCCCTTTGCATATCGCCTTTTCGAAACAAAGAAGTCTGGTTGAGCCCATTTTAAATTATCCAATCATCACATTGCCAATTAATCTTAATAACACCTGGTTCGTGAGAATGGTTGCACTGGTAATTATAGGGGTTTCCTGGAATAGTCCTTTGATGTGGGGCACATGTGTTTGCATGGTTGTCAAGCCCAAATCATGATTGGCGAAGATACCAACTAGGACAAAGCACAACTCGGTGAACAATTAATTAATTCCCGCACATTGCATAGGGTATATTCAAGGGGCAGTGTAGCCAACGATTATGCCTGGCTTGCAAGGATGGGTGTAATTACTGTTACGTTCCTCAGGCCCAGGCATTTCATGTGCATGACCCAAATTCTAGATTATTTGCCAAGTCGGAGGAAAATTCCTACAATGGTTATTGTATTACTGCAGAGCTAATGCTGGATGAAACCTGGCAAAGAGTAATTCGGTTGTACATGTATTATTAATTTATTAACTATGTAAAAAGCACTTGGTCAAAACAAGACAAAAGACTAGTCATTTCCATTGGGATCTTTTGCTGTACTCATTTGGTGACCTGTTAACCGATCTTGACCTACTTTGTGACCTTCCAGTGTCGTCCTCAGTTAGTGCAATGTCAAGGTCAGCTACTGGTTGCTTGCCCTTTCTGTCTGTGGTCGTTGCCTCGGCTAGTTTTGGTCTCGGCAGAACAAGTTTGGGCTGTGCAATGCCTTTGCGTGGAACGGATCTTTGTTTTGCTCTTGATGTCAGCAATGGACTGCTAGTTCGGGAAGCTGCAGAGAGTGGCCGTCTGGTTGGTTCCATCCACTTCTTTCTTGCCCTCGGGGTATCACCTTCAACCCTCATTTCTGATGCTGCCTTTGTGGGTGATGTGTCTTCAATGACATCACTTTTCTCCTTATCTTTCACCAGTTGTTCATCGTCCACCTGACCAGACGGCACACCGTGTTCAATGTTGTCTCGTGTAAAACCACTTTGTTTCTTCACGTTATGAGTCTTGGCTGTTGTTATTTCTATGAAAGATTTACCATTGGAGTCACAAGACTTCTCTGTAGTTATTTCAATGGCAGATTTTCCACTAGAGTTGCTGGTTTTGATTTTACTTAAATATCCCTGATTGTCCTTTATTGTATCGCCACACATGAGCTCTATGATGTGTTCGATGGCTTCTTGTTGCTGAGTTGTTACATAGTCTAGGTCACCAATAAGGTTGTCCCTCTTGCCCTGACTGTCGGCTCGTAACTGGTCGATTGACTGAAAGAAGTGTTGGCCGAAGTCTGACAACGCCTCGTCTCTGCCTGTACAAAACAACAGCACAGATTACAACCATTCCTGTCAAAGTACATCAAAAACGAAGAGCAGATGAAATAAGTCAAAATAAATCACTAAAAGTAATAGTAAGGTCTTATATATCATATGTTATCCATTAATTAGTACAGCCCCCATACTGCTCAAAACGCTTTACACTTCTTCCCCTGGCAGACCAGTGCATTTGAACACTTCTCTGGGAAGTATTCACCCATGCAGCAATTAGTGTATGTCTTTGTACACAAATATCCCCTACTGTCTGAACCAGGTACTTAACTATACAGTTGAATAAAGTGAGGCAGTGTGGAGTTAACAAAACATCCCAAACTTTGAAACAGTAGTGAGTGGATTTGAAACTGGGTTCCCTTGATTGTGAGTGGTGTTCTCATAACTATGCTGCTATATTATATTCTGGTGAAATTATTAGTATTTGTTCTGTAATAATTATGAAATGGTGACTAAGAACATTGCTGTTTTCTACCTTTGTTGTCTTTTGGTGCAAGTTTTTTGATGGCTTCGGAAACCTGCAATGGAATGTTTTGTCTTGTTGACTTCATTTTAAAATGAACAATGTGCTACACAAGACCTGTTTAATTCAGACTATAAAGTAATAATACTATGTTTCATATTCTGCATTTTGTTCATAATTATTTTATAATTTCTTTTGTTACAACTCAAAACATTTAGTAGGGCCAATAGAACCAGATGTAAAAATGTGGCTACAGTATTTTAAAGTTAGGATAGACTGTAGTTTCACAGCTTAGTGTAAAGAGAATTACATTGAATATATATGTTTGATAATGTCAATTTTGCATGTTATGAATGACAGCTATCAACAATGTATGCACATAACCTTAGATATCATTAAAATCACAATAATGATTTCAGTAACCTATTTAAAGCACAATAATGATTACAGTAACCTTGGTGTCAACAGCACACTCACAGTGGTGAACAAATGTGAAATGAGCAGACATAAAAGCAATAACAGGACTAGAATGGCCTTGTATGCAAGATACAATAGACATCAATTTAATAAATGGCTTTGTATGCAAGATACAATAGACATCAATTTAATAAATTGCTTTGTATGCAAGATACAATAGACAGATCAATTTAATAAATGGCCTTGTATGCAAGATACAATAGACATCAATTTAATAAATGGCTTTGTATGCAAGATACAATAGACATATCAATTTAATAAATGGCCTTGTATGCAAGATTCAATAGACAGATCAATTTAATAAATGGCCTTGTATGCAAGATACAATAGACAGATCAATTTAATAAATGGCCTTGTATGCAAGATACAATAGACATATCAATTTAATAAATGGCCTTGTGTGCAAGATACAATAGACAGATCAATTTAATAAATGGCCTTGTGTGCAAGATACAATAGACATATTAATTTAATAAATGGTCTTGTGTGCAAGATACAATAGACATATCAATTTAATAAATGGCCTTGTATGCAAGATACAATAGACAGATCAATTTAATAAATGGCCTTGTATGCGAGATACAATAGACAGATCAATGTAACAAATGGTTTGTTTAAATAAACCCAGGTAATTTCATCCAAAAGGTGGGACCAATAAGAAAAAGTGGTATTTCCCTCCAGAAAGGGGTAATTTTGAGACAAGCACAATAAAATGTGATGGTGGATTAACTTTCAATGGTAATATCTGGATACACTGTCCACCACTGGGTTATGTTGTCTTCTCCCATACATTTAAAGTAGAAAATAGTGTAACAATTCTGATTTTATAAACACATACAGGTAATTGAACAAAAATTGCTCACTTACTGTGGTGACAATTTTTATGAAAATTAACCATTTGATCACCTGTTGCTACTCACCTGTGTAACGTTGAGTTTGAAGACAGTGAGGAAATTTCTGAGAGGGTCCTCCGCTGCTGTCCGCTGCAGGATGCTGTACGCTTCCAAGATGGCTGCCAGCAGGACGTAATGTATCAAGATTACTATCTGTGACCTCAACAGCACGGTGGGAATAACAAACCATTGTTTTCCCAAATAAATGATAATAGAATGAACGAGGACTAACCTCTGGTGCAAATTTTGAACTAGGAAAGCTAAGTTGATTTGTGATAACAAAGAATTAGTTTATTTAAAGAAACAGGCAGAATAAACACAAAATATCAACATGTGCTCTTTGGGTGACATAGTAATTAACTCTCATGAAACATTTGATTTCTTCCCAAATATTTTGACCGATTCATTCAGTCTTCAGTAAACTACATATAAGTGGGTCAGTCCACTATAAACAATATGTAATTTGGTCACTGTGTGAAAAACTAATGGCTAACACAAGAACTGTGATATGATATATCGATGTACCTTTCAATGGTTCACAAAGAAGCTCATTGGTGACCTGCTCAAATGTTCTATAGCCTTCCCTGAAACAGAGTAAATACTAAACATTCACAAAGTAGCAAATGTGTCACATAATCCAAAAGTACTGATGATCCAATGCTACTAAATTATAACAATTTGACAGAATTTCTAACACAGACTACCAGAAAGGAAACATCAACACACTAGTGGTAAACAGATCATTAAGCTAAGACACTTGTATCATGGATAACAATTACAATTATTTAGATGATTTTATCAGACTATTGATCTAGATAGAAAAAAGCACAGGATTTATTTATTTTCAGCAAGGCATTAATGAGGGTGAATACGGTACCTGAGAGCACTGAAGAATGTCTGAATGTAGTCGAGCTGCAACTGATACACAGCACGATGGAAGTCTACCTCCTCCTTCAGCAGTTTATTCTAGAAATCAACAAATGACAATTCATAATTAAAAAGTTCTTAATAACTTTTTATATCTTGGAATACAGGTAATGCATTTTTACTTCACGGCCAAAAAAGTTTGTATGATTTGTGTTTTCAACAACACTATTCATGACGACAAGTAAAATGTGAGGACCCTTTGAAAACATGCATGCACACATGCACATGCATACAGTCCTGACCTCGGCATGTTTGGTGCGTGTTGTATAGGCCATAGCTCTTAGTAATGCCTGGATTATCTCTCGTGCATCATTGACCTTTGACCTAGGAAAGTTTGGAAGTCGCTCCATCACTGCATCGACGGTCAGCTCCTTCACCATTGGTCGATGAAGCAGAGGCTGCAAGACCAGCAGTGGTGTTAACTAAACAATACAAATATCATGCACTTTGTTATTTATAATAACAATAATAATGGAATGACTTCTTTAGTGCCAATATCCTAGAAAATCTGAGCTCAGTGGCGCAATAAAACCAACGGATTAAGCACTCTCATTGTCATGTACAGAGTAAAAGTCGTCAACAAATGGATGGAATTGCCAAGAAGCTAAGGAGGATATGCAATATTAAAAAGGTAGGTTTCTAGATGACGGAGAAATTAAACTATATATCTTACTGACGTACACTGATAGGCAGTAAGGTCCACAAATTAAATGTATGCTATTGGCCAATACATAACAAGCAAGAGTATATATAGTAAAACTTGACTTGGATGACCACCCCTTCTTCACAGTCAAAAATTATCTCTCAAGACAGGTGGTCTCTCGTAGCAGGTTGTAGGGATATAACCTTACCATAGTCAAGCTAGTGTATGTGTTTGTGCATGCGTGCACTTTCAGGGATTCACTTTTGACCCCTCAGAAGAAAAGTAATGCTTTATTTTGCAAAAGAGAGAGGGAGAGAAGGAGAGGGGGGGTAGAGAGAGAAAGAGAGAGACAGAGGGGGAGAGAGAGGGAGAAAGAGAGGGAAAGAATGAGGGGGAGGGAGAGAGAGAAGGGGAGAGGGAAAAGAAAAGGGGGGATAGAGGGGGAGAGAGAGAGAGAGGGAAAAGAAAAGGGGGGATACAGAGAGAGAGAGGGAGAGGGGAGAGATAGGAGGGAGAGGGGAAAGGGAGAGAGAGAGAGGGAGGGAGGGAGAGAGAGAAGGTGAGAGAGGAAGAGAAGGAGAGAGAGGAAGAGAGAGGGTGAGAGAGGGAGAGGAAAACATTTGTAATAGATGGCGCATTATGTACAAGCAGAGAAAATGTGAGTGTACATGACTAACCCAAGGAGCAGCAGGCACCAACACACACAGTTCCAGCAACTCTCCTGAACTCTCCTTCAACATGCTGCAAGTCTTGGACACCTGGCCCCACAGCCTTGCATAGAGTGCCAGTGGCAGTTCATGATTGGCTGGACCTTTGTCAGGTGACACAATCATTTGTAGCGATTGGTTGACCGCCATCATCTGCTTATAAAGCTCAGCAAGTTTTGATTCCAATTTTGCCTGGAAATTGAATAAAAGTAATCCTGTGTTAGTCAATAAATTGTTGATAAGGAAGTAAATGTGATGTCACCAAGTTAATACACTTAGATTCATACTATGACTTACACTGCTTAACTATATTGGTGATACCTGAAACTGAAACATACGACAGTTAAAAAGGATTTGATCAAAATTACTAACAATATCCTTGAGGTTGAGATGCTCCAGGTGCCCACTACAGACGTCCATTATGGTCACAGGTTTGTCAGGATGGTGTCGCACAAAATGATCCATAAACATCAGTGGCCTCTGAAGATTCTGTGTTGCAGTGTTCTGTAAATAAATATTACAGAGCATGTTCAAGTCATGTACACTAAAAACTTGTCATTATATTGACATGATTTATAATTTCAGATCGTATACAGTATGCTAAGCAATACATGTAACCTAGTAGTAGGTGGTTTATGTTTTTATAGTGTCACTTTTCTTAACAAAAATGTTCTTGTTATTATAGTAGCAAGTGAAACTTATGACAAGTGGTTGTAAAGCACTATACTCCAAAATTAAATGTATCACATATCAGCTATAATTTCTACCAGCTCATTTATTGCTTAACTAAACCTAATTTGGTAAACATATGTAGTGATTGCTCAACAAAGATCAGCCAGAGGAAGAGAACTATCATCAAACCTCTATGTTCTTGTACAGTTTTATTCTTGCTGACTCCGCTGTTTCCACAAGTAGTTTGAGATCACTCAGTCGCACTGATACCTCTCCCAGTCTGTCTCTTGTGTCCAGGTGGGTCCTGTAATATGTAAATACCAAGTTATAACATCATGACAGCTTCATGTTTCATACCGTGTTAGAGACAGGATTGCAAATTTTCACATGAATTCACAAGTGGGATTCCAATGTTTCAGATGGTGTCAGAGGTAAGGCAGCAACATGTCATATGGCCCTGTCCATAATTAAAACAAACAAAGAAATCCACCATACAGTCATGTACTTATACACTATCAAAATTGGAATGCTTCTAACTTTCCTCTCCGACAAAATGAGTGACACAAATTACATGCAGTATGGGTGCACATAAACAGCATTTTGCATGCATTAATAATGGGAAAAATTCAATTTCTTGCAATTTGTAGGAAATTTAAATGTTATCCACTTGCAGTAATATTTGTAATTTAAACAACTTACAATCTATACTTTATAAAATACTAGAAACTGATATGCGAATTATGATGCTAATCCATGTCAAGCTGTAATTACATACATGTGCTGTGCACACATGCACATACACACATGATTCAAC
The DNA here is from genome assembly GCA_020002185.1 of Paraescarpia echinospica. Classification (NCBI taxonomy): domain Eukaryota; kingdom Metazoa; phylum Annelida; class Polychaeta; order Sabellida; family Siboglinidae; genus Paraescarpia; species Paraescarpia echinospica. The sequence goes on from CM034541.1 coordinate 38,842,512, forward strand.
CTATACCAGTAATTCCTAATTCGTTTTGATATATATCTGTACAGATTAATATTTGTGAAAGTTAACTATAAATACAACTGAGTTTGACTTTACATGGTGTGTGAAATTTAAAAAAAATGTATTAAATATATATGGAAGATACTGTTTATGGCTCCAAGATTCAATTTTAATAGCAAGAATTAAACTAACTTTGGAGCAATAGTTGAAACATGTGACGTTTCAACCCGTCTATATATATATATATATATATATACTGTATCTTTAATTTAATACAAATAGGACACCACTAATTTATGGTTTTATAAAATACAACCAGTTGCAATCTGCTTGCACTAGATTAATTACTGACCACCTTACCTGCAGTGGTCAGCGATTGTGCCCAGGGCATTCTCCACCTCCAACTGGACACTGGCTCGAGACCCAATCGCTTCTGTAAGGACGAGGATCTACAACATGATCAGACACAAGGCAAGATTAAACATCAAAACGTGCTCGCATATATTCGTTGTTTGTTCAAAAAAGACGAAGGTTGGAGAGAATATGAATATAAAATATAATGCGCGCATAATATAATAGTGTAAAACATCACTTAACAACTGCATGAATGATGCATGTGTGGCAAATACTTTGGGAAAATGGCCCCTGCGTCATGGATTAGGTTGCTTGGCAACATAAAGTACATGCTGAGACGATAGGCTTATGTATAGCAAGAGTCCACATTTACACAAATAAGTGGGTACAAAGAATTACAACCCTGTTTGCAGAACTGAATAGAACAAACAGGTGAAGAATGGAGGAGCTGAGGGAGGAGGTTAGGGTGGTTAAAATAACTTAAGGAGGAAGCTGGTGAGGATTGATAAAAGTAAGATGGAGAACCAGGACAAGTGAATGAATGGGAGGAAAAGGTTAATGAAGAGGCCAGTTATTTCTATAGTGGAGAGTAGAAGGAGAAGAAGAAATAATCTTACCCAATTATCACAAACACATTAATTAGTTGATTACCTGTCTCTTGAGCTGAATGTTTTGAGATTTTAGCAAGTTCACTCTCCGCTCACTGAAGTTTTCATGTTCATTCTCCATCACAAGTTTTTTATAAAGAGAACTGAAATAAAATCAGTCAACTAATAATAATGATGCAGCATCAATGACATGTTTCTAAAAGAACCACATACCATCTGATGGTGACAACAATGATTACAACAACAATGATTACAACAACAATGATTACAACAACAATGATCAATAAGAAAACATTAAAAAAAATTGTAATGCTGTAATTACATAAACAAATTCATTCACAGAATAGGTTCTTAAGTGAATGTCTGGTCCACGGGCTTAAAGGAAATAAAAACAAGGCATTAGCTAAAATCCGTTTTCTATGTGTACACAAAGTTTAATATTGTACGTAACATTCAAGAACATAAAAAAATACAGAAAAATACATTTGTAGCATAAATTCGATTTAAAACCCGTCAGTGTAGCAATTCATCTATCAGTTCATCTATCAATATATCATAGTATAAAAATTACTTGGTTTATATTACTTGGTGAAAACATAAACAAAAAGTGTAAAGAAAATCAATGGTTTGGTGTCGGGATTGAACCGGCGTCGCCCGATTACAAAATAAATGCCAAGCAACCAACACATTTACCAACTGAGCTAGCAGGACCGACAGAAATTCACTGACTGATTTAAGTTGTTATGATAAATTGTATAACTCCTCCTTCATACATCGATATTCTAGTGATATTATAATATTATACACGTTACTTTCTGTAGCTGGATACAATATATGTTTGTTAGGTATGTTTATTGGTAGATTATATATTATAGATTATCTCCCATTGGTTGCATCCGATATAATTATTCTAAAAACGAGCCCAAGCTCGGCGAAACCTAGTTTTGAATAAAATTGGATTCATGTGGAACCGTAAGATAACTGCTTGTTCTTCTATGATGACTAGTGTTTGTATTACATCGGAATATCGCATAATAACTCATTTTAATGCTCGTTTCGACCCGAAAGCTATCCTTGTAACATGCTCTGAATGCATGGAAAGGGTCGGCCTGATGCGACTATGAATCATATGTGACGTCACATCTCAGCATTCCAAAAAGCGCGCCAAAAATATGCATATTCGAAAATGTCCGGATGCACAGCATAAAAAGTGGAATTTCTAATTCATTGAATTTTTTATTTATTTTTTGCTTGGTGGACATAGAAATAGATAGCAGGATATAATATAATATGAATTCAAGCCATAGATGTTTTTATTCCCTTTAAGACACAGACCTATTTGCCCATTTTCAAGATTGGTGGATAATTGCCCAATACATCTGTACAGGTAATTACAACTGGTAAAACGGGTTGAATTTAGAGGGGGCAGCTGGCCACTAGATTAACTAATAGTTCCATGTCTAGGGATCCACATTATTTATTTATTATGTGCACTTTCGCGTGGCAGACGTGATGTAGTTCGCGTCTGTTTCACTTGTGCCTTACCGCACGAATGTATCACAGTTCCTTTGTAGATTTCGTGAGTCCCCATGTACCCATGTTGTACGTCAGCACGGGCACAATGAAGGATGCGTATAGCCGTAGCCATAGCTGCAGCTGTAGAGTGATCTGTGATCGCCTAAACCACAGTGTCCACAGCTTGCGGAAGGCGACGTTGGCCAGCTGCTTTCGGCGAGCGACGTCTTCGGCTTCACCGAGGAGCGATCCAAGCTTGCGTGTCATACGCTACTCTTCCTGAATGCGGTCAGTGTGTCGGCTGATACTTGTTCATTCTGTTTTCGATGCGTTGATCGTCAGCGACCACTCCGCCAAGCAAGCTGGCGCGATGCGCTCGATCTCGTCGAGGAACGAATGAGAAGAGCTGATGAAGTCCGTGTCGTCAACGTACTGGACGTCCAGCGGTAGGGTGGCATCGGCTGGTGGACGTGTCGGGAGGCACGAACGAAGGTCACGGAGTGCCGCTTTGAGGTAGACAATAAATAACACCGGGCTGAGGCTGTCGCCTTGCGGCGTCCCGATGGATGTGGCAAATGAATGACAATCGCCTGTTGAGAGACGCGGCTCGAGCGACGTGGCGGCGAGTAGGAAGTGAATCATCCGCAGTTCCGACTCGCCGAGGAATGTTTGTAGCGTATCAAGCAGCTTGTCGCGACGTATGGTGTCGAAGGCGCGACTCAGGTCAATGCCGAGGAATTCGATTGATACGTGCTGACGCTGCGCTTTAGCACAGAGCCAATGATACCCGAAGACTACGTCGGCCGTGCTGTGTCCGCGTCGGAATCCCGATTGCGACGACGACAGGTAGTCGTCAACTTTCAGCGCGATCCTCGATAGAACGATGAGAGACAGTGTCTTTCGGAGTACTGATAGTAAGACTATCGGACGCACATTCATTAGTGGACCTCGGAATTTAGTGGAATTCGGCCGGTATGCCGTCTTGCCCGCTGTTCAATTTCCCGATCGCTCGCTTGACTCCTTCTGTTGTGATTGGGTCTGCCAGTCGCGATGGTCTTCCGGTGAAGGCAGGCAGTTCTTCTATAGCTTCGTCGCTGAACTGGCAACTGAAGTGTTCGGTGACCCGCGCGTTCAGTTCGACTGTGTTACAGATAACGCATCCAGCGTCGTCATGGATCGTTAGCTTGACGGCAGGTTTCCTCGTCATCTCATGAACGGCACAAAACATTTTTGCGCCATCGTGGAGACATTCAGCTTCTGACGCTAGCCTGTCTAGTCTCGCTGAGGCGTTATTGCGAGCTTTTCGGCACATAGCGTGCAAGATTGTGTTGCGCTGGCGCTTCAGTTCACATCGGCGGATAGCGTTTGGAGTGTTCTGCAGCCATAGTTTCAACTTGCGTTGTTCCTCTGACATTGCCGCCAGGGCGGTCCGACCGATGGTCAGTTCTGCCGCCACATGTTCTACCGTGTTCCATCTCGAACTAGCTGACGTGTTTGTATTGACTTCCGATAGTGCTTCCGACACGACGTCACGTAACCGTGCGCGGAAGGGATCACTGGCTAACAACTCGGTGTTGTAGCGAACGTGTTTCGCCGAGCGCAACTTCTCGATTCGACCCCAAACGTTGAACATTTGCCTGAGGTTGAGCTTTGCGATGAGCAGACGGTGGTCGCTATCGAGTAAAGTGCCGGTGTATGATCGGGAGTCTGTCAAGAGCCTTTTGTGTGTTTGTCGGCAGATGACAAAATCGATCAAATTGTATATGGGTACAGTGTGACATGTCGTCACATCGCGGCGCATTCGACGAGTACTGTGACGTCAGACTTGCGAGTTCGGCGAAGAACTCATATCTTGCTTGGCATTGTTGGTGTTAACATGATTGTTAGCAATGAGTTGTTGGTCAAGCACAGTTGAATTACAGTGATTCTGTCACACACTGACCAATAGCGCACGATTCTTTCTTCCAAATGCATTGCGACAGCGAAGGCGAGACCATAGTGTCGTGACTGTGACTGCAAGCCAAGGAGCCGATAGTTGCCTGACCGTTCATCAAATCCGCCGGGGGATTTCGTCTCCTGCAGACAGCAAATGTCGATGTGTAGTCGGCCGAGATCTTCGCTTAGCTGGCCTCGTTTCGTTGCTGATGAGAGTCCACGGACATTGAACGTGCCGATAGTGAAACGGGAGGGAGTCGTTGAGTCATTGTTGTTGTGTCAGATCGACAGCGATGGCACGGCCATGGAGAATGTTTACAAACAAATGTTGAGATGGTTCAATTGTCTGTATGGTGGCGCCTCTGAAGTATGTTGGTGCGTCAACAACACAACATATTATCGTCACGGTGAGAAATAATGCAGAAGGGACGTCACTCGACCAAACAGAATCCACATTAATGATTATTATTAAGACAATTGGTAGCGAAACAAGATGGATCTATATTAATCAATTAAATGGCTCAAATGATGCGTTTTTCATTGAAAAAAGAAACTGTCCAATAATGGCTGTGACTGATATGACTGGCTTTCATGTAAGCCGTTCACACACTAAAAGACACACCTTTGAATAATTTCTGGCTAAAGGCCTGATCTGGGCCACAATGCCTAAATTGCGCCTCTAACGAATTTACTCAACCGACATGACATACATGCCGATGATACGCAGTTATACGTTGATTTTTCACCGTTTGAGCATACAAATGCTCTTATCCAAATGGAGGTTTGCATCAATGAAGTTAAAACGTGGCTCTATGACAACGGACTGGTTTTCAATGAGTGGAAGACGGAAGCAATTGTCATACGTTCATCGAGCTTGCGCAGACCAATACTCATTGAGCATGTTGACATATGCAGACAATATGTAGTGACATTGACCTTCGTCTGCAAACTTGGCATTGCAATCGATGCTGATTTATCGATGGTGAAGCAGATGGCAAATGTATGTTGAAGTGCTTACTACCATCTCTCGAGAATTGTGTACGAGAGGCAATGACGACCAGTGTCTGCAAATGTCTTGTCCATGCATTTGTGATATCCATAATTGACTATGGAAACGCGATGCTCTTTGGCATATCTGACTGTCTGCTGCACCATCTAGAGAGAGTCCAACGCGCAGCCGCTCGTGTTGTGATGCCACTTTGACGAGGTGACCAGCGATCTATCACTGCAGTTCTACAACAGCTACACTGGCTCCCAGTAAAAAGTGTATCGAATACAAGTCACTCATGGTTGTACACACGGCACTGTACGCAGGCACGACGGTGTATCTCGCATCACTGCTACATTGTCACTCGCCACACAGAACCCTATGCTCTGACGGTGGTCTGCTTCTGGACGTTCCACGCGTGAACCTAGAACGTTATGGTCGCCGGGTGTTTGCTTGTGCTGGGCCGACACTGTGGAACTCTCTGCCTCTGGAACTATGCACGATTGAGAACACTAGGCAGTTTGAAAATTATTAAAGACATTTCTGTTCTAATATAATTAGACCTCATTTAAGCTTTGTATTTATTACCACAGCCCCTGTCACATGCAAATCAAGAATATGGAAATGCTATGTCGATGACATTCTCAGTCTTAAAAGTTAAAGACATGGATACAGTTTTAATTAATGTTTAGTTTTATTTATCTTAGAATCACATTTTAGTATCTAATCAACTTATTTAATGTAATTTAGGCTTCTACTTATTTATTTTTTATCCAGTATGTTCAGCACTTTTGCTAATCGTTTGCTTTATCATTGCATTTACCTGTAATTTTACTATACATAGGTTTATCTATATATATTTATATACTATGATTTGCTTCCTAAGCTCATTTATTTGTTCTTATTTATTTCTATTAAATGCATTTTTGTGTTTCTGAGATGTTTGCCAATTTTGTAAACACCCATGAACGGGGCATTAGTTCCGGATTTGGCGGTGTATAAATAAAGTTTATTATTATTAAACTATTGCACCAAGATGATAAACTAACCTCACATCATGAAGTTGTTCTCTCAGTTTCTCATTCTCTTTCTGCAGAGACTAAACAGAAAGATACATCATCATTTAAATAAACAAAATGTACTAACTATATATATATATATATGTATGTATATGTATATATATATACATATATACTGTATATATATATATACATGTATATATATATATATATATATATATGAGCGAAGACATTCATCAGACTGGATGGTTCAAATGACTGATATTTGTACTTATTTCACAGTCACACCGGAGTGACTGTGTCTGCGCTGAAGGATTACCATGTCGCCATCTAGCGGTAGCCATCAGAGGAAGATTGTTGAAAGCAGATGAAACATCACAGGAAAAAAGGTAAACTGTGAAATAAGTAAAATTATCACTCATTTGAATCATCCAGTCTCATGAATCTCTTCACTCATATACGATTAAACTATGGAACTGAAATAGTGATGAAAGAACGCAGATTAGAACAGTTAGAGCAAAACATTGCTCAACACCAAAATCACCTGGTATTTATACTCAGGTGGAGGGATGAAAACATCACTCCCCCAGTCTGTGAATAAAATGCCCTATCAAACGAAACGAGCCCACTGCATCACTGAAAGGGCCAAAAAGAACCTTATGAAAGAGAGACCGAGTAATTAACAAAAAAATTGATAATTACAAACAAGAGAAACACAATACCGAAGACGAATTGTTTACGCAGTTGCCTAGCAATGTCAAGGAGAGTGTGGTGTCACACTTGGCACGAACTCGTGAGTCGGTGTACAACAACACAAAATGGTGACATCAACAAAAGCTGAAACAACAAAGAAAGAGACAGAGACCACCACTGATCTATCAAATGAGCAGCTTAAGAAGTGGGTAGTTAACATCTCACAGTATGAACTGAATGACACAGAAACGAAGGTTCTCGCGAAAGGACTCAATTATGCTACAGTGCCGAAACAAATTCCAATAGAGAAATATTATAGTAGCCACTGAACAGGCTTGCTGTATGTTACCACAAACAGAAGCAGAAAGCTTGCAAGCAGATATGAAAGGGATTCTGAAATCAGCAAAGCCTCCCAAATCCAACATCAGTAAAGAAGAGAGTAAAGCACTTAAATCACTCAGAAAAAATTAAACAATCATCATTCTACCAGCGGACAAGGGACACACCACGGGTAGTAATGGACAAAGCACAATATGAGAAGAAAGTATGTGAGATGCTGGATGACGAGAAATCATATTCCAAATTTAAGTCGGATCCAACTGCTAAGTACAAGAAAAAACTAACTGCCATTCTCACCAGACTAAAGAGAGAGGGTAAGATCACAGAACAGTACTACTACCTTCACCCCTCAGCAGAAGCTATCCCTAGACTGTACTGTACACTAAAAATACAAAAAAATGACAACCTCCTAAGACCTATTGTGGACAATACTGGCTCAATAGCATACGTGTCACAAAGCTTGGCAGATCTTCTTGGCCCTATGGTAGGACTGATGCAACACCATGTGAAAAAAATCAAGACACCTGGCAGAGGAACTGAAATCACTGATGCTACACGAAGGTGAAATTTTTACCTCCCACTTTGTCGTTTCTCTGTTCACGAACACGCCTATACCGAAGACTATGGAGATAATTAAAATCAGACTGCAGAATAACGCCACATTAACAGACCAGACGAGACTGGAAATAGAACATGTTATGGAACTACTGGACTTTGTTATGAACACAACCTACTTCACATTCAGAAACACTATACCAACAGAAATTTGGCACAACTGAGTCCCCCATTGTTGCCAACCTCTTCTCAACATTTTAAGAAAGAGGCCATCACCACAGCCCCTATGACGTGCAAACCAAGAATATGGAAACGCTATGTCGATGACATTCTCAAAGTCTTAAAGACATGGATGACACAACACCTGACTGACCATCTAACACAGTGGTTGAAACCAACAGCATAACATTTACATAAAAAGAGGAAGCGGAAGGAAATATGCAATTTTTAGACACATAACTAGTCAGAAAGGAATCGGGGGAAATAAAACTTCTGATCTTCCAGAAGAGTACCCACATGGACCTATATCTAAATTTCTCCTCACATCAACCATTACACCAGAAGATGGGAGTGATCCATACATTGTTAAACAGATGTGAAAAGCTTGTCACAGAGGAGGAAAATATATGCAAAGAAAGAGAACACATCAAAGAAGTCCTAAAGAGATGCGGGTACCCACAGTGGACCATATCAACGTTACAGAGAACGATGAAACAAAAGAATGAAGCCAACATCAGGAAGACTGTGGAAAAAGACAAGGGCAAAGGCATGGTGGTACTTCCGTATGTCGAAGGATTATCTGAAACCACATCACAGATCATGAAGAAACACAAAGTGAACACAGCAATGAAACCTCACAACACCATCAAGAGGTCACTGATAAGACCAAAAGACAAGTGGGACTACACCAGATGTGTGAAGGTGTGTACGCTATATCATGTAAGAACTGCAATGCCAGATACATTGGAGAAACAAAACGCACACTTGGAACCTGCATCAGAGAACACAGAGAAGACGCAGACAAAGCATCAACAAAAAACCCTATACCAGAAACAACAGAAAAACATTGGAAAAGGAGATGAACAAATCAGCCATCACAGACCACATGACACAGCAAAATCATATAGTAGACTAGGAGGGGGCCAAATTTGTGGGCAGGAGTGGAGAACAAGAGGCATCAAAGAAGCGATCTGGATTAGAAAAACCAAGGACACCATGAACCAAGACGAAGGTACCGATTCTCACACATCTATGACGATATCTTGAAGAGCCACCCTGGGTGACTACATCTGCGCTGATGGACTACTATGTCGCCATCTAGCAGTAGCCGTCTGAGGAAGACTGCTGAAATCAGCCAAACCTCATGGAAAAAAGGTAAACTGATGGTGAAATAAGTAAAAATATCACTTACATGTATATATATATATTTATATATTATAATGTGATTACACAGCATATAGACTGATTCAAAAAGTTGTGATATACATGTCTATCTAGAGTCAAACACGAACTTCATAACTGAACAAGTTCATTGTCTTTCATACAATCTTTATCACACTAGTTACGCAAACAAATTCTTACTTTCACCAATGTCAATTGACATATAAAGTGTCAAGCTTCAATACTATGTGTAAAGATGACCATGCTATACCTACCTCAATGGCCCGTTGTGCTTCAGCAAAACTTGCACTTTCTGTCTGTGTAAATAATGGCATTTGCTGCAATGGTGGCAAAACAGACAGGCCAATGCTCTTGTTAAATCTCTGTCGACCTTTCTTCTCTTCCATCTACAAGTAAGGAAAGTGTATGGTCTGCAACTAATGGTGAAAGTAAGCCTCCCAATCAACATGTCACACAATCAATGCACACCTACCACAAGCATGCTCACACATAATAATTATTTCTGAATACTTTTGTTGTGCAACTAAAATAAAAACATGAAACACTAATGGCAATTGTGATACATCAAAAACTTTCCCCAGATATTTTGACACCGGGTTGAAAGGTAATCCTTAGGATTTCACTCCATCAATCAAACGCCATATTGACTTCTCTTAGAAGTATGGGTATAATGTAATTTGTAAACCAGGCCACAGCCCTACCCATATACTATCTGGCTTCACCGGCTTTGCGTTTCTGCTTTCTTTACCCTGCAAGGACGACACAACTAGGCTAATACAGGCAAGGATACAGTTTAGTTTTGTAAGCTATAACACAAATCTAGCTCTATGTCACTTTCAAGTTTGCCTAGGCTAGGCTTAGCCTTAGGTGTTAGCGTTAGTGACTGTAGGGCTAGAGGTAACCTGGGCTAAAGCTTAAGCAAGCCTGGCCCAACCCCAATCTAAAATGGCCAAAAATCTCAATAATTGATTTCAGAAAGAAATATGGCTTGGTAATTTGATTATGAGGTTGCATCCCTACTCCAAGTCTTGTCCTGAAGACAAGTCCAACTCCTGTCTTCTTCTTCTTCCATGATTAGAACTAATAGAAGAAGACATGAGTTGGAAAAAATCGGGCTAAAGCCTAAACAAGCCATGGCCATGCCCAACCTCAATCTAGATTGGTAGACAATTTAAATAATTGATTTCAGAAAGAAATGTGACTTGATAAGTTGATTATGACTATTATATGAGGAAGAGGTTGCATCCTTACTCCACAGTGACACTGAGTTTCACTGATCACACACGGTCACACAGTGAGTGAGTGACACACTATGACACAGTTCAATCATCAATGGCAATACTATTACTAGTAGGCACTTCAAAGAATTCCGCAAACTGAGTCATTTCGCGTGCGTCGATTCGCCGCCACCGCAGGCCGTCTCGTTTGCCGGGCACCCGGTTATCGTTTTGTTTCAACTCGCATTTTCGCGCTCTTTTCCGGACACTGACGTCATTCACTGCTGTGTCGTTGTCGGAGGTAGGTTGAACTTTGTCTACGTCGTTTAAATTTTGAAAATTGACCAAATTTAAGCTATATTACAGCTGTTTTGCGATCACCTCTGTGTTCAGTTGCATTTATTTTTATAATAGCCGAGGAGAGCCAGAACTATTTTGTGTTTAGCTTCATCTACTAGCTTTAGTTAGTCTGTGTTGAAAAAATTGGTGCTGCACTCCGTTGCGCAATATGGTTTTGCGCCGTTCAAAAAATCGTCACATTTGTCATGATTTGGAAGTTCTGTGTCTTGCGCGTGTCACTGCAGCGTGGTGCCAGATGGCAGATCGTGATTTAATCTATTTATTTGGATTGAAATCTCTACAAGTACAAAACCTGTACTATTTATATAATATTTAAATAATAACCTTGTCAATTCTGCGTATTTTGTCTTAGATTTGCTGTTTGTAGAAATATGGCCTATACTAGTCTAGTATATGCCAGCCCATGTCATGCCCATGGCCCAATATGCATAGCCACACTGCCCACAAGGGGTGGCAGGGGTGATAGGCATAGTAGATATGGCTGCTTATTCCATTATTTATGGTTATGCTTTTATTTAGACTTAGAAATAATATAAATTTCATTATGTCATAATTTTAATTAATTGTTTTTACCTATTAAATCAACAGTTTGTTAGAAAAGTTGTTTTTGTGGTCAAATATTTGACTTAATTTGTTTTATAAAGTGTTTCAAGATAAACAGTCACTGCAAATTTTTTTGTAAAACATGTAATACAAACAATAAATGCCTTGATCAGTTGTAGCATCATTTGTTTCATTGTGTGACAACACGCAATACATTAAACACCACAGTTTTACATATCAAATATCATAATTATTATGAATTTGTGTGACCTAATGCATTATAATAGAATTTCACACTGCTCTCTTGAGTAACAGAGGCAGGGATGTGAAAAGTATTTCACAAGATTTGCATGCAGAATCAAAACAGTTATCATAATATGATTCACAATTGCCTTTTTATTTCAGATATTGTTCGCAATTACATGCAGTGACACTGATCTTGCGCTGATCTGTGTTTGACTGCGAAGGTACCGAGCCACAGAGTCGTCTGAATATGACACCCATCACCTGCTTGCATACGTACACATTTAATCTGACTGATTATATATCTGATATCTAGATTGAACAGTGTCCATTCAACACGACATGAACATTACTTATAGACATCATGTTGAAGAACACAACGTTATTTTACAAGATACTGAAATATGAACCTTGCTGCACAGATCTTGCAGCCTACTGGCATTACATTATGAGACAATCAACTTCCAGTATTACAAAAAGACTTATGAGCAGAGCAGATTTCTTCATGACTTGACTCCCATGGGCCATGGGGAGTAATGCAGAAAGCAATCTTGCATTTGGCGCATTTGGATTCAGCGACAGAATACTGTGAACAATTTATAAACATTAGTTCATCAAGTTCATGTTAAAATGCAGAACATTACATTATGAAGCAGTAACAATTGATTACTGGTGTGTACAGAGCCTGCAACAGTCATCCAACCTGTCATGACACAGTCACACATAGACACAGTGAACTAGGAGTATGACAATTGTATTTCATTGTCATGTATTGATATGTTGAGTTTGTGTGATATTTAGCCAATATTTACTTATTAATAAAGTTACTGTTAATGCTATATGACTGGTTAATGTATATTTATTATAATGTTTAATGTGGTTGTAAACATTGCATAAATTATATAACTGTCTTCATAATTATGGACATTCCAGCCTTTCATCGAAATGTAGCGGTCAGTCATTAGCGTGCTAATATTAGCCAATATTAACTTATTAATTAAGTTACTGTTAATGTGAAATGACTGGTTAATGTATATATTTATTACCATAATTAATGTGGTTTACTGCATGCATAAATTATACAAATATTTTCATAATCATGGACAATATGGCCTTTTACTGAAATGTGTCGGTCTGTCGAGATCGCGTGCTAATTACCCAATATTGACTAATTAAATTATTATTAATTAATTTGTTAATGAATATTTATTACCATCATTAATGTGGTTATACACATTGTATAATATGTATAGATATCTTCATAATCATAGGCATTATGGCCTTTAATTGGAACGTATCGGTCTGTTGAGTTTGCATGCTACATTACTAAAATTAACTAATCAATTGCATTAATTTGGTTATAATTATTACTAAAAAATATTATATATTGTAAATTTATTACTCTGGTCAATGTGTTTGAAAACCCTAAAAACAGTATTTACATATCTGTATAAATAAAAAAGTTATGACATTTTAAAGCAAATATTTATCCACAGAAAACACAAAAATGAGTCCATTTTACCATTGTAAGAGATGCACAAAAATTACAGTTTTTCCGTCTTAAAATCGCAATATCTTTTGATCTATTAAAGGTAGCTTAATAAAATAAACAGTTATGTGATCCTTAACCTATTACCTTTAATTTAAGCCCATTCTCAATGTTCTAGCATGATATTATTTTTGTTGTTGAAGTGCCTATTACTAGTACTAGTAGAAATACCAACTTCCAAAGTCCAAGTCCGAAGGCTCTTCTCTTGAGAAGACACTAACGATAATCGGCCGATTATCTAATCCAGCGATTATCAGTCAGATTCATTCCAACTGTAACGTATAGGGTACAGTGTGTGTATCGCATGCAGGATTTGCGACTGAGAATCAAAATCCTAATGTAACGTTTTGTTTCTTTGTAGCCGGAAGTTTGCATTTAGTGTATCCAATGAAGTAAAATATATGGTACGCAACATATGGTTCACCATTACCCGTTGTTTATATACAATACGCGTTCGCGGCATTAATTTCTATGACATTTCAGAGATCAGTATTTTGTTTGCTAATATTTGATGATGCACATTCACTAGCTAATCTAAATAAGTTGTTTTTAAATGTATAATTGTTGTTTTCACAATATGTGTTCATATTAGGTGGGTATGTCTTACCCGTTAAAACGATTCACATAAACATTTTGCCATTTCATGTTGTATTGATTGTCAATTCCGGGGTGCGAGATGTCATGTTTTCTTGACATATCTTGGCTAGATGGACCTGTGTAACTTGTTCAATGCAGTGAATAACAATGACACCTTTTACTTACAAGAAGTGCTTATCGACTATCCCGATATTGACATTAATCAGGCTCTGATTGCAAGTTTGACTGCTTTGCACGTTGCAGCAGAAAAAGGATATTCGTCATGTGTGACCATGTTGATAGCAGCAGGTACCCGTCTTCTTTCCTCATCCATGATTCGTTCATAATTCATGTTCATGGTCTCACGGTCCTTTCTTCAAATTCATGAATGAACGTGAACTGAAATTGAATGGATCAATCAATGACATGTTTATCTGTATTTATCATGTTAGGCCCTAGTGAGTATGACACTGACAGGTTGCACATTTACTAAGTTACCTCCTTTCCATTGATTAATTCATCCAAGAGAATTCAGCCAGGATAAATAAAATTAACGTGTTAGAGATAGTTGTACATTTCTGAGATCTGCTAGTTTGACAGTGACATCTTATGGGTTAATCGGCATAGATATCATGCAGAATGCAGCGGTATCTGACAGAAGGGCTGAACACCTGACCTTTTGGCAACCTTTTATTTAACTGGTCTAAGTTAATAACCATGTCCAAAGTGTCAAGGATAAGGTTAAACTTATTGTGCGAACAGATGATTTAGACAGGTCAGAGGTCTGTCAATGGTTAAATACCAGGTAACAGGTGTGTCTGTTTTAAATAATTACAGTTGCTAATTGACCAATCAGTCATGTAACCTAGGCAAAAGGTCCGTTAAGCTTTCAAAATATGGATACCGAACACATGGAGTGTCATATTACTTACTTATGCCCCTCGCTCCACGAGGAACATAGGTCATCCAGTGCACATGACTTTGGGCGGTCCTCTCTATATCAGTTTGAAAGCCCAACCTCTCCCAAGCCATGACGTTGCTCTTTTGAGTTCATCGTATATGTTTTTATAATAGTTTATTTTAGTTGGAGTTGTTGGCCCCAAACAAATCTGTCTTAGCTTCAAGAGGGTGGTCCCTATTTGTCTGGCCTCTATCCCTCGACCTGCCCAGCTTGGGTAGCCCAGACAGAGAGAAAAGCTGCGGCTGGCATAGCTCTTCGCATCACTGAGACCCACAAGCCATCCCACCACGGCAACGTTTGGACCATGAGATGGCCATCATATTTTTATTGAAACTTTAACTGCAAAAATGTTTCTTTATGACAAAAACATAAAGCAGTTTTTAAAGTGACAGCTATATGTGGGAATGTTTAATTTATGAGATGTCATGTAGCAATAGTTATGAAATTCACATACTTATAGAATGCAGTGGCTAGAGCATCAGACTCTCAATTGAGAGACTGATGCACTTTTGAGTTCATCGTATATGTTTTTATAATAGTTTATTTTAGTTGGAGTTGTTGGCCCCAAACAAATCTGTCTTAGCTTCAAGAGGGTGGTCCCTATTTGTCTGGCCTCTATCCCTCGACCTGCCCAGCTTGGGTAGCCCAGACAGAGAGAAAAGCTGCGGCTGGCATAGCTCTTCGCATCACTGAGACCCACAAGCCATCCCACCACGGCAACGTTTGGACCATGAGATGGCCATCATATTTTTATTGAAACTTTAACTGCAAAAATGTTTCTTTATGACAAAAACATAAAGCAGTTTTTAAAGTGACAGCTATATGTGGGAATGTTTAATTTATGAGATGTCATGTAGCAATAGTTATGAAATTCACATACTTATAGAATGCAGTGGCTAGAGCATCAGACTCTCAATTGAGAGAATCTGGGTTTGAATCCTGTGTGGGAAATTTTTTTCACTCTACATTGCTCCAGTTCACTTAGTTATATGAATGAGTAAGTGACTATTTCTGTACGAATAGTCTTTGCGCATTAATTGTTGTATAACTGAATGCTTCCCAGAGGAAAAAAGTAAAGGTAAGTACTAAGTTCTTACATAGCACAATATCCAGTCCTCAGGATTACCGGTACTCAAAACCAGGGCCTCACCCAGGATAAATTTTTTTCTGATATGATACAAAGCGCGGTCGGGCATGCGATCGGACGCGTGATCGAACATTGAGAATTCCTAATTTGTATATTTTTTGTTCAAAGCATGTGTGATTCACATTTTAATGCCACTTACAATATAGCACATATAAGTTATTTAATTAGAACACATTTAATTGCCACAATTTGCAAAATTACTAACAAAACGATAAAAAATTAGCAAACTTAACATATTTAATGTGGAATCCCAATTTTATATACAATTAAAATGTGTGTATACAAATAGATCTATGGAAGGTAATATTTGGAATTTTTTTAAAGCATTCAATTTTGTTGTACAAGTACCATATCATAATATTAGATTTTGTTTAATTTCTAAAACAAAACATTAGATTGACAAATATTAAAAAAATAAGTCACCATGCAATGGCTGTGGTCTTTGTGCTGTGTGCTTTTCAAGCAACCACCGCTAGCAGTTAGGTGACAATTACCCTAGCAAGCCCAGGTCTTAATTGGTTTCTGGCCAGGCGATCCAGGTGGTCGATTTTCAAATCCAATCTCCGATTTTATAACTGAATTTGTGGCAGTTTCAATGATGTCGTAAAAATGGAATGGACGGGCTGGCCAGCGCAAAATACGACGTGGATGGATATGGAAGGGCCAGCCTGGCGGACCTGACCACAATAAATTTTAACCCGTCCAAAAATGCAATTTTTCGATTTTATCCATCCAAATGACGGGTGGACGGTTCTCTGGGTGAGGCCATGCTCAAAGCGCTTTACACTTTACTCGTGGCAGACCTGTTCAACTGAACACTGTCTCGATTTCTCTGGGAAGCATCCAGCCACTCTGCAATTAATGAAGACTATTCGTACACAAATTTCCACCATTGTCTATAGCCAGGTACTCATTCATACAGCTGGGTGACCTAGAGTGAACAAACTTGCCCAGAGTTCAACACCGCAGCACAGGATTCAAAACCCAGGTTCTCTCGGTCGAGAGTCCGAAGCTCTAGACACTGCATCACTGCACTCCACAAAGTCATGATGGTGTTCGATTGAACAGGTCTGATTAAAGTCCAAAGCTCTTTAAGCAGGTCTGATTAAAGTGCAAAGCTCTTTAAGCAGTTCTAAATAATGGATTTAAGAACTTACCTTTTCACATAAATAACCATTATCAACATTGTTTGTAACTATAGGCATTATTTTCCTTGTGACATAGGCAAATTGTGACATAGTGGATCTGTCAGTTATTATTTTTAACAGTATGAAATATTGTAAAGCACCATAGAACAATTATAAAGTAAAGTAAAGCGCTTTAAGCAGTCCTGAGGATGGGATACTGCGCTATATAAGAACTCGCCCTTTACTTTTTAGTCCTTTGGCCGAAGGTCCAAGGGACTATTGCCATCACTCTGTGTCCGCCGTTAGCTGCCGTATCTCAGAAACCGTTCAGCAACTTTTTCTCTAATTTTGCATAGACATATCTTGGGGCACTGCCACTATGCACAAGAAATCTGTAATTTTGATTTAATAATTTTAAGGGCTCCCTAGGGCCTCCAAGGACCCCAAAACTGGTAAAAATGTAACATTTGGCCTATTTTTTCAAAAACTGTTCAGCAACTTTTTTTCTAATTTTGCATAGATGTATCTTAGGGTGCTGCCACTATATACAAGAAATCTGTATTTGATTGAATCATTCTAAGGGCACCTAAGGGGCCCCCAAAGTGCAAAAGGTTTACATTATCCTGTGATGTGGTTTTGAGAAGGGCCCTTGAGATCACCCCCAACAGTAGATGTTGTGTAGTGTGCCAGAAAATCAAAAGCTGTGACTAATTTCTACAGCCTAGGCCATTGAGACCTTGACTAATCTTTAATTGGTCACAGCACCCAGGCAGAGTAGACACACTTGACCCCTGTTAGACTGAACAGTTGCCTAACACTTTTAAACTGTATCTTCAAAACTATTGATTTTCTATAATTGCAAGTTGTGTTTATTTTGATGTTCATTGAATTATTATAAAATGGTGTGACTGTGGTGTCTATTGGTTAAATATGTATTGTCTGTAGAAACCTGTAGGTGACAACTATAGAAAATTAATATTCTGTCACCTGTAGGTGACAAACATAGAAAATTAATATTCTGTCACCTGTAGGTGACAAACATAGAAAATTAATATTCTGGACAACTATAGAGTGAAATATCCTACACTTTATTTATATCAAATGCATTCTACTGTTCTGTTTACGCTTGCCATGCCTTGTGTAGACATGGTACTGTGTAAATCAATTGTATCAATATAGACTAATAATTACAGATTCACAATATAGTTGACACCTGAAGCAACCAAATGTCAACCATTAGAAGAGTTGACATAGTTCCGCTATACACTATATACGTAAATTTAACTGAACACTGCCTGTTCTTCACCTATTACATTCGCTTTGTTTAGGTATGTGGTCTGTGGTGTTCTGAACAATCACTAAGGATTAATGAATGCTTGTGCAGAATGCCACTCACTTAGCAGGTTTAATTGATCTATTCAGCAATGAGGACACTGCTTAGGCCTCACTCTGGACACTGTCACTCACAGTGTTGTGTATTGTCTTAGTTGGTGCATTGAGCTAATCTACTTAACCATGAATCAGTGGTGGCTCTGGTTGTGTATTATGCCCAGCTGTGGAGCTAAGATTCTCTGCCTGCTATTGTTTGATGGAAGCTGTGACTAATATGTAATTGGTCACCAGCAGTAGCTTGTGTCAACAGACAGCATTAAGCCACTAGACCCCTGTTAAACTGGACAGTTGCCTGTAGGTTTTAAACTGTGTCAAACAGTGAGTCTACCTTTTGCTCTCAGATAATCTGTCCTCTTAGTTTTACACATGAAGACGTAATCTGGCATAACTTGATAAGTCTTTGTAGCAGCACATTTGTACTTCCAGTGTATCATTGCAACATAACATACATATTACATACTGTGTGCCACATTTGAATGTTGTGCATGTAATATTTCCATGCAATCCATTTGCATATATAATGTAAAACTTCAACAGCCGTTTTCTTCATTTTCACTATTTGATCCCTACCATGTTCAATGCTCCATAACTTTGCCAATTTTTGTAGCAGTCATATTTTTTGAAACTGTGTAAAGCACCCTACCAAACCTTTACAAGGATGTAAGAAAACAATGTTACAATTTTTCCGACTTATCACTCATTTGGTCAGCCGGGGTCACATATAGACGTATTAGTCCAAAGGACTTCAGGGCCACTTGGCCCATTTTTTACTACATATAAGAAGTTTATAATAATTTTTTTAATACATACATCACTTATATTTGTTTCTTTTCCTGAAGGTGCTGATGTTGACTGCGAGGATGAGCATGGCTGCACTGCACTGATGGCTGCCATTGCCGGCGGCCATGCCCTGGTCGTCATCAAACTTCTGCGGGCCGGCTGTGACTTCAGGAAAGCCAACCACTGCAATACAACTGCATTACATTATGCGTCTCGACTGGGCAGTGCAGGACTTGTGCAGTTCCTCCTAATGTGTGGTGCGAGGCCCGACATAAGGAACAATGATGGGAACTCTCCACTTAGCATAGCAATTACTAACTTGACTGCTGAAACAGTGCAGGCATACCTACTTGGCTGTACACATGTCGACCCAAATGTGCTTGCCCCCACAGAAAACTGCCCTTGTCCACTGCTTTTTGCGCTGGAGAATGCACAGTATCTCCTTGCACTGACTCTTCTCATGTGTGGATATCGTGGCATGGCAGAAGCAAGTAGCTTCTTCTCGAAACGTGAATCAGTTGAATCGAGCGTATCCGATGACAACGACCTGGAACGTTTGACTTTTATAAAACAGAGTGCTTTCAAACCTCTGCCACTACAGCATTCCTGCCGATTGGTGGTCAGAAAATCGCTGAGCAACAACATTTGGGACAAGGTAGAGAAGTTGAAACTACCAGAACCCCTTCATAACTATGTCTGTTTCACAGAACTATGGACTCCATTAAAACTTTATACAGATACTGATCTG
The DNA here is from genome assembly GCA_020002185.1 of Paraescarpia echinospica. Lineage (NCBI taxonomy): Eukaryota > Metazoa > Annelida > Polychaeta > Sabellida > Siboglinidae > Paraescarpia > Paraescarpia echinospica. The sequence goes on from CM034541.1 coordinate 38,862,559, forward strand.
TATTCATATTTTAACGCCAACTCGGATGGTTAAATTAGGATGCTTTAGTGATGAGTACAGTGCAAAATATAGTCCTTTCATGGACCTGTTCGTGAAAATTATTTATGTGTTGTATATATGGATTTATTTTGTAAATAATAAACATTACATTTGTGCAATTCTTCTTCTTCCAAAACAACACCTAGCCTCAACATACAGGCAATTCGCTTGCAAACTAAACCAAACCCATATAATATATATAATGTATACACACACATTCATTTAAAAACAATATCCAGACATAGCAGTGTTTAAGAATTTATCTCAACATTTACATGTTTCTCCCCGCTGTATATATATATACACCCCCTGTATATTAAATATATACACGTGTATAAATTGTTTTACAGCGGGAGGAAATATATAACTTTAAAATTATAATTTCTTGAACAATATATGAACAGACAGTGTATTGCAGTAGATAATTCTACAGTTGAATAGTACCTGGAAAAATATTGATTTGAGGGTATTCCGACTAATCCATTAACTAATTTGTATGTCATGTAGAGCTTTGCATCTGCACTCCGATCTGTGAGTGGCTTCCGTTCTAATGTATTTAGCATACCTCTAACACTGGAAATATTATGGTGGTCATTTAGAACTTATTGAGCTGCATTATTTTGAATAATTAATCTTGATATGCATAGGTGTCGGAACCAGGGGGTTGGGCTTAAGGGAACTGACCCCTACCCCGGTAATTTTGATGGGGCTGGATATATGATTAGCCTGCCCAAAAAATAGGGAAGGGGGCTTAATTTTTTTTGGAAATTTGAGGTTTTTTTAGAGGGAAGGTGTTTTTGTGAGCCTCAGGTTGAAGGTTTTTGGTGAGCTTAAAAATGGTCAACGTAACCTAGAGAAATATTGAATAGCGTATTCGTCTTCTGATGTCACGATCTAACAGTGCACTGGCGCCGAAGCTTTGGGGCTTAACCATTTCCTTGTCACCCAATATGAATTTTGTTCCATCACCAGTGATATGTATTTGTGTATAATATTATCTGGATCCCAAAACAGTACAGCTAAGTTTTATAGAATTGGTTTAACAAAAGTGAAGTATTAGTATGCCTGATTTCTTATTTTGATAGATGGGATCTTTAAGTTTCTGCGAAGGAAGTTGAATGATCTATTTGCTTTTGATAATAATCATTTCTATGTGTGTTCCACCAAAGTTCTGAAGTTACAGTAACACCGAGATATTTAACTTGTGAGACAGTTTCTAATATTTGACTATGTAGTACATATTTATTTTTAATAATATTTTTATATCTGGTTAATTGTATAACTAAACATGACATTTCCAGTATAGTATTACTATAATTAGAAGTTTTTGTTAAGGGAACGTCATTAAACATAGAATGGCACGAAGTAGCACATTTTTGGCAGTTTGTGAGATTATTAATACACCCTGTAGTAATAGTAGGCAACGTAGTCTCGCTAGACGATGCTGATGACCTGTGTTGTCAGTTTCTCGACATTTGGCGCTATGGTTGTGCAGTCCGATTTGGGTGTGACAGTCCCTGCCGCAGCCAGAGCAGAATGATGAAGCAGGATGACAGTGGTGGTGCATTGAATCTGAGGGCTGGGCGTCCCACTGGCCTAAGGGCCAGTGGCGAATTGTCCATAGAAGATGTCTTTTGGCAAGCGGCCGTCTTCCATCCGCCGTACGTGGCCCAGCCAGCGGAGACGTCTCTGCATCAGCAGTGAGTACGTTGAGGATCCTATAGCACGGTCCAGTATAACGCTATATGGGACACGGTCCTGCCAGGTATGTGATACCAATAATGCGCTTGAGGCACCGCACGTGGAAGGTGTTGAGGCGGCGCTCCTGGTGGTGGTGGTGGTGGTTCGATGCCGTAGAGGAGGGTGCTCAGCACACTGGCCTGGTAGCATCTCATCTTGATGTTCTCAGTGAGCATCTTGTTTTCTTGGTCAGCGTGGCCATAGTGACTGCGGATTTTTCGATGCGCTTGTTTGTGCCAATGTGCAGTGAAAGGATGCTGGAACTATTCTCCAGGGTGTAGTCATTGATGTTGATAGAGGGGACTTGGCTAGTACCTCGCGCAAAGACGTTCGTCTTCTTCATGCTGACTGTGAGTCCAAACTCTCTGCAGACATGTGCAAAGCCTCTGGAGGGCCTCTATTGGGTGAGTGATGCATCATCCGCAAACAGCAGCTCCCCGAAGCAGACGTGCCAGGTTGAACAGTTTCCCATCAGATCTGGTGTGCAGGTAAATGCCAAGGAAGATCAGTAGTATGTCGCGTCACAGACCGAGATCAACAGATGGAGCGATGGGTTGAATATTATTCAGAACTGTACTCCCGAGAAACAGTCGTTACTAACTCTATTCTCAACGCAGTCAAGGACTTGCCTATGATGAAGGAACTGGTCAACAAGCCTTGGATCAAAGACATGCATGAGCAAGGCTATCGACTCCCTCTCTTGCAGCAAGGCACCAGGAACTGACACAATAATGTTAAAGCTTATACTGAATGAGATATACCAACAGAACCAAACATTGTTTATTACGTACCAGAAACGGTAAATTGTTGTACAATAGCGTGAGCCATCAAATCACTGTTAAGCGATGTTGATCTTTCTCGTGGTCTCTCGTCACAGACGGGAGGTCCCATTATTTGAGGAGAGATTACACCAATTCCCTCCTCTCTTTTTTACAGTCCGAACATTGGAGGACTTAGAGTCGCAGTTTATTGGGAGGCATCTTCTGACGTTTGCTACGTCGCAGTTCGTTGTGGGAGGACGATGGAATGTCTTGTTCAACGTGGCCAGTGTTGCTACCTTCCGCAGTATTGTGGACACGAACATCGTTCTCTCCCGACTGTACCGTGTCCGGTTTGATATATCGGCGGTTGCGCCAGTAGACACGACCACTGGGCAGTTTCACATGATAGTCGCGATGTCGGCCAATTCCGACGATCACGCCTACTTTATCCCACTTTTTGTAAGGGGATTTTGCAATCTTGCTTCTGCGCCAATGCGTACCTGTGGTAGAGGACCGGATTGCCTGTTGTAACGCTCTTCGCCCCGTGCATGTGTTTGCCCGCAGCCAGCATCCTGCTTATCCGCCACATTTTGCCACTTGCTTGCAATCGATTGTCGGTGTGCGGCTACTGCCGATCGCAGTGGGTGTCCAAAGTGGATTTGTGCAGGGGAGAGGCCACCTGCATGAGGAGTATTGCTGTATTCTAGAAGTCCTCGCTGGAAATTCTCATCGTCCAGATCTCCATTCACGGTTGTTGTTGCAATGAGTTTTTTTTATTGTTTTCATCGCAGCCTCGGCATGTCCGTTAGATTGGTGGTAATGTGGTGTGGATGGTGCGGGACGAACGCCCCAGCGTTTTAAGAACTGGTTAAAGTCACCAGACGCGAACTGAGGACCACCATCAGATCCAAATCGCACTGGGATTCCACGAATGCTCGTCGACACGAATAGATGGTGTGGCGGGATGTAGTCTTAGCCGTTGGGAAATGGAAGACCACAGGCCACCCTGAGAGTCGATCTACATAGACGAGATAATCTCGTCCGGCGTAGTGGAAGAAGTCTGCAGACACATCTTCAAACACCCTGTTTGGTAGAGGTTCTGATCTCAGTGGTTCGCGTTGCTGAGAAGGTCGGAGTTCTTGGCATTTATTGCAACTTGCCACTGTCGTAGTGACATCGTTACTAATGCCAAGCCAGTACACGTTTTGTCTCGCCCTGCGTTTCGTTCTATCGGTCCCTTGGGGCAAGTCATGAAGACGCGCTAAGACTTCACATCGAGCTGACTTTGGCACGACAATCCCGTCGTCCATTGACAGCTCGTTTCTGATGTTCCATAATGGTATGACACTAACGTTTGCTTTGTCTCTTGGACGTTGTCAATGAGAGTTTTGTACTTTTCGTCTTGCATAGCGACTGTTCTAAGTCGATCTAGTATCGGGTCACACAGGTGATCTTGTTGATCATCTTGGTCGTCTTCATGTACCATTCTGGATGCATTGATGGTTAACGCGTGAACGTGGTGTTCTACTTCTTCTGCTTCTTGACCCTCCTCTGATGCATCCAACACAGGTGCACGTGACAAAGCATCTGGGATGCAATGGTCTTTGCCATTTGTCCAGCGTGTCGTGAACAAGAAGAGTGATGTCTTTTCTTTGAGACGTTGAAGACACGTGTTGTCGATATCGTCAAGGCGATAGCGATCTAGAATTGTCACCAATGGTTTGTGATCGACGACCAACTCAAAATGTGACAGTCCGAGTAGTTGAATGCGACACTTCTTCATTGCCCAAGTGGCTGCCAGTAGCTCTAAATCAGTAGTAGCACTGAATCAGTCGCCATTTGTGTGCGTTTTGCTGCAAAAGAGCATAGCCCATACCTTTGTGTCGCGATGCATCTGTGTGTAGCGCCGTTGGTTTTAATGGATCAAAGTGTGTCAGTGTAGGAGCAGTTACCAACGCTTTCTTGGTGGCTTGAAAGGCTTTGCTGTATGTTTCAGTCCATCGAAACTCATTCTTGCCTTTCAGTAGCTCACGCAATGGATCAGCAGTTGTACTGACCGCTGTCGTGAAGTCACCAAGCTGGTTAATAAGGCACATAAAAGATCATAGTTCTGTCAAGCAGGTTGGTGTAGGGAATTCGGCGATTGCTTTCAGCTTTTCCGAATCTGTGCTGACGTCTTCTGCGTTGATTTAGAAGCAAACGTAATTCACCTCATTTTTCGCGAACTTGAACTTGTCGGGGTTCAGTGTGATGCCGTGCTCTCGACAACGGAGCAACACTGAGCGAACTCTTTCGACGTGTTGCTCAAAGTTTTCATCGTCATTTTCATCCATGACCTTTTCGACGTTGTTTCAGCCGGCGATCGCTATGTCGCCGCGTCTGCAATATTCATCGCCGGTTGAGGACAGTCCCATGAGGCTTTTCAAGAAGAGATAACGTCCCCAAGGGGACAAGAAAGTCATGAGTTCTTGGCATTCGGGCGAGAGTGGTATCTGCGAGTACCCTTGTTTTGTGTCTAACGTCGTGAAGTATTTTGACCCTGGTTTGATATTGGAGACAGCTTCTTTCGGTGTCTTCATAATGAATTGGTCGACGAACGAATTTGTTGAGACGTGTGAGGTCCACACAAAGACGTATACCCCCGCGGTTTTGGCACTACCACGAGCGGATGACACCATCTGGTGGGAACGTCTCCCAATGGCTTGATAATGCCTTGTCTTGACATCTGGTCGAGATTTGCTTTGACTTCATCACGCCATGCGAACGGAATGGGGCGAGTGGCAGATATTGCAAAAGTCTCAACGTTCTCGTTCAAGTGGATTTTCGTTGGTTCACCCAATATTATCTTCAGTTGGTCACCTGAGTCGAACACGTCATTGAATTCGTCAAGTAAGTCATTGCGCTTGAGCGTTCGTGTGTCGGATGACTCGTGTTCTGTACGAATCTTTCTTGGCGATTTTGTTTCGCGTGATCGTCTTATGGCACGAATTGGTTTGGGATAATCGTTCGGCACGATTCCTAAGTCTCGGCAAACATACCAAGTCAGCAGCAGTCCTCTTTGCTCTTTGCAGATAAGAACCGTCTCTTTCGTATATTTGTTTGCTGCGTGGATGTTGGGGTCTACTGTGCCAATACATTCGAATGATGTACCATTAGCAGCAATGACTGTATCGTCGGGCGGAGGACATGAATTTGTTTTAGGATATCAAGCCCTGCAACAGTGGCTTCGGTCCCTGTATCTGGTGTTACCTGCGCTGTTGTGATGAAGCTATCATCAGCATTATGATGAAGTTGTACCTTAATGCGCGGGGCGCGACGGTGTTTTTTCTTTCCCAGAATGTCTAGTAGGCGAATCTGACTCATTGCGGTCGATCGACGTGTACTCTTATTCTGAAGCAAGCAAGGATGCATCCTCGCTCCAACGCTGTTTGAAATCTTCTTCTCACTCCTGTTGTTCTAAGCTTTCGATTGACTCTAGTAGTATGTCGCGTCCCTTAGCGCGTACGTTGAAGTGGTGCAAGTGCAAATGACGTCAATATCTAGATCAAGGTCAAATACCTAGGTCAAGGTCAAATGGCGCCCTCTGGGATACCAACCACAAATAGCGCTCCCTGGCGGATAAGCGGCAAACTAAATATCAGTACTGCTTAAATGAGTGCCGCCTATTATTTTACAAATGGCGCCCCTGGCGGATATGTCATGAACTACAAACATCGCCCCTGGTGGATAAGTGGTGAACTAAGTATGAGTGTTGCTTAAATTTGTGCAGCTTATTTTAATCATGTGGCGCCCCCTGGTGGACAGGTCATGAACTGTAACCAAGTCAAGTATCGCCATCTGGCGTAAACTTGGTAACTAAGAAACACTACTGCTTAAATTCGTGCCTCTTATTTCATTTTACTCTTTTTGCTATAAAAAATAGGTCAATTACGTCAATAAATAGGTCATTGCTCATGCGCAATCGTGTCTTTTAACTAATAAAGACTGGTTGACTGTTTAAAAATATTCAATATATAGTGTCTTTTCTTATGTCGCATAGGTGGAGGACCATTTTTCAGGTATATCGCCCCCCCCCAGCCAGTACCTATAGAACTATAAAATAGGTCGAATTGTGACATTAAGTAGGTCAGTGACGCCCATAAACAGGTCATTGCTCATGCGTAATTTCTTATGTTGCATAGGTAGAGGACCATTTTTCAGGTATAGCGCCTCCTGACGTGTACATTTATAACTATAAAATATGTCAAATCTTGACGACTAGGTACTGAAATAGAAACAGGTCAAATTATGTCATTTCTGGTTACCATACAGGTCTACAACCTTCCCATCACGGTTTTTGTTAATGTTTTGCCTACCTCTTATTAATAGCATACGTCAACTGTTTCTTGTATTAACAAAGAAATGTTTGTTAATTTTTGCGTACCTATGATTGTTATTAATACCACACGTGAAGTGATTCCTGAACATCTAACATTCTTTGGGATGTCTTTATCAACAAAATCAAGGCCTCCCTATCTTTTGAGATTTACAAATTTTTGTCTCGAAACTAGTTTAACTACTATAGTATTGCGTGTCTCGCAACTGGTTCAACCGGTTTCAATTAGAACAATTTGTAGTCTTTCTATGCTTAAGGTCGACAGCATTTGTTCCATTTACCATACAGGTCTACAACCTTCCTATCATAATGTAACGCTTTACTATAGCAATAGTTAAGGTGGTAGGAAAGGCAACAATAACATAATTTCAAGTAAGGTCACTACTACCTTAGCCCAACTTCCCTTTACCGTGCAGGTCTACGACCTTCATATAATAGTATAGCGCTTTTCTATAACAAGACTTAGGGTGGTAAGAAAGGTGACAAACAACAAAGTACATATATTTATGTGGTACGCAACACCTTTATTTAAACACAAATGAAAACGACAACGATTATATATTTAATCTTCTATATTTGAACACACAAATTCAAAGCGGCTTCAACTAAAAGTCATCATAATATTTCTTCACGTGTCCTTTCAGCGTACGTCCATAGCTAAACTACTTACAAATGCGGCAGACAAATTCTTTGATGCCAGTGTGCTTCACCATGTGACCTTTTAGGTTGTTTGTTGCTGAAAACCCACGACCTCAGAATTGGCCCGAGTAGGGATAGTACTCGGTGTGAATAGTTACATGCTGCTTCATTCCATGTTTGGTCTTCAAACTTTTGTTCTCCCTTGTACCTCTGCCACATGTCTTTGTTTTCAAACCCTGGAGGTTTGGTTGCTGGTCTTAACAACAGCTGCTTGTTGTTGCTCATTCTTGTTATCATCTGTTCCATGGGATTGCTGTTTGTCGACTGTAGATCTTAGGCTTTGGGGAGGAGACAGCTACAAAAAAAACGAAGGAATGTATCGTGAGGTGGTAAATAGATACGTGTTCATCACAATGTGTTCAGTGGTGAGTTGTACTATATGTATCATGCTACGAGTAGTGACAAATACAGTCAAGACCAACACATAGTTTATATAACAAATACTTACTGGCAACTCATTAACTTCTTTATGTATTCCGTACAGCGATTAATTTTCAAGTGTTTTACCCAATGTCCCCTTATAGTGAATGTTTTATCGCAAAACATACAGTTGAACATAAATCGACGCCGGATGCATGTTTTCGACCTTTGGAAACGAGTAGTAGCTGAAAATAGTAGTACCTATTTCTGAGTTTTCTGGCGCAGTATCCCTTTATCACGTGTATCCTCTGGCTTCTTTTCGTTGTAAAGCGTGCCTCACAATATAAACACGTGAAAGCTTTCATTGAACGAGACGAAGCTTCTGATGACTTTCTTGCAGCAACTAATGGTGCGGGTCGAGCGATGTTCAATTCGACAGGAGTTAATCCGGTTAAATCTATGTTGAAACGTTGGCTTGACTCCATTTTTTTCTCAAAAGCTTGTGTCCAACTTGTCCTCTCTTAGCGGGTACTGACTATCGATGTTCATCGTTCGTCGTTGTGGAGTATAATGATCATCCAGACCAGTATTAATATATAGTTCACAGTTCTTCTATTCTGCTACATCATCCATCAAGTCGACCATCGAATTCGGTAGCGTTCAGCACGATAGACTTGTATAATTTTCATAGTTTGACCTATTGCCCTAGCCAGAAGCGACACCTAGTGACTCTGTATGTCACTTTAGGGTAACCAGTTCGTGTATTGACCTACCAAGAAGCGCCACCTAGTGGCTTTACGTGTCAGTTTGAGGTTTGCAAGACTCTATATCAGAGCAGTGGCGAAACAAATGGTAGAAATGACACTATCCGTATTGTCAGTATTAGGGTCATCGATTTGCATAAAACAGGTTCGTGTACTATATGCAAGACACAGGAACAGTATCACGGACCAAACTTAACCAAACTTAAACCAACAACTTCCACGGACCAAACTTAGATCAACGAGTTGAACGACCCAAACTTAGACCAACGAGTTACACGAAACAAACTTAGACCAACAACTTCCATGAACCAAACCTAACCAAACAGCGACAGAGACATTGCATGAGACTACGGACGAGATATCGCATGAGACTACGGGTGAGACATCGCATGAGACAACGTACGAGACAACGGACGAGACAACAATCAAACTTAAACTAGCGACTTTAAAAAAAGTCCAAGTACCTAGTATGAACAATTTCTAAGTACCGACTTTGAAAAAATATCTAAGTACCAAGTTTCCAAAATATTCTAAGTTACGAATTGAACATAACAGAAAAATTACTAAGTCCTGACTTTTAAGAAATATTCTAAGTACTTGAATATAACAGAAAAATTACTAAATCCTGATTTTCAAAAATATTGTAAGTACGAACTTTGAAAAATGTCTAAGTACCGAAAGATTTCCAAGTATCGACTTTCAAAAAATAGCTAAATACCAAGTTTCCAAAATATTCTAAGTTACGAACTGAAAATAACAGAAAAATTACTAAGTCCCGACTTTCAAAAATATTCTAAGTACCGACTTTGAAATATGTCTAAGTACCAAAAACTTTCTAAGTCCCAACTATGAAAAATGTCTAAGTACAGAAACATATTAAATATATTTTACTTTAAATGATGGGCAGAACAAATAAGTATTGCACTCCTAGTATCAAATAAAATATGTTGTTACACTGATGCAATTTATTTTAATGTTTGCCGACAATAAAAAAATATGTTATTATGCTCTTTATAGATCTACATTTTAAAACTAAACTTAAGCCTTATATACATAGCCATCTGTGCTATTTTAACAATATACATAATTTCATGTGATGTATAATGTTGTATTTATACTGCTTATGGAAATAGCAGCTGGATTTATGGTGCAAACAAAATGCTTTCATTATTGAATGTTTCTCGGCTTTAATAAGTTTCTGTTATCTAAACGTTTCATTAAAACTAAACTTTAAAATGTATAGCCAGCTGTACCTAGAGAAAAAGGAACACGATAGTACCATAGGTGAAATTTCGTATGTTTTTATATTCCAACAACAACAACAATGGCAATCATTCAATATGTCATCGGCGGCTTCGTGCGTGGAGAGCTGGTGTTTTTCTTTTAAATCAATCCGTCTGTCATGAACTGTCGCTATATTCATTCGCTGTTTGTTCCATATATTTTCCTTGTTTGCTTTGGTCCACGTTTCCTTTTGATAATTTTATCGGTCATGACTCATTCGCACAGCGGTGACTAATCCAAATACACACATGTTGTTGACGTTTTTTGCATCTATTAACTCGGTGTAGCTAATCGAAGTCTGACGGACAGTATCGAGTATTCATGAGTGTGCTTAATTTAAACGGGTCGTGAAGGTGGGGCCAAAGTGAACATTTATTTTTTTGATATATAGTTAGGGTCATTAGTGATTAATAAAACATAATTACAATGAAATAAAGGGATATAATTACATGAAATAATCATATTCAGGCCAGTAGCCGGGGGGGTTCACGTGAACCCCCCTTTCTATAAAATGTGAACCCCCTCAAAATTACATCTTTAAAATGTGAACCACTAATTGTATTACATGTTTCTGAAAAGCGTTAACCCCCCTTCTAAAAGCTGCTTGATAGTTTTCAAGCATTACAAGGAATGCCAAGAAAGCCTGATTTGTACAGATGATAAAGGGAGAACCTTTATTTAATAAGTGATCATCACTGAATGTATGAGAGCCTGGCTGAGCGGTCTGTCTCCAATGCCATGTGTAGAAAAGGAAGTCACTAGAGGAATGTGTGTCAAATGACCATTGCATCCAGTTAGCCATGCAGAAGACCTTCACACTATCTCAGGGTCTCCTGTTATGAAAACGCATGGGGTAACAAATACACAAGACGCTAGTTTTTCACCAAACGTAAAATTATGAGTCCTAATTGTAGTCACTCAGAGGTAACAGGTGCATACAAAATACTGGCGAATTAATGGGGTGATAATTTAACAATTATAATATAAATTAAGCCATATAAACTAATTCATTATTTCTCATTAGAACTCTGATATAAAGTGAACGAAAGGTGCGGCTTCCGTATAGTTGTAAAATACTATGATGACCGAGAAGGGCCATCGCGTTTTTGTGTGGATATTTGCACCGCCATGGGGCGATAATGCGATGCGATGGACGATGCGATGCGCGATGCGATGGGCGATGCGATAGGCGATGCGATGGACGATGCGCAGTGCGATGCGATGGACGATGCGCTATGCGATGCGCGATGCTATGGACGATGCGATGGGCGATGCGATACGCGATGCGTTGCGCGATGCGATGCGCGATGCAAAGCGTGATGCGATACGCGATGCGCGATGCGCGATGCGCGATGCGATGGTATAAATTATAAAGATACCGTAATGAGCATGCGTACGTCGAAAACGAGACTTAGGCAGCCATTTGTATTTTATTAAACGCATTCCTTTTTATGTTCAGAGCATGTGATGATGGCTGATGACGTACACGGTTACACATATGTTTGTTTTGAACAAAGAATTTGTTTTTCGTACTTCTAAATGTTATGACGAAAGTCTCGGGCAAAAATATATTTTACTATAACATATATCTCTTCTACCGCTCAAATTGTATTTGTAAAATTGTTTCCATCTGGATATCATTGGTAGAAAATATAAGACTGATTTTGTATACATTGGATGAGACGACAATTTGAAGCTGTTTTTTAACCTTTAGCTTATTGGGAATGCCGTTCCTTTGTGTCCAAATTTATCATTTTTAAATATTATAAATAGCTACAATATTTGAAGTCGGTTTAATACGACACATGTACATTTGTTTAAATGATCGAACAAAATTAATTTAGTCGTCACTTGCGTCACGTTTTTCTTCCAGTCTACTGTGTAATTGTTCATAGATACGCTACAGTGTAAATGACTGTCAATCGCAGCGGTATACAATGCCGCCCAATATAGCATGCGGCCCGAAGGGGTAATTATTGAGACTGACTGGTCATAGTTGTATGCAGGCAAGTGCTTTGACGTGGTCACATGTGGATACGATTATTGTTTTGAAATAGGTGTAGTGAAATAGAAATAGTGAAGCCAGACATATTCATTAGAACAGCATACGGTAAATTTGTACCAAACATTATGTGTGTGTATGTGTGTGTGTGTGTGTGTGTGTGTGTGTGTGTGTGTGTGTGTGTGTGTGTGTGGGTGGGTGGGTGGGTGGGTGTGCGTGCGTGCGTGCGTACGTGTGTGATTATAAATCTATACTTATAGCATGCATGTGTGTCAATTTTATTGTTGTAAATATATTTGTAGCATGATTGTCAGGTCAAATAAAGCTAACTGCTGCAAACTTTGTAACGTAACTGACTTTACGCAGGACAGTAATACGTGGGACATTATTACAGTGTGGTCCCTTGCTGTTGTGACATCCCGTCGAAGTAGTCGGTATCGCTGCGTTGCGTGAATTAAACTCCTGTCAAGCACATAATGCTATTACACGTACACTGAACTGTTGTCAATCTATGAGCGTAATAAGTTCCATTGCCGCCACAAGGAGGTTGGTGAATCTGGGTCTTGCTACTTAACAGAATTGCGTGTCGCAGCCGACAGCTGTGATTTTGGGACAATTACGACAAGCCAGATTCTGCGCGATCGTTTTGTACACGGTCTGCGCGATGCCAAGGTGCGTGAGCGATTGCTGCGAGAAAAGAACCTCACACTCGACAGAGCCTACGAGATGGTTCAAGCGGCTGAGGCTACAGCAGAGCAAATGCATGTGATGTCGGGCGAGCAAACTATCAGTGCGGTTCATCAGCGAGGTCATCCAGATCATCAGGATCATCGAGGTCAGCAAGGTCAACAGGGTCAGCAAGGTCGTCAGTCACGCGACACACTGAAGAAGCCATCGTACAGCAAATGCAAGAATTGTTTCTTCGAGCATGCGCCGATGAGCTGCCCTGCATTTGGGAAGGAGTGCCACAAATGCGGAAAATTAAACAACTTCCAAAGCAGATGCAAACAGAAAAACGTGAAGCAAGTGCAAAGTTCAGTGAGGGACAATGAGTTCAATGTTGGCACACTCACTACAGTGAACAGTGTAGGCAACAAGCGCCGCGCCATGATTACGCTAAATCTGGGCTACAGTGGCGTGTCAGTCAGATTCCAAATCGATAGTGGAGCGGATTGATGTGTGCTACCACGTGATGAGTATGTACAAGTGACTGGAAATGCATCGCTGGCCAAACTGAGACCAGTCGAAACGACTTTCGTCACGTACGTAGGCACGCGCGAGAAGGCATTGGGGCAGTGTAAGCTTTCTGTCGTCAGGAAAGGCGTCAGACACCGACTCGTATTCAATGTTCTTCAGGGCAAGTATACACCGATACTTAGCCTAGATGCCTCTGAGGGCATGGGCGTGCTGAAAATCAAGGACTGCGACCCGCTGGACTACGTATGCAGTGTCAACGATTCGAGCAAACTAACGGAGATGAACCTGAAAGCTGAGTATGTGGACGTGTTCCAGAGCCTGGGCAGGCTCAAGAACAGCTACTCCATCCAGATAGACGACTCCGTCAGACCAGTGGTGCATGAACCCAGGCGCGTCCCGGTGCCGATGCGCGACAAAGTTCATGAGGAACTAGAACAGCTTGTTCACGAAGGAGTCATCACGCCTGTAACGGACGCAACTGATTGGGTGTCCAGCATGGTGGTGGTACAGAAGCCAAATGGTCAGATCCGGCTATGCCTGGATCCGAAAGATCTAAATGTAGCGATCAGGCGCGAGTACTACCCCATGCCGACGATCGAAGAAGTCAGCACTCGTTTGAAGAAAACCAGACTCTTCACTGTGTTGGATGCCAAGAACGGTTTCTGGCAAATAGCATTGGATGACCGATCCAGCATGCTAACGTGCTTCAACACCCCCTTCGGTCGATACCGTTGGCTGAGGATGCCGTTCGGCATAAACTCCGCGTCAGAAGTGTGGCAACGCACTATGAATCAACTGGTGGAGGGACTAAAGGGTACAGAGGTCATACACGATGACTTTTAGATTGTGGCGACACAGACGACGAAGCAGAGGCTGACCACGACAAGAACCTACGTGCGTTCTTGGAGCGTGCCCGTGAGCGTAATCTTCGTCTAAACGCGGATAAGTTGAAGTTGAAGATGACGCAAGTTCCGTACATAGGACATCTATTCCCTCGAGAAGGACTCCACGTTTACTCAAAAAAAGGTTGAAGCAATCGAGAAAATGCCTGCGCCAGAGGATGCTGTGCAACGGCTATTAGGGTCAGTGAACTATTTGGCGAAGTTCGTGCCGCATCTGTCTAACATCATGCAGCCCCTCAGACGACTCATGGAGTAGGACACTGAGTGGTGTTGGTTGCATACTCATCAGCAGACATTCGATCAAATGAAGAAAGCTCTAATGATGACTCCAGCTCTAGAGTACTACGATGTGATGAAGCCAGTAGTCATAAAGTGCGACGCATCTGACAGCGGGCTTGGCGCTGGGTTGCTTCAGAACGGGCTTCCGGTCGCCTGTGCATCATGTGCGCTGACCAGCGCTGAGAAAAACTATGTGCAGATCGAGAACGAGTTGTTAGCTATAGTTTTCGCCTGCGAGAAGTTCGATCAGTACGTCTACGGCAGAGATAAGGTGCACGTACAGAGCGACCACAAGCCACTGGAAGTGATTTTAAGAGGCCCTTAGTGACTGCTCCTAAGCGCTTACAGCGAATGCTGCTGCGACTCCAGCTAGATGTCACATATATGCGCGGAGCAGAGATGTACATCGCGGATACGCTAAGTCGGGCGTACTTTCCAGGCGACCCAAGTGTGCATGCAGTCACGTTCGCAGAGATCGACCTGACGGAAGGACTGTCAGTGTCTCCCAGACGACTACAGGAGCGACGAGCTGCTACCGCGAGTGGCTGTTATACAGAAACTCATACAGGCTACCCTGAGAGGATGGCCTTCGCAAAAGTCGGACACTGACCTTGACGTGCGCGCATACTATAACGTGCGCCACGAGTTGATCGTGCAGAATGGTCTGGTCTTCAAAGGCAATAGGATCGTAGTGCCGACCAGCGTGCGAAAAGACACAATCGCCACGGTTCACCGATCTCATCAGGGCATACAGGGTTGCATTCGTCTCGCAAAGGATACTGTGTATTGGCCACTGATGAACCAACAAATCACCGACGTCGTCAGTCAGTGTAGTGTGTGCAACACGTATCGTCCTGAGCAGTGCAAGGAGCCGCTGATGACACACGCGGTTCCAGATCGACCTTGGGCGAAGGTTGGTGTCGACTTGTTTGAGCTACAAGGTCAGCACTACCTTCTACTTCTAACTTCTTCGAGCTGGCACGACTTGGTTCGAGTACGCGTGCAACGTGTGTCATCGACGCAATGCGCTCACAGTTTGCACGTCACGGTTCGCCCGAATTGCTGGTCTCAGACAACGGGCCCCAGTTCTCTTGCGGGGAGTTCGGTGCGTACACGCAGTCATGGGATATCGAGCATGTTACGAGCAGCCCACGCTATCCACAGAGCAATGGGCAAGCTGAACGAGCCATTGGGACCGTGAAGAACCTGATGAAGAAGGCGTTGGAAGACGGCAGCGACGTGCAGTTGGCGTTGCAGAGCTTCAGAAACGCTGCACGTGAGGGATACAGCGCGTCACCAGCACAGCTACTGTTCAGTCGTAGATGCAGAACGTAACTTCCGATGCAACGCGCGATGTTGAAACCACAACTTGCGGTTGACGTGCCTCGTAACAGGAAGGCTATGAAGGATGCGCAACGTCTGCAGTACAACAAGTCTTCGCATCAGTTGGAGCCGATAGCACCAGGCAGTGCAGATATTTGTCGCTTAGTCCCCTACTACTCAATTGTTTATATAACTGTTGCATTTCCATTCGCTCTTTGTAAAGAATGACAGTATGTTGTTGAGTAACTGCGTCCTGAATGCTGAAAACGCATTGATTAGCTAACCGTGCATATTGAGCACATTAATGTTTACAAACTCAATAAATTTATACGTACACACACGCACACCAAGGTTGGGCGGTAGGAAGGAAGGGAGGGAGGGAGGGAGGGAGCGAGGGAGCGAGGGAGGGAGGGAGAAAGGAAGGAAGGGAGGAAGGGAAGGAGGGAGGGAGGGAGTGAGGAAGGGAGAGATGGAGAGAGGGAGAGAATACATGATAAATATGAGTAGCGATTCAGTATTAAATAAATTCGTTATGATCTTCTTCGTTTCTATTTAGCATCATGTCAAAGAAAATAGCACAATGTGTCAGGGTATATTCCGGAATAACAAGTTGAATCATCACTATGAAAATATGAAATATATCACACATGTCTACCAATAAATGTATACAGTTGAATAGTTGTCTTGTTGAATGTGCTAACCTGCTTATGCAATATGCATCAACACCTTGACAACTAGTTAAATATATGCGCTTTGTTGAGTACAACGTATACCTTATGAGAGTAAAGTATAATTCATCGCTTTAACAATTTAACACATTAAAGCAAAACCATATGAATGATACACTATATATTTGTTTCTGGTGTACAACAATATATATATATATATATATTGTTGTACACCATATATATATATATAATTGACGTATGATATAATGTGTTTACGAAATCAAAACGTGTGATGCTAATTACTATGACTAATACTATACATATTTATGCAACAATGTAATTACTAAGTTATGTAAACCGATACTCATTCAATATTTTATTATTGAGGCGTATACACCTGATTTCTATGCGAACTTTCATAGACCACACTGTTTTCTTGCAACATATCATCAAGGTGGTCACATCTGAACGATCGTCCTCCAAAAACACATTCGCCTTTCCTCGTCCCATCCTGATACACCGCAGTACGGCTGTAACACAGCTAAATTTATTGAGGCTTTCGCGCAATATCGTTTTCTATACAATTCAGCACAAACGAGTATGTCAAAAAATTGTCAGTTACATCTGGAAGTGCCGATGGACTAAAGTGGTTAAGTAGCACTTGCGGTTAATTGTATCTCTTGTCGGTGCGTCAGTGAAGATGATATTCCCTGGGCCAGGAGCTATAATTAGAACAGCACCCCGTCCCAAAATTATAGCAGGCAGTGAACTAGAATGATGCATTTATTGACATCATATCCCATAGTACCGCTTCCGGTTAATTGTGATTAGTGGACACAGTTGTTTCAGAACAAGCATAAGCATGAGTCGACTAAGATGGGCAGGGCATGCAGAGAGAATGGGAAAAGAGAACAGATGCGCGGAGAGTGGAGGGAAAGGAGGCGAGGAAGACCTAGACTGCGATGGGAGGACTGTATAAAGAGAGATTTGAAGGATTGTGAGAAGGTTGGAGAACGAGAACGAACGATAGAGAGGAATGGAGACGACAGGTTGAAAGAGCAGTGCAGGATCAGTGAGAGGAAATAAAAAAGATCAGAAATCGAGCATCGGAATCGAGGCCAGTTTCACCCCTGACAGATAGGGAGATAAGAGGAGTTTAAATTAATTCATGTTTGTGGAGAGCCTCAATTTGTTGAGCCTCGGGGTTTGGGGTGCAAATCGAGGTCAGAGCCTGAAAATGGAGTCATTTTGGCGAGCCTCAGTGGGGGTGCAAATTGTGATTTTGGAAAGCCTCAGGGTGGAAGTTTTGGCGAGCCTCAAGAGGGGGAGTGGAAATCGAGGTTTTGAATAGCCTCAACCCACCAAATATCCATCATGTTCCGACGCCAGTGTTTTGGGTTTGGCTTTGTTGTCTGGGCTTGAATAAATTTGTGACCTTAGGCAACTGTGGGTGCCTTTTATGTTCAACGCATGTGTCCATGGGTGATGACTCTGAGTGTACGTATACGGTTACATTTCTGTTTATTTTGCATACAGAAGTGTGTGTTCGTACTTCTAAATATTGTGATAGAAGTATAATGCGGCGATTGACATTAGACTAAGATAAACATGCGGGCAATCATTTTATAGAATGTAATCTAGGTTCTCGCACCAAAACCTGAGACCAAAAAAGAATTAATTATTTCACAGCATGAGGTGTATTCCTCTTCTACCACTCCCCATTTCATTTTTGAATGGTTTCATCTGAATATCTTTGATAGAAAATATAAACGATAATTTATGTACCTCCACATATGAAAAACAGGGATGTTGATGGTATCTTTCAATTGAACATTAACCGTGGGCTTTGAAGTGTACATTTCTTGAATATTTATTCATTAATGACATGATATATTTTCCTAGGTGAACATATCATGTTAATTATGCATTACATAAATATAAAAAATATATATAAATATAATCAGTTACACCCTACTAAGATTTAGTGTCTAGTTTATAATAAAATATCTAAATGTTAAACTAAAATAGTATTGTCTCTAATTATTACACCAAACCTACATACAAAAATAAAAAATGCACAAACGAGGTAGCGAATCGTTGTTCCTAGTGTGTAGTTTTCATTTTTTGCTAAGGGATCATCTCAGAACGTCGATTTCCGATATCAAACAAAATTATTTTCGATTGGGGGAGGGGGTATGAGGCCGTTTCATCTGGCGTCGAATATCGATGTTTACGCTTCTGACCGACACTGCTAATTATACTAGTATCATCATATTAATGTTTAGAAAATTTCGTCTGAGGGAGAGGGTGGGGGGCTGAGGCAAGATGAAAGTAATTTCGCCTGATATCAGACATTGACGTTCTGAGATGATCCCTAAGTGAATCGAATTGTAGACGCACAGTGTACCTCTTAGTAGACCTGCTACAAGTTAGGGGACACAACACCCTGAATTGATTTTTTTTTATTTCTTATGACAGCTTGCTGAAATTTTAGGACAGTCTTAATTATATTGCAAAAGGAATGTGGATTTTAAAAAAAATGTGGACACCCTTTTGACCCTTATCGGGGCAACCATTTTGGATTTCAATGGTATCAGCTGAATGCCTGGATCTACACAATGTGTCTGCCAAATTCACTGTAACTTTGTGGGTACACAACTAAGATACACCTGCATGTCATAGCGTCGAGTTTTTGCTGATTGTTTGTGTATTTTTGTATATGATTTTATGAAATTCTTGTTACAAAACTTCAAACAAAATATGATCATTTTATAATGTAGAATTTTTGTCTTGCAATATTTTGTCCATTTCTCGACGTTATAACATGGAGAGAAATATTATGGAGAAGATCTAAAAAATTAATTTTGATTTGGTTGGGAAATAGCCGAGATCTACGCAATAAGAGAAGTCAGTTCAGTGAAATAATTGTATTGTAGAAAAACGACGTCAAAGTTTGTGAACATTTCAACAATGAATTGTATAACCAAAAATAGACATAGAGACCTGAAATTACACACATATGTCCTCCAAGTTATGTTCTTTCTGAGGATTTAAAGTACAAGATGATAGACTGAAAAGTAAAACTGTTATCAAACATATACTTTGTGAAGCACAAATAAGAATTATATTTGAAAAACATCACTATTGATGTAATGTTCACAATTTATTATAATTATAAAATATTATATTCACTGTTCTGCTGGAGCCTAAAACACCCCTGCACCATAGTCAGTCGGTGCTGATTCCGCCGCCCGTGTCCTTGCAATTCACCTGGCTTGCCTAGCCTCCTTCGACGCTGCCACAGCCTGGCGCTTAGCCTGACTGAGGCGTTGTCGGTCCGCCTTCTCTGCAGATGCCAACAAGTGGGCACCTGTTGGCACCTGCATCACCTCACAGAGGTTCCTCATCGTCACCTCAATGCCAGAATTAAATTCAGAGACTGCGCTGCTGGTGGCGGAGACAACGTGCTCAAGTCAGACGAAGCTCGTCTTTGGGCACTTGTTCCACCCCACTGAGTGGACGCTTTCGTTCGCATTTTGCGTCTTCCCCAGTGTGCAGCGCTTGAGGAGGTATACATGGGCCAGCCGGGTGTATACGTCCTTGACGTGCTCAGCGACGTAGGGTGAATGCGGCGTGCCCACATTCGTCCGGTGATGGCCTGGCTCCTGCAGGGTGGCGAGTGCCTTCTGGTAGAAGCACCGGCTGTCAGCTCCCACCGGGCAGCGGTCGTGCTGGGCCTCTCGTCAATGAAGACGGCGTGCTCGAATGTCGCCAAGATCGCATCGCGTCGACATCATGGGGGTGAGCTCACACTGCCTTCCCATAGTAGGCAGTGAGTTTGTTGATCGTGGCCTGCGTCAACTTCCCAAAGCCCCGGCCTCCGAGGGTGACGCCAGCCTTCTTCCCCGATGCCGCCAACTTGCGCAGTGCCGTGCCGAATCGTTTGGCGACGTGGTTGAAGCTGGTGAGGTGGTTGAAGATCCTGACGTCTCCGTCGGCGAGCATGGTTGTGTAGCGGAAGTGGCGGTTGGTGGAGCGGGTCCACAGCAGCTCCGCAGCCTTCACCTCCACGCCGCCCGACGCCCCCTCGTAGTTGCGGTTGCACTCTGGCTCGTGCGTCCTGAACCAGAGTAGTATGTAAGTCGATCTCAGTATCCATTGGATTATGAGATCAAAGGGCCGGCTCATGTCATAATCCAAACGAAGCGCCTAGTGGGGTGGTGGGGGTCTATGGTAATGACCACCAATGACCCCATGATTAATAACCTTTCACTTTAAATACAGTGCTGACCTCTTGTGGCGATAAAGACTACCCACCACTGTCTACAGCCAGGTACTCTCTCCCGGGAAGTATTCAGCCATAATGCAACTACCACTGTCTATAGCCAGGTACTCAGTGGTCAGATACTTACCGTCAGTTAATTACCGTTGACCTTTGATCTTTGACCCCCGACCGACCACCGACCCTCGAGACCTGGTTATAAACAGTGACGAGTTGCACCATGGCTGAATACTTTCCGGGGACAAAAAGAGTACCTGGCTGTAGACAGTGGTGAGTAGTCTTTTACGCAGTAGTCGCATCATGGCTGAAGGCTTCCTCAGGCTCCCTAAAGAACCCTAGGAAAAATTACCCTCGTCGGTGATTAATGGGTTCTAGTAGCGGTGCTGTAAGCTAATCTTTTCGGCGGTCCTCGAGGCACGACTGTGTGATTTTTGGGGTAACCAGAGTAACGCTAGGCTAAAAATAATATTGCCCGGCCATTGTTTGCGCGCTATGTCGGTTTATGTGGCTCTGGGGGGAACAAATGAAACAAACGGTTCTCGTTTTGTGTTATTCGTTGTGCTAGCTAGGACGCTTGTAGATTCGTCTGTGTTTTTGTTTTGTAGTGGGGCGTAAGGGTAGGTGCTGCACTGTTCTGCTGAAGTTGGATTATTAGTGGTTTATAATCCCATTGGACCGAGAGATTCTAGGCCGGATATTACTCCCAATGGAGCGAGAGACAACTATAATGTGAAATGATGAAGCAGTAAGTAAATCGAGTGTGTTATATTTTATTAGTACACAGCTGTCACTGGCCGGGACCATCCATTTTAATAATAATGTGTGCCTCCGCCGTGTGCGTCCGTATTACGCGGACGAGGCATTCCAGTCGTCTCTGCAAGGATATTCTTTTTTAAATTATCGGTGCAACAAGAGGTCCATTTTATAAGACATTCGTTTATAAACTAGTGTCAGACGCGTGGGGGTAAGGACGTTTTAAATTATCGGTGCATCACATAGACGCTAAGACAAGACTATGAGAGGTTCGTTAACTGGCTTTGAGGTGAAACTCACTCGTTATCCACTGCCCAGAGGACGTTGCCTTCTTCATCCCGAGGATACTCGTAGTGTCTGCAAGAGGCCATAGGAGACGGGTCAATGCATGTCTTGTTATAAATAAAACAGGAGCAATGATCTATCTGTGTAAACCAGTTTGTTGAGTATTGTGTTGTAAATGCAAACATATTATGTCATTTGTCTGTTTAAAAACTGTTGGCTGTGTTGGGTGTGGCAGGTTCGATCCCTGCTGGTGATTAGTCATACATTACTGGTTGTGCACACACACTTTTTTTCATTCAGTAACTTCAGCCAGAATAATATCAAACTCACGGCAGTTCCTCTTCGTCCTCCGCCTCCTTCTCTTCCTCCTCGACCTCGGTCTGGTGGGAAGCCCGCCCAATTCGGAGGAGGTTGTTCTCCGCCAAGTAGCACGCCCTGTAATCAAAAAATATCACGTATTATTGATATGTATCGAACTAAGGTAATGTAGCAGTGAGTGAGTGAATTAATTAATTGTTTGTTAAAGGAAATTACTTAGCGTACCAATCACGTTCTCATCTCGCCTCCTTCAAACATAGCAGGACGCCGTGAAAGACAACCAGCCCCAGAACGATCATAATTTTGAAAAATGATGCGTGTTGTTTTAGAGCGCTCCCCAAAGGCGTATAACGACCTACCACTGGTCACGTAGGCGCGGGTTGTGTAATTCATCGAAGTGTAGTTACAAAGCTCTTAATAATAATGCTAATGGTATACATTAAGCGGTTTATATTACAAAGGGGTGGGTAGAGACTCTTATGGTAAGGCTGTTTTTGAAATTAAAACTAGATAAACAGGTTCAAAAAGCAAATGTACTGATGTGACCCGGCACTTTTTGTAGTTTCAACGACCTTGCCAGAATCCCTAGCGGCGTTGCGCGCGTGACCGGCCCCTTCGGCGTGATCATATAAATAGCATAGGCTGTGGCTCGGTATGTACTCGCTTTCTGGTATGCTTACAAATCGCTGTTATTACCGTTCACCTTCTCCTGTGCTTACAGACCGCTATGACGGCCCCAGCCGAGAGCAAGGCGTTTGTTGCCACTGCCGAACCGGGAACGAGTGCAGAACCGGCGCAGGACGCCTCTCTGTAAGAACCGATCTCGGTGAGTTTGGAAAGTTTTGTAGATAAAGAAGACGGCTTCTATAAGGTGTCAACCCCGGTGAAAATCGAAGCTGTTGCCTGGCGTTCAAAAAGCACGTATTTGGGGTGCAAGGAATGTTGGCGTATTGTCCACCGTTCCAAGAGGGGACAGATGACGTGCTTGTCGCACGGGGCCCAAGCCAAGCCAGTCCACTATTTCTCGGTCCGCGTTATGGCTGACTCTATTTGAGAGCCTACAAGGCCGACTATCTGGCCTCCCTGACGCCGGACAAACTGCGCGACGTTGTACAAGAGCTGATCGGAACGCGCCTTGAAGTGTCCCTGAGAAAAACGACTTTGGGGGGACCTTGTGACCTGCACAGTCAGAAGCCTCACTACTGTCCTCCCCCGAGTCTCTCGAGTAGTAAGTCGTGCTGTTGACTAATGTTTCGTCTCGCTTGTTGCTGTAGGACGCCACTTCTCACATTACGTTCATCGATGACGTCGACAGAGATCAAGTCCTTGATGCCAGCATCGCCGACGCCATTATGAGACTGGATGAAAAGCCGGACACCAAGCCGATATTTGGTAACGTCGCACAACTCCCCGATCAACCGTTTGGTGACGCACCCATGTCGCCGTTTGGTACCGACCGTGAAGAGCTGGATTACGAATTCGAGCACGCTCCCCTCGCCTGCGCTCAGCCGTGCGGGAACGCCCACATGCCCGCGCCGCCGTTTCGTAACGTGCAAGAAGTGATGAATTACGATGTCGAACACGGTCCCCGAGCGCTAGGTGACGTAATCGAACGCCGTCGCCGCCCTGCGCAGTCGCGGAAGGCTGACCGGGAAACGCCGCCGAAAAAGCGAGTAAAAGTCGAGACTGTTACCACGGCGACGCAGGGTGGCGATGACGTGTACGGTCTACCCGTCAAGGCGCTTCCGGTGCCGTCGATCGAACTGAAAGAGGACCCCGCATGGACGGGCCTGAACGCGTCCCCGGTGGACTACAAGCCAACGTACGCGGACCTCTCGCCCCTTCCTACGTACGGGGAACTGCCGGAAATCGTGTCCGACCTCCCGTCTCTGGTTATCGCGACGCCGTCGACGGCCTCCTCGTCCGGCTTCGATGTGTCGTGTTGCACTTACCCCAAGCCGACGGTCGACCCCGACCGGCTAGAACGTACCCTACTGACGGCGTTCGCCGAAGCTATCGGCGAGTCCGTGCTAGATCGAGCGCCCCGTACATGCTCCGCGTGCAAGCCCTCGGGTGCGTGCCCCCTCGTTATCTATTCGGATGTCGTGTGATCCCGGCCGGCATGTGTAAGCGTCATTTCCATGCGGTCATGGAAGATTTCGTTGCACGGCCCCTCGTACCGAGCGCGGTGAGGCTGATCCTCGTCTTATACGATCAGTGCTGGTCTCCGGATCGACGCTCGGACAGGGCGATGATTAAGAAGGAGGCGGACTGTTTGCCAATGGACTGGGTGTGCTGTAGTCACAGCAAGACTCTATAACAGGCGGTCGAGTCGTACCTGGAGAGTAGAGACGGCCTGAAATAAAATCGAACGGTTTATTGTTCTAAGGCGAACATTATTATTATTGTTATAGAGGCCTAGTCGTAATAACCACAGGCCCGTAAG
The DNA here is from genome assembly GCA_020002185.1 of Paraescarpia echinospica. NCBI lineage: Eukaryota > Metazoa > Annelida > Polychaeta > Sabellida > Siboglinidae > Paraescarpia > Paraescarpia echinospica. The sequence continues at coordinate 38,887,036 of CM034541.1, forward strand.
AAGGGCACCTGCCGCCCCTGTAAACCGCTTCACGAACGTTTATTTAACCGAGAGACTTTCATTAGTCTCAAAGACTGCTGTTGCTGCTATAACGTGTATAAATAGTCATACATTAACGCTGGTATGTAGGTCAGACCAATACACGCTGACAGTTGTTGAAGGAACACAAGCTGTGTGTTGTAGAAATGTATTTGCCGCCGGAGAAACAACTCCGCTATGCTTTGTTAACGCTTTCTAAGTCGTCGGTGGTGTGAAGAACCACGCGTTGAAATGTATTTACCGCCGGAGAAGCAACTCCGCTATGCGATGCTTTCTATGTCGTTTAATAAAACGTTGAAACCGTATGAACAGTCTTGTCTTTGAGGCCCTCCGAACACCCTAGCCAATATCAACACCCCTTCGGTAAGCCTTATGCATTGACTAGCCAACCACGGTAAACCCCTATTCAATAGCGACATCTAGCGGACCCCTTTAAACGAGAAACAACTCCTCTATGCTTTGTTAGCGCTTTCTATGTCGTCGGTGGTGTGAAGAACCACGTGTTGAAATGTATTTACCGCCGGAGAAACAACTCCGTTATGCGTTGCTTTCTATGTCGTTTAATAAAACGTTGAAACCGTATGAACAGTCTTGTCTATGAGAAACACCCGAGTCAATAAAAATACCCCCTTCGGTAAGCTTTATACATTGACTAGCCAACCACGGTTAACCCCTAGCGACATCTAGCGGATCCCTTTTAAACAACAGCCTTCGTATTGATAAGCGTTATGCGGTAAACATTAGTGACATCTGAGTTGCCTAGCCGGCCCGAAAAAGGCGAAGCATTCACACGCTCGCTTTGAAGGTTCGGTCACGAACTTTAGCGAGGGCCCCTACACGTTTATAGGCCTTGTCCGAGCCTACCGTAGTTAATAACGCTCTGTCGTTGACTAGGACGGATGCCACGCCGCCGCCGGCGGGACGGTAAAAGGGAAAGCTGTACAGTCCTTACCATCTGGAGGGTCCGTTTCTCCACCAGCCGTACGGTGCTGGCCCATACCGACGTCCGCTTCTACGTACCACCGGGACTAACCCTGTCTCCCAGCTATATAGTGGTGGCCACTACCGGTACCCAATGCCAGTCTGCGCGACGTGCGGTCGTTTCTTCGATCGATCCGAGAACCACGTATGTGGTGGCCCCTACGAATGTCCGAACTGCCATCAGTCTTACGCCTTCCAAAGTAATATGGTGAGGCATCTGAGGACGACGAGCTGCGGTAACGAAAGACGCCGGACGGAGCAGGGCCACGAATGTCCGAAGTGCGATCGGTTTTATAACCTCCGATATAATACATTGAAACATCAGAGGACGAGCTGTTGTAACAAAAGACGCCGGAAGGTTCCTACAGAAAACCCCAATCCCCTAACGAGGACGACGCGCCTCCCCTGTTAGGAGCAGACGTTGCAGTGTTGGAAGACCTACGACGGATCGTTCACGAGCACTGGTCCAGTATACGCACGTCCACAGCATGCGGCCCTATTCAGTCGAGATACAACTATCAGCTGATCGGTTTGGACACGAGCGCTCTCGACACCCGACTACGACTCATGTTCGAGGAACAGACTCGCGCCTTTAAAGTGAACCTGAGTTTCGCTTTCATTCTCAGACACAAGGAGACGGGGCGGTAGAGATTCTTTCACTCGTCGTGCAACTGCTGCGGTCGTTACCTCGAGAAGCCCGCTCTCATTACCGATAGCCGATCTTTTGAACGGTTCCTCGAACGCATCCGACAACCCGACGTCTTACAGCATGTCATAGCGCATAGACCCAACTCGGGTTGGACGGCCGAATAGGTGAATAACGTCACCATCTTCCCCATCGCTATCATCCAACACCCTACCGGATGTCTCGACGTTCAATTTCCCGACTACCTGCGCACCAACAGGGCGGTCATCACCCTAGAGAAAGACAAGCACAATAGACCCTACACCGGTAACCTGTGCCTAATCCGCTGTCTGGCGCTCCATAGGGGCGCTGCCGTAACGGCTTTCCGGGCCCCGTCCTGAAAGCACTAAGCCCACTATAACACCACCCCGAGGTGTGTGCCTACGTTTTCGCCGGCGTCCCTCTGAACGATCTCGATCGGGTGGATACGGTCTTCCAAAAGAACGTGATCGTGCACCGACTGAAGGAGGTAGAGACCGGGAAGACGGCCGCTCAATTGGTGCGGCGCTCGGTATACCGCTACCTGACTACTATGAACGTGAACTTGTACGACACTCACTACTTGTACATATAGGACGTTTCCCTGTTCTGTCACACGTTCCGATGCGCAAAATGCGAAGACTCGCTGTGGCAAAGTGCGCTTTTATTGCGGCGACACGAAGGTACGTGTGAGGGAGGCGTCCGCCACGTCTACCCCGGCTCGCTGACCGACGGCGGGCGCACTTACGCCAACTCCCCGTCCTCGGTTTCAACTCGTGTAAGTACGATTTGAATGTTGTCAAGAAGTACCCAACCCCCCTTCTCATGGCCGAAGGGCAGAACGTGTCGTCGGTCTTTATGATCAAGAAACAAAACAACTTGATGTATCAAGCGATGGAGACGCTCAAGTTCCTGGACATTACCAACTACCTGGCCCCCGGATTTAGCTAAGGTAAGTTATTCAAGGCCTATGTCTGCGAAGTGACGAAAGGGCACTTCCCATACAAGTATCTAGACGATCTGCGGAAACTAGACGACGCCGAGCTTCCGCTTCAGGAAGCTTTCTACAGTGAAACGAGAGGGTCTCTCCGACGAGGCCTACGAGGGGTGCGTGATGGTGTGGCGCGACGAAGGGATGACGACACAGCCGGTCTTTCTGGTCAGGTAGAACAACAAGGACGTTACCCAGTTCATGGAGGCTGTGGACAGATAGATCGCCAGCAGCGACGCATCGACATGTTCAAAGACGGCATCAGCGTGACGGGTTCTGCTGTATCTTTTCAACGATCTCCCGCTGCCGATTCACTTTACCCTGTTCAACGAGCAGAAAAAGGACCTGCACCGGCTCGTACAATCCCAGATCGTCGGAGGCCCGTCGATCATCTTTTCGCTTCATCACGAGGCTGACCTGACAGCAATACGTCAAACCAAATACGGCGAGGCGGCGCAGAATTGTTGCTCTATAATCGGCTAGGACGCGAATGACCTTTATCTCTGGGCTCTTACCCAAGACATGCCGACGGGGTGGTACACGCGCCTGCTCGAGCAGAACGCCTTTCACCCAGGAACAGGTGTAACTCTACGGTCGTATGGCTGTGCAGTGGCTGATGTGGGCGGCCGAGCGGACGGCGGTGCACATAAGACACCAGGTCAACGGGCTTGAGAAACGTGTGGGTAGTTACCGGTTTGACGGGTGGTGTCGGTAACGAAGACGGCGTACCAGTTCAAAAGGTGCTTCTTCCACGGCTGTCCGTGCATGGGCAAGGAGACGAACGAGGTCAACGGGAAACCAAGGACTCAGCTGCGCGCCGAGATATGGTAGCCACAACAGCATACCTTCGCCGTTTCGCCAAAGTCGTCGAGATGCGGGAGTGCCAGTGGCGAAAGATGAGGCTGCCGGAGTTCACGCGGACGCAGGTCTTGGAGGCCGTGCGCGACGACACCCTCTTCGGTCTGCTAGAATGCGACATTGCTGTACCGGACGCGTTGCGCGCTAGATTCGGCGAGATGCAGTCCGTCTTCAAGAACACCTACATCACCCGCGATGACCTCAGCCCGTTCATGCGTCGCTACGCCGAAGAGCACGAGCTCCTGACCCGTGGGGAGCTTTTACGGCACCAAAACTCTCCTCGCCACACACCTACTGCGGTGGTATCTGGAGCACGGACTCCTCGTCAACCGTGTGTACCAGATTGTCGGGAGCCATCCTAGCCGAGACGTTTAAACTTCTTGGCAATAGCGGGTACGGGAAAACAATTACGGGAGTCGTCCACCACAGGGTTATCAAGGACTGCACGTCCGCCGGGGCCTCGACGCTGATCAACGATCGACTCTTCCGACAGCTCGACGTCGTCGTACCCGACGGCGTTTACGAGGTGGCGCTAAACAAGCGGACCGTCAGTTACAGGCTACCCATCCAGATCGGGTACTTCGTGCACCAGTACGCCAAACTACGCATGCTCCAATTATACTACGGCTTCATCGATACCACGTACCGCGCCCCCTGTTCCAGTACCGCACGATGGAGACAGACTCAGCGTATTTGGCTCCCTCGGGTCGGAGTGTCGACGACCCCGCGGACCCCGCCAAGCGCGATTATTACTTCCGGCACCGGGACGAGTGGCTCCCGTCGGAGAGCTGTGACGCTCACGTGGAGGCGTACGTACAGTGCCGAATCGCCGGTCGACCGTGGGAGACCGCGGATAAGCGGTGCTGCGAGGCCCGCCGGGCGTACGATAAGGGAACTACGGGGCTCTTCAAAGATGAGTGGTCCGGCTGCGGTACCGTCGCGCTCTGCAGCAAGACCTACTACTGTTTCGGAGCGGCTGGCGACAAGTATAGTATAAAGGGGTTGAGCAAGCGCCGGAATGACATCAACAAGGACACCTTCCTCGCCGTGCTGCGGGGTCGACGGGTGGAACCGCGGCTTCCAAGTGAGGGATTCGTTCGTGCTGACGTACATCCAGGAGCGTGCGGCGTTGGGCTATTTCTACGCCAAGCGACGCGTTCTCGACGACGGGGTCACCACGGCGCCTATACTCGTGTAAACACTACCTTACCTAAAGGGACCCTACCCTACCCTACCTACCTATGAATAAAGTACACGTTTTCATCGTCTTTTATTTACTACTAAGCGATACATTCAATGCCGTTATAGCCAGTCGAACACGAGACAGTCGTTGGCCAACCTATCATGGCCAAACAGGCGCTGGAAAGCCTTCAACGAGACGCCGCGGCATCGGAAGAGCAGGCAGGCGACGCAATATTGCCCGCATACGTTAGACACCCCTCCCTGCAGTCTCCTGTCGTTGTACGTCAAGGAATCGCAGTTACGGCGCAGGAAGGTGTGGATGGCGGCGTGCAGCGGCGGCAGTCCGTACGAGTCGAAGTAGTCTGCCTTGCCTGTTCGCGTTCACGTAGATGGCAATCCAGTGTACCCCCGATTCGTCAATGTCTTCGTTGTTGCAAAGGCCGTCGGGTTAGCGGTGAGCCGCTTTCTCGATAGCTCGTCGAAATCGGCGCGTGTGAGGTCGTTGTCCTCGTCTTCGTACGTCTTGCCCGTCGACGCGAAGAGGTTCAGATAGCTTCTGACGTAGGCCCCCTCTGCGAAGTTCGGCTGTAGCGGCATGCTCGGCACCTGACGTCCGTCGACGTAGTGGGCGATGAAGTTTATGCCGTTATGCTTTGCGTTAAACGGGTTTTTATTGAAGGCGTCTCCGAACCGCAGTCGCGTGATAATGACCGACGAAGTGACAACAGTCGACGCTACCGACGGCACGAGCACCGTCGACGAAAACGTTCCTTGGCATGTCTGCTGTAACGAGTGTCACAAAGTCGAAATCGTGTTCCTGTGTCAGATCGTCGTCTTGTACACGGTCATCGTGGTCAGTATATACAAACTGACGCGTGGCCACGGCGACTCGAACCTATGGACGGCGCTGCTGAGTAGCTGTCTCGGTTACCTACTGCCGAGCCCGTCAATGAAACGCGATGGAATCGTTTGATTTTTATGTGACGTTGCCGAGCAATGTCTCTATGAAATGGCACCCCGACAACTCGCTGACTCACTACATGACGACGTTACCCCAACGCTTCGACCTGTCGGGTCAGTAGGAATGCGATCTGGTGGAGCTACAGTACCCGCACACTTGGTACACAATCAGAAAAGAGGACACCGTCTTCTATAAAGTTACCAAGACGGGGGAGCTGGGCACTTACCGCTCCGCAGACAACACTGAAATTAACCGCGCCAGTTCCATCCCTTAAGGTTATTTCTATGGCCTAAGGCTTTGATGCTCGAAATCAACGAAGGGTTGACGAGGCTGAGCACCGACAAATTCAAGGGAATCCTGAGTTACAGCCAGATCTCTAACCGGATGATGCTGCGTATGACGGTGGGTGTCGAATTTAACATACCCCTTCAGAGAGCCTTGGGAACCATACTAGGTTTCCACTCGAACGATATCAAAAGTCCCGAACTGTCGACGGACGAGTACGGCGTGGATGTAGTGGGTGTAGACGGCATAAGGCTCAACCCGGCGGCCATCGTCTACTCCAGGCACGACGGTGCGGACAACATTCAAACAGGAGGGGGAATCCACGGTGGACATGCATCAGGGACTCGACACCCTGTATGTATACACGTACATCGCGGAATCGCGCATCTTCGGTGACAGTTTCGCCCCGCTATTCCGAAGCGTCCGCATCTACGGATCGCACGGGAGCACGGTATCGAATACCTTTGACCGCGACCAATACGTACCCCTATTGCGGAAACAGTTCGGGTCGGTCGAGATAGATATAATGGACGATCTCGGTCGACCGGTACCATTCGAACATGGAAACTCGTAGCGACGCTTCACATCAGACGCTGCAAACCGAAACTGTTTTGATGGCGAGGGCCGGCAGCAACGTGTACAGGGACTAATACAAGCGACAGGTCGGCGGCAACCTACCTGTATTCGTCGGTGCTAGAATGCAGCGGGGTCACGGCTTGGGGAATCTCTTCGGGAGCCTGTTTCGAAGCGCCATGCCTCTTATCAAGAGGGGAGCCGTGGCGGTGGGAAAGCGAACAGTCAATACGGGCGTACTCGTGGCGCAAGACGTCGTCGCCGGGCAGAATCTGAAACAGGCGGTAAAAAGATGCGCGAAGGAGGCGTGGGCCGACCTTCTGGACGGTCTGCTGAATACGCAGGCGCCGCGTTATAAAACCACCGGACAGAGCGCTGACGGTCAGTAATTCGAAACGCCGCCGTAAGGAACGGACGCCGAGCGATATATTCACCGAGTAGAATGGCGTTCGTACATGATCAGTTGTGCGAGGGGCTAAAGAGCGAACTGGACCTGTTCAGCGTACCGATGACGTAAACGAGCGTCGAGAGCGGCCAGTGGGTCGACCACCAACCCCTGACGGGTCTCGGCGCGGGCGGCTCTTTCGAGTTTCTCGTACCGGGGTCGGGAGACGATTATCTGGACCTGTCGAGCGTTAGACTGTACGCGCAAGTCAAAGTGGTGAAGGGGACGGCACCGATCTCTAAGACGGTAGTCCCGTGGGACCGGTCAACAACTTTCTGCACTCGCTCTTCAGTCAAGTCGACGTGGCGTTGAATGGCACGCTCGTGACCCCGTCGGGGCTACATCGAAACCTTGTTTAGCTACGGAGCCGAAGCCAAGAAGACCCAGTTCAAGGGTGGTCTGTGTTGAAGGGATACCAACGGGCAGATGGAAACGGTCGGGGACGCTAACGCCGTGTATTAGCGTCGGCGCGGCTACATGCACAAAAGTCGCGAGGTAGAGGTGTTGGGACGCCTGCACACGGACGTTTTCATACAAAACCTGTTCCTGCTGAACGGGGTCGACGTAAAGATCCGGCTGGTGCGGAGTAAGGACGCCTTCGCGCTCATGGCGACGGGCGCCAGCCCGGGGTTCAAAATCGTGCTGACGGAGACCTTCCTGCAGGTGCGAAAAGCCAAGGTGAACCCGGCCATCCAGCTCGGTCACATCAAAGCGTTGTCGAAGCGGACGGCCAAGTACCCACTATCTCGAGTCGACTGCAAGGTGTTCTCGATACCGCAGGGCACCATGTCTCATACTCACGAGAAAGTCTACATGGGGTGCTGCCGAAACGCGAGTAGTTATGTAGGTGGTTCAGCGCGCACCATGGCGAGCCCCGGTGCAAATCCCATGTTAAAAATAGGGATTTCCACCGGGGCGATCCAGTGAAGGTCGCAGGATATGATGCAAATGAGCTCGTTGGAGCGCCCCGATAGAAAATGAAGAAAGTATTTCCGGTTCCCATGTTAAGAGATAGGGATTTTGCACCAGGACTCTCCCGGGTTAAGAGATAGGCCATTTTTACCATATGTTAAAGGGTAGGGATTTTCCACAAGGGCGCTCCCGGGTTAAGAGATAGGCTATTTTCTCCACGTTAAAGCATAAGAGGTATTATCGTAAAGGTATCCGACGAAATTTTGAAAAAATAAACGAGATTGCTTGGCCCGTAGGACGAGGCTCCGCCAAGGGACCGAGCCCTTATTTGGTTGACGATGACATGTTTAAAATGTGGTGTTATAATAAGGCGTAATTTATATAATAAAAGGATTATAAATTCAGCAGAGGTCGTTTTATCTGAAGTAATGTATACGAAATGTAGACTACATATAGGACTATGTTATATCAGAACCTATAGCCTAGTTTTTTCGAACAGAGCGACCATCTTGGAATTATAAGTTTGGTATCATTTACGTACGGTAGAACCCAAATTCGTGTCTCTTATAAATCCCGTACTCGAGACGTGTCTGGACATGTCTGTTTGTTGCGAGCGTGTGCGTCTGTAATATAATTCCATCATTTGACGTTATGGTCAGTGACGTCATGGTACGCGCAGTAATTCTATAAGCGCGGTGAGTTGGACAAACAGGTAGTGATTTGGTTAGCCATTGTTTTGAGCTTTCGCGCTTGAATATAATTCCATCATGTGACGTCATGATGCAGTGACATCATTAAACTATAAACTGCTACGTGCAGTAATTTTTGTAAGCGACGTGAGTTGGTTATACAGGTAGTGATTTGGTTAGACCTTGTTTTGAACTTGCGCATATGTAATGTAATTCCATCATTTGATCATCAACAGTGAGTTCAAATTGCCCTGTAAAATCTCATTCTAGAAGTTTCGTTGATATTTTTGTCAACACACTTCAAAACCGACACTACTGGGTGCTACTGTCGCCTGGAGACGTATCTGGACATGTTTGTTTGTTGCGGACGCGAACGCGCTCGCGTCATGTATAACGGCAAAGCTATCATTGTGATTTGGTTAGTCATCCTTTGTAAGAACTTTATTAGAAAATTCAATCACGACCTTCAGAATAAAATCATCGTTCACCATACCACAGGCCTATCACGCTATAAGCAAACTGGTAGTATGAACCGGTAACCAAGCCCAAGGCTCTTTGTGTTGGAAAAACATCCGTGTATTTGAGTTACTTATCTGTTAAAACATAAGGAATTATAAAACAGTTACTTAGGTTAAACGGATAGTGCTTTGGTTAGCCATTGTTTTGAACTCTCGGCACAAAAGAGTATTAGCTATTCTCATAGGTTAGAAATTTCGTCTTCATTCGGCACGCCCACGTGACCTTTATGTTATGTCGAACTGTTATAAAAGGCCTGCGTCTGTTGTTGTGTTCAATATATCTTGCATTTTGGAAGATGAACAACATGGCTAGTGATAACGTCCGACAAGAGAGATTGCTACCAAAGACGCAGCCTGCTCTGGCCATGGGCCCACTCGACCTCTCGATACCGACAATCAATCCGGACCAACAGCCAACGACCAATTCAACGATCAGTTCGACGACCAAACCAATTTCGTCGCCAGCTCCGTCAACCAATCCAACCATCAACCCGATGTCTTCACCTCCGACGAAACGTCGGAAGCTTTTGCCTCGTTATGCATGCTGCATGTGTGGCAGTACCTTCAGTTGTAAAGGGAGTTGGAACATTCATGTGAAGCAGGGCTACTGCCAGAGGATGCAAGATAAGCAGCGGCAGCGTAAAGAACAACTTGAAAAGCTAATAGTAAGTTTCAATTTCTCATAGTATTCAAATGCTATTCAGGTCTTGTTCTAAGTCAAAACCTGCTACAAAGAGCATAATATTATATTTCTCTTATACATATCAGTTGACTATTCATTATTAAACTCATTCCTTCACTGTTTCAGCGGCAAGAAAAGGAGCGTATCGCTGCATTTCTCTATACTTCTCCCTCTTCTCCCCTGTTGCGGCAAATATCGACCCTCCAAGCGACTGTCTCCACTGCTGAACACACCCAAGCAGTGCAAGAAGAAACGACGACAGTATTTACATAGTAGAGTTGAACTTACTTCAGACGGTTGTCTGTTTGCAAGCTGGTTTGAACTGGTATTCGCTGTGCAAGTCTGATCTACTATACAGTCCGACCTTCCGATGCGGCAGACTCGAGCGATGAGGACGAGCCAACGAACCGACCCATCATGGCGGTGACCAACCGCCCTTCCGATCCGACGGAACCAGAGGGCGAGGACATCTGGTACACTAGGCTCTGCGATGTGCCAAATTCCGCTCCTCACGATGTCACGATTTCTGCCGACACGATCGCTGTGCCAACTTGCGCTCCCGCCGATGTCACAATTTCTGCCGATACGGTCGATGTGACAACTTCTGCTCCTGTCGATGTCCCAACTTCTGCCGATACGATCGATGTGACAACTTCCGCTCCCGCCGATGTCGCAACTTCTGCCGATACGACCGATCTGACAACTTCTATCGATGGTACCAATGTAACAACGACCGTTCCTGAAGACGTCACAACTTCAACTCACGTGATCAATGTCACAATTTTAGGATTAGGAGTGGGGTTAGGGTTAAGGTTAGGATTTCGGGCAGCGTTAGGGTTAGGGTTAGGATTAGGCTTAACGTCAAAATTAGCTCCATAACCAAGGTGTGCAAAGCTGAACTCTCAAGACGACACTATCCGTGTGTAGTATCAAGTGTTGGTTACAAGACTCCGTTTCGAAACAGTGGCGAAACACTATGAAACAAATGGTTCTGACACTAATGGAGGATGAGGTTGATTAAAGACTGGTTGAATGTCTGGAACAATACCGCAACCAAGTATCCGAACCGACTTTGTTGGACCCACAAGGGCTCCTCGCCGTATGGCAGGCAAGACTGAAGTAGTGAGGTGTGTTATTGTCTTGTACACGATTAAACTTTGCAAGACTCTGTATCAATGTTCAGTTTCTGGTTCTTGCAGTTATGGATCGTGACATGTAAATACGTTTGTGTTGTACACGAATAAAAGGTGCAAACCTCATCTTGTGTCTTTTTTATAGTGTAATGCAAAGCATGTGTTGGGAACCTTGGCATTACACAAACAGGCAAAGTCGATCTCTTTAAGGGACAAGAAACTCGGAATAGACGGGTTACTGCGACAACGGACGAGATATCGCAGGAGACTACGGATGAGACATCACATGAGAGTACGGACGAGACAAGAGACGAGACTGTAGACGAGATATTACACGAGACTACACATGAGACATCACATGATACTACGGACGAGTGTAAACTTTCACTGACAAACGTTCAATCAAATGTACCAACACACGTTTAAACTTACAAAAGGGAGCAAATAGACACGTAAAAAGGGAGCAATGGAGCAAATAGTCACGTAAAAAGGGAGCAATGGAGCAAATAGACAGTTAAAAAGGGAGCAATGGAGCAAATAGACACGTAAAAAGGGAGCAAATGGTCACGTAAAAATGGAGCAATGGAGAAAATAGACACATAAAAAGGGAGCAATGGAGCAAATAGACACGTAAAAAGGGAACAAATAGACACGTAAAAAGGGATCAATGGATCAAATAGACAGGTAAAAAGGGAGCAATGGAGCAAATAGACACGTAAAAAGGGAGCAAATAGACACGTAAAAAGGGAGCAATGGATCAAATAGACAGGTAAAAAGGGAGCATGAGTTCATGTTTTAGGGCGGAAAATTCAACTCGCGGTTCATTTCGTTGTTTGCATTTGAACAATAAACACGTACATCATGAGCTTATCGACTGTTCTACTGGCTGCCAACAAGCACACACCGTCACCCTCCTTGGCACCTTTCCGGTGCCCAGATTGCAAGAGACACTTCACACGACGGACCAACTGGAAAAGGCACATTGCCCACAGTCGCTGTAGGTCATCGACAAAAACTACGTCGACAGGCACTACGTTGTTCAATTCACTTGTCCCGGCGCCCACTTGGACATCTGTGTCTTTGATCCCAGCAACAAACTCGACATTCTCGTCTCCATCTCAGGTGCCTACTACGACACATGTGCCTCTGGCCTCAGCGACAAACTCGACATTCCCGTCTCCATATCAGGTTACCATGGAGTATACAAAGAAGATGGCCCTGGTCGATCCCCGTATTTTGGAAAACATTCAACCGCAACGTCCTTCGACTGCTAACCCTATCGAAAATGTTTTGCAACGACTCGACAACGAAATGCAAGGCATATTAGAACGAAGTGATATACACGAGAGGGAAAAAGTTGTGTTGTATAACCAGGTATTGAGTCGGTACAACGATCTTTCCGACAAACGTATGCAGGAACCCATACGTGTGATCATCGAAACAATTCCCAGCAAAGTCGAAAACAAACTTCAACTTGCTAACGAAAATGAAATCGTCGAAAAGGAGAGCATCGAGAACGAAATCATCAACAGCGTTCCCAAAACTATGAAGCAGAAAGCACGGCGACTCATCAATAAAATGAAAGGTGCCGTAAGTTGGAACGATCGTGGCGAGATGATGTACAGAAACAAGGCGGTTCCCGGAAGTAATATCGTGGACCTTGTGAATGACGTGTTGAGAAAACGGAAGTCGTTTGAACCGGTGGGATGGGAAACCTTCGCTCGTAGTCTCAAGGACGTCAACACACCAATGGATTTAGTTGGGAACTCAGATCGTTGGACTTACATGCATACAGCGTCAGTGGATGACGACATGTCAAAGGAAACCAGCAGTCCGTTTGACAGCGATCGTCATCGGAATCGAAGACGACCTGCACCATTGCGGCGCGCAGCTCATTCGGTGACACCTTTGCAAATCACACGTTGGGAACCATATTAAGTTGGGGTTAATCTCGCGAAAATTTTATGTTTTTGTCCCTCCGGGTCAAAAACAGAAAATTTTCGCGAGATTAACCCCAAGTTTTTTTTCTATCTAACCTAATTAGATATTTTTACCCGCTAGATGGCATTATCATGTGACGTAGTACTCCGATTATCCACTAGGGGGCGCTACGCCGGAAGTGACGTCGTACCGGAAGTTACTTGACTGTCATGGCAGCCTCTACTAGGGACGGTACGTCGGAAGTGACGTCGCACCAGAAGTTACTTGAATGTCATGGCGACCTGTCATGGCGGCTTCTATGGTTCCATCATTTCCGGAAGTGTGTCAACGAATAGAGATCTATCTTGGCCGGTAGATGGACGCCATCGTGTGGGGTAGTACTCCGATTATCCACTAGGGGGCACTACGCCAGATGTGATGTCATACCGGAAGTTATTTGATTGTCATAGCGGTCTCTACTAGGGGCCTTTACGTCGGAAGTAACGTCGAACCGGAAGTTACTTGAATGTCATGACGACCTGTCATGGCGGCCTCTACGGTTTCACCATTTCCGGAAGTGTGTCGACGAATAGAGATCTGTCATGTCCGGTAGATGGCGTTATTCTGAGTAGTTACATTGCTATCCGTTGGGGCCATCAGATGTCGCCTGTCTCATGAACGTGCACAGTTTTTGTGTTAAGGGAAGTCACGTGATGTACGTTCGGTCTGATTGGTTATGCAAATGAGATGACGCCGAAAACTAGTGTATATACCGTGCTTCCGACGATTCTGGTCTTTCCTTTTTCGACTCTCGAGAAGGTCGTATCGTATCTGGTCGCTCGCACTATTTGAAAATATGGAATTGTTACGTTGTAAAGACGGCTGCTTCATATACATATGTTTTCCATTAAAAGAAGCGATACCTCATACGAGTCCTATGGTCGCCTCGTTGGACGTGAATCCGAACAGATGATCGTCTCTTGACATGAAGGTATGTGATGTTTGGCACCTCAAACTCAAAATGTCGTTGTATGTCTTTATGATACATCGAGTTGACGTTTATCATGGAGAAAATGCCCTATCTTTTAACATGGGGAAACTTCCTATCCTTTAACATGGAGAAAATGGCCTATCGTTTAACATGGAGAAAATGGCCTATCCTTTAACATGGGGAAACTTCATATCCTTTAACATTCAATTCGTGCAACGTGTTGGGCTAAGTTTAGTGTTTCGTTTGTGCAACTTTGTTCTCAGTGAAATGAAGAAAAGTTAGTTGTGTCTTGATGACTATGAAAACTAAAAACAAACAAACACACTCATCCATAGCATAAACACGATTTTATTTGAATATTCCCCATATGATCTCTCTTGAACACTGTTCCTGTGGATTGCCTGTCCCACGCGAACCTGTTTTTGTCGCAAATCGGTAATACTAGTATGGTTCCCAACGTATGATTTGCAAAGGTGTCGCCGAATGACCTGCGCGCCGCAATGGTGCAGGTCGTCTACGATTCCGATCACGATCGCTGTCAAATGGAATGCTGATTTCCTTTGACATATCGTCGTCCACTGACGCTGTCTGCATGTAAAGCCAACGATCTGAGTTCCCAACTAAATCCATTGGCGTGTTGACGTCCTTGAGACCACGAGCGAAGATTTCCCATCCCACCGGTTCAAAAGACTTCCGCTTTCTCAACACATCATTGACGAGGTCCACCATGTTACTTCCGGGTACCACCTTTTTTCTGTACATCAGATCGCCGCGATCGTTCCACCTTACGGCACTTTTCATTTTATCGAGTAGTCTTCGTGCTTTCTGCTTTATAGTTTTTGGAATGCTGTCGATGATTTAGTTTTCGATGCTCGATCTTTCCGTGTGAAATGTCTCTTACAATCGGGGCACTGGAAGGCCGCCCGTGATACTAGTGTAGGCTAGTTCGCAGCTGGTAGACGAGTCGATAAGCTCATGATGTACGTGTTTACTGTTCAAATGAAAAGAACGGAATGGCTCTTGGAACACGTCGGTCTAAGTTTGGTTTGTACAACTCGTTTTATACCTGTCTATTGCACTGGACTCTGTGGAATTTCACGCGATAAACCGACTATTCTGGTGGAATTCCGCCAAATTGGTGGAATCTCACGCGGTAACCCGTCTATTCTGGTGGAATTCCGACGAATCGGTAGAATATCATGCGGTAACCCGTCTATTCTGGTGAAATTCCGCCAAATTGGTGGAATCTAACGCGGTAATCTGTCTATTCTGGTGGAATTCCGCCAAATTGGTGGAATCTCACGCGGTAACCCGTCTATTCTGGTGGAATTCCGCCAAATTGGTGGAATCTCACACGATAACCCGTCTATTTGCTTCCTTTTGGTGGAATTTGACGTGATAACCGGTCTATTTGCTCCCTTTTGGTGGAATCTCACACGATAACCCGTTCAATTCGTGTAACCTGTTGGGCTAAGTTTACTGTTTCGTTTGTGCAACTCGTGTCTATAGTTCAATTCGTGCAACCTGTTGTTCTAAGTTTAGTGTTTTGTTTGTCCTACTAGTTGGTCTAAGTTCAATTCGTGCATGTGCAACCTGTTGGGCTAAGTTTAGTGTTTTGTTTGTGCAACTCGTGTCTATTATGCCACGCGATAACCCCAAAGCACTACCTGTTTAACCAACTCACTTCGCGTACAAAATTACTGCGCATACCATGACGTCACAAGATGGGATTACATTACATACGTGCAAGTTCAAAACAAGGTCTAACCAAACCACTACCTGTATAACCAACTCACCTCGCGCACAAACACTACTGCGCGTAGCAGTTTAATGATGTCATACAGGGTGCGCGCGCTCACGCCCGCGACAAACAAACAAGTCCAGAATGTATGTATCTATGTATATGTATGTCTCTATACCTGTCCCTATGATCACTGCCCTTGGTATCCTTGCTGTTAACAATACGGAGTCTCTTTAGTTGTGAAGTGTAAGGCTATTAGTAAGGTTCCCAACATATGCTTTGCATTACACTATGAAAAAGACACAAGATGAGGTTTGCACCTTTTATTCGTGTACAACACAAACGTATTTACATGTCACACTCCATAACTACAAGAACCAGAGACTAGACATTGATACAGAGTCTTGCAAAATGTAATCGTGTACAAGACAAAAGAAAGTTCTTTACAGGTTACCCTCCATTACTGCCAGAACCATACGTTTCATTGTGTTTCGCCACTGTTTCGAAACGGCTTCTTGCAACCAAGTATTGATATTACACAACTGTTCGACTGTCACGTCGGCTAGCTTCACACCTGCGTCTAACAAAAAACTCAAACAGTCTTTTACCACTGCAGTTGAATTAATGACCTCCATCTATGTATGCCTCTATATTCGTCTGTATATGTATGTATCTATGTATATCTCTATGTGTCCATTTTCGGTTACCAATACCAGGTTAGGTGTTTTGCAACAGAAGCAAGTTTGAAAGGTTTACCGAAGACGCACGACATTAAACACTATAGTATGGAATAAAAATAAAAACGTTCTAATGGATCTTTATACACTTGACCATTAATACGATAAACTATATAAATACTGGTACATCTTATCTGGAAGGTTATTATGTTCCTGTACACTTGTACTGTTCTATCATAACGCTTCACTTTGTTACGCGCTTGATTCGAAAAACGATTTGCAACCAATTCTTTATTCAATAAGTTTGGTGGCATGGCCACAAAGTCGATATCACTTACACAGGGAGTATCACTTCAAAACACTTTGAAAGCAGGCTATCAACTGCACTAAACTTGGTAAGTACAAATTGCGTATGACAAATACTGTTACATGACAAAGGGTTTGACCAAAATATTACACAGATAGCAGGTAGTTTGAGTAATTTACCAGATAAGTAACTGTTTTATAATTCCTTATGTTTTAACACAGGACAAATACACGGATGTCTTTCCAACACGTAGGGCCTTTGGTTTGGTTACCGGTTCATTCCAGTTTGCTTATAGCGTGATATGCCTGTAGTGTAGTGAACGATGATTTTACTCTGAAGGTCGTGATTGAATTTTCTAATAAAGTTCTTACAAAGGATGGCTAACCAGTTTGTTCGAACGTTTGTCAGTGAAAGTTTGCAAAGTTGTATGTTTAAAAGTGTATTTGAAGGTATGCTTATATGTTAAAGGTTAATGTTGGGTGGTCTGTATGTATGTATGCATGTCTCTATGTCTGTGTTTACGTATGTCTGTGTTTATGTATGTCTCTATGTATGTATATCTCTATGGATCCATTTTACTCTGCAGGCCGTGATTGAATTTTCTAGTAAAGTTCTTACAAAGGACGGCTAACCAAATGACCATGATAGCTTTGACGTTATACAGGACGCGAGCGCGCTCGCGCCCGCAACAAACAAACAAGTCCAGACACGTCTCCAGGACACAGTAGCACACAGTAGCGTCGGTTTTGAAGTGTGTTGACAAAAGTATCAAAGAAACTTCTAGAATGAGCTTTTACAGGGGAATTTGAACTCACTGTTGATGACATCAAATGATAGCATTACCAAATCACTATGATTACGACCTAATTGTTATATTCAAGCGCGCACGTTCAAAACGATGGCTAACCAAAGCACTACCTGTTTAACCAACTCACATTGCGCACAAAATTACTGCGCGTACCATGACGTCACTGTTGATGATGACACATAAAGGGGTTATATTCAAGTGCGCCAGTTCAAAACAAGGTCTAACCAAATCACTACTTGTTTGACCAACTCACCTCGCTTACATAATTACTGCGCGTACCATGACGTCACATGATGGGATTATATTACATACGCGAAAGCTCAAAATGTTGACTAACCAAATCACTACCTGCTTGACCAACTCACATCGCGTACAAAATTACTGCGCGTACCATGACGTCATACAGGGTGCGCGCGCTCACGCTCGCAACAAACAAACAAGTCCAGACACGTCTCGAACTCCCTATGCTTTAACATGTGAAAAATTTCCTATCCTTTAACATGGAGAAAATTCCCTATAAATTCCAAGATGGTCGCTCTGTTAAAAAAAACGAGGCTATAGGTTCTGATATAATACAGTCCTATATGTATTCTACATTTCGTATACATTACTTCAGATAAAACGATCTCCGCTGAATTTATAATCCTTTTATTATAAATTACGCCTTGTTATAACACCACATTTTAGACATGTCATCGTCAACCAAATAAGGGCTCGGTCCCTTGACGGAGCCTCGGCCTACGGGCCAAGCAATCTTGTGTGTGACATATTCAAATGCTGTTTGGTATATTAAATTTTTTCAAAAAGTCGTCGGATACCTTTACGATAATACCTCCTATACTTTAACGTGGAGAAAATGGCCTATCTCTTAAACCAGGAGCGCCCTGGTGGAAAATCCCTATCCTTTAACATGTGGTAAAAATGGTCTATCTCTTAACCCGGGAGAGCCCCGGGAGGAAATCCCTATCCTTTAACATGGGACCGGAACTACTTTCTTCTTCCCTATCTCTTAACCCGGGAGCGGCACCGGAACTACTTTTCCACTCCCTATCCTTTAACCCGGGAGCGCTCCGGAGGAAATCCCTATCTTTTAACATGGGATTCCTCCCGTAGTAATCCACCGTACCACGTACTTAACATATATTACAACTACCGTTGAATATGTGCATATTTAATGCTATAAAGTAACCTATTTTTTTCGGCCCCTAATCTAGTTGCCTGCCTGGCACCCATTTTTGTGTGGCTAAATTAAATCCTAATAGACTTCCGTGAGGAAAAGGAATGCTCATTACGGCATCTTTATAATTTATACCATCGCGCATCGCATCGCGCATCGCATCGCGCCGCCCATCGCACCGTGCATCATCCATCGCATCGCGCTTCGTCAATAGCATCGCCCATCGGATCGCGTCATCGCCCCATGGCGGTAGAGATTGCCACACAAAAACGCGATGGCCCTTCTCGGCCATCATAAAATACAGTTTGTGTTTCCTGGAGTCAGCGTGGTGTACAGGATATGGTACTTGACTGTTTGACACCTAGAATTAATTCAAATTCCACAAGAGGACAATAATTCTTCTAATTACCGGGTATGTTTGATAAAGGTTTGTTAATTTACTAACGTAATTATTTTTAAGATAAATTATGGAACGTTTGCACATCAGATCAGATAAATATAATGTATTAATAGAGTGAAAACCAGATTGTAAATGTCACATTTTAACTGTTTATTCTAAAAAATAACTTGGACACACCCACACTCCTCGGTGCCGCGTTTATTATATTAATATGAACATATTCAAAACAAGCGAAGGGTTTCAAGTAAATAATTCAGTTTTATTAACAACATACCATCACTGCGTGTTGGCTTTTATGAATACAGTTGGGTGTAAATTAGGCTTAATCAGGCAACAAAATGGGACCAATCTCCAGAGACCAAATGAGTCCCACTTTGCTTGAAAACGCTCCCCCAAAACGACCTCATTATGGGCCTGCTGGGGATGCTAATGTGGTGTTTGTATATAAGATTAAAGAATATACGAGGAAACCACATGGTCCACCAATCTCACACCCACTTCATTGTTCTTCCACTTATAAATGTAACCTTCTGCATTATGATCCCCCACGTGAACATAAGGGGCTCTCTGGATTTATAAAAATATATAACCCCACATGAACTTGTGGCGCCCTCTGGAGTCGAATTGGTAAACTGTCAACCCCCCATTGTGAAAAGCTGGCTACGGGCCTCATATTAATATGATTATTTAATAATTGCGTACATTACAAAGAGATTAAAAGTTTTAAAGAATCGTTTTACTATTACTATTTATTATCTTTAATATATACAGCATGGAAAGCACAGTACAGCATATAAAACAATATACATCATTAAATTTTGTAACAAACAAACTGTTAGTAAAAATATATATATATTGCATCATAGTATGATAAATTACCTCTGGTAGACAATATTAAAATGCAGCAATAATTACTCAAACCAATAACCGTAACAAATACCCTCAGCTGCTGTCAACATTACAGGAAATAAAAACATATAAATATTATTGCTTGAATTCGTATTATATTACATCCTGCTATCTATGTCCATGTCCACCAAGCCAAAACAAATAAAAAATTCAATGAATTAGAAATTCCACATTTTATATTATGCCGCCGGCCATTTACGAATATGCATATTTTTGGCGAACTTTTCGGGATGCCGAGATGTGACGTCACATATGACCCTTACTCGCATCAGCCCGACCCTTTCCATGCATTCAGAGCATGTTTACAAGGATAGCTTTCGGGTCGAAACGAGCGTCAAAATGAGTTATTGTGCGATATTCCGATGTAAAACAAACATTAGTCATCATAGAGGAACAAGCAGTTATCTTACGGTTCCACGTGAATCCAATTTTATTCAAAACAATTAATGCGAATGGGTCTACAAGTCGACTAGGTATCGCCGAGCTTGGGCTCGTTTTCAGAATAATTGTATCGAATGCAACCAACGGGAGATAATCTACACCAATAAACATACATAGCAAACATATATTGTATCCAGCTACAAAATGTAACGTGTAGAATCTCATAATATCACTAGAATAACGTTGTATGAAGGAGGAGTTGTACAATTTGTCATAACAACTTAAATCAGTCAGTGGATTTCTGTCGGTGCCGCTAGCTCAGTTGTTTTTTTTTGTCATTTATTTTACAATCGGGCGACGCCGGTTCAATCCTGACACCAAACCATTGGTTTTCTTTACACTTTGTTTTGTTTATGTTTTCACGAAGTAATATAAACCAAATCATTTTGTATACTATGATGCAATGTTTTTTTTTGTAGTAATTATTTATTCGCCACACAAATATGGGAACTATATAACAATGTTTCTTAATTTTATTTATCCAAACAAATATACTGTAATGAATATATAATTTATTAATTGTATATATATTGTTTTCTCACTTCGCTTGATATATTTTTGTTTGTTAAAATGTTTTTCATGCAATTCGTCTCTTGATATCACCGTTGCATCGAAAGTCGGATGTTATTAGTGATCCCAAATAGTTAAACATTCGGACATGCTTCAAAACAGTGCCATATGCTACCATGTTGCATGTTGGAGTATAATTTTTCTTTGAGATGACCATGGTTTCTGTTTTCTTTTTGTACAGAGACATACCTTTTTGCTCACTTTCCCTTATTACTGTATCTAGCATCTGTTGTAGATCTATTTCGTTCTCAGCAATCAGTACCGTGTCGTCTGCATGCCGTAAATGATTCATGTTGTATCCCCCTACTTGAATACCTGGCATATCTTCTAACGTACGTAAGATGATCTTTTCACAGTATATTGAAAAGACATCGAGTGATAGGACACACCCTTGTCTTACACCACGTTTTATTTCTTGAAATTTATTGATCTCATTTTCTATTCGTATTGCTGCTGTTTGTTCCCAGTACAGATTTTTTACAACTCTCATATCTTTCCCATCAATGTTCAAACTCTCCAGCATTGGTATTATTTCTTCATGACGAACTCTGTCAAATGCCTTTGTGTAATTAATAAAACATACAGATCTTTCTGCACTTCCAATGCTCTCTCAATCAGTGTTCGTAGGATGTATATTGCATTACTTGTACCTTTATCTTCTACAAATACACATTGTTCTTCAGCAATTTCCGGCTTTATTTTGTTTCTCATCCTGGTCATAATAATTTTAAGCAACATCTTGGTGAAGTGACTCATGAGACTAATTGTACGGTGTAGTTCACATTCAATTGCGCCTGGTTTATTTGGTATTGCTACAAAAATTGGTCTTGATCAATCTGTTGGGATTCTTCCGCTGTCATATATTTTGTTCAAGAAGTCTGTTACTATATCAATACCAAATTCATCTAAACACTCAATCATTCCAATAGTAATATTATCTGGTCCAGCAGCTTTCCCTTTTTCCATTGATCTTATGGCTTTTAGAACCTCGTCCTTCAATATAGGAGGACCATCAAAGTTCTTCTTAATTGATGGTTTTTCACCCCGTTCATCATCGTACAGTTCACCAATATATTTTGATCATCTCTCGAGTGTTTTGTCTTTGTCCATTATTATGTTTCCTTCTTTAGATTTCAGGCAACCTGTAGCTGAGCATGTTCTTTTTCTGTAGTTTCTCTTATTCTAGCATGCATGGATTTTGTATCGTGCTTATGCTTCTGTTCAATTTCTTTGCATTGTTCATTAAGGCACTTCTCTTTCGCTAGATTACATTTGGCTGTTATATCCTTGTTCATTGCTACATATGCATCACGATTTTGCTTAATTTTCCTCCTTTCGTCCATCAACTTTAGAATATCGTCAGTCATCCATTTTTTCTGTGCTTTTCTGCACTGTCTATGAATAGTTTCTTCTGCAGCCTGTGTCATTGATTCCTTCATTTGTTCCCATTGGTCGTCCACATCTTGAATGTCATTCAGAACATTGAAACTGTTTTGAACTGCTACATTGAATTTCTCTTTGATCGCTTAATCTGATTTTAGTACATTCATGTCTAGTTTAATGTTCCCTTGTTGCACTTTTCCTTTTCTTCAGTTTCAGTCGGAACGTGGCTCGCACTGGCACATGGTCGGAATAGCAGTCTGCCCCAGGAAAAGTCTTTGCCACCAATAAGGCATTTCTAAATATTTTACTGACCAGGATATAATCAATTTGGTTCCGTGTTCGGTCTCCAGGACTTTGCCATATCCAAAGTCTTCTTGGGTGTTGTTGCAACCAGGTGTTTCTTACTGTTAAAGCTTATACTCAATGAGTAAATTGTTATACAATAGCGTGAGCCACCAAATTACTGTTAAGCGATGTTGATCTTCCTCGTGGTCTCTCGTCAGAGACGGGAGGTCCCATTATTTGAGGGGAGACTACATCACTTACAATCATGTCATGAGATTTTGCCCACTCTATTAGTTTATCTCCTCTCTCATTTCTGCTCCCCAGTCCATGTGGTCCAACTATGTCTTCACATCTTTCCCAACCAACTTTAGCATTAAATTCTCCCATAACTGTTACAATATCCTGTGATTTGCAATGTGATTTTGCCAATTCAAGATCATTATAAAATGTATCGTGCTCTTCATCAAATTTGTCTGCGGTTGGTGCATGTGCTTGAATGATGTTAATATTAAATGGTTTGCCACTGATTTTCACCAAGAGGATGCGATCCGATATGGTCCAGTATCTAAGTAAGCATTTTGCTCTTTCTTTATCCAACAGAATTCCAACTTCTCTTTCATGTTTATCGCCTCCTGAGTAAATTATTGTGTAATTATCTGATGTCATCAATCCAACCCCTGTCCATCTAACTTCATACATTCCCGTTATATTTATCCTCAATCTTGTCGCTTCTTGTTTGATGTTATCTAGTTTTCCTTTCTGATATATATATATATATATATATATAGAGAGAGAGAGAGAGAGAGAGAGAGAGAGAGAGAGAGAGAGAGAGAGAGAGAGAGAGAGAGAGAGAGAGAGAGAGAGACAGAGACAGAGAGAGAGAGAGTTCTTACGTTCCATGTAGCAATATTCAAAATCTTTCTGTTGCGCACAGTAGCTGGATGACGATCTGGTGTCACCTGTCGCACATGATTATCCCTACCGAGCGAGGTGGTCCTGTCAGAACTGTCAGAACAACCGTTCACGCTTTTAACATTATTTTCTGTGGTTTTGTGGATCATGATTGTCTTGGGAAAGATACAGCAGTGGTTTCCCATTGCCTTCTGACGGTTTTTGATTTGGTTTACTCCAACAGTAGCTCGTACTGAGCTGTGCTCGCCGCCGTTGTCCATACAACTGGATCTTCCACCGCCGGAACTGAGAGGACATGCTTTCCATCACATCCTCTGCTTTGCTAGTTGCCCCATAGCTGGAACATGATTTGTGAGGGTCGGAACGTGACTACAAACTGGTGGACCCTGCACCCTGCACATATCGGGCTCATGCTGCTCCGCCAAGGTTTTTTCGTGGCTGGACCACTAGATCCCATGCAGGTTTAGCCTGGAGCCGCAAGGTGTCCAGTTAACATATGGTGTCGCAAGGAGGCACTGCATGAGTCTTGATTGAGGAGAGGCTATATACCAGAAGGAAAGACTTACGCACTCGGCTTTCTTTTTATCTCGGATAAGACTATCTGGCGGCTGAAGCTGAAAGCGGGAGGTCTGAAGTAAGCTAATTCACTACGCTACAGCACTATTCGCATCACTCAACTTTTGTGACAGAGTCATATACCATACTGTCAAAAAGTCAATACAATTAAATATGAACTGTGATCTATCCCCACGTCTGAAGGCAACCATGCCGGAGTTTAATAAATACATGCAAAAATGAGTGAATTTCTTGTACATTTTGATCGATAAAAAAACAGTAAATTATTATTTTTTGATCACGTAATAATTGTGCATGTGTAGAATATGTGTAGATATGGTGTGAAGTTTGGTGACTGTAGGTGACCGTTTTCATGTTTTTTTTCCGAGATGCGGGCCTAAACTACAAAACTTACCAAAAGCAAAAGTACCCGAATTTATTTCGTACAACGACAAGGCATTTATTACAGTAAGCCTACATGTAATTATAATGCTAAGGTAAAGCGTAATGACGCTTTGTGTAGTCTGTAGACCCTTTCAGTTACCACCCAAACAGTAACTTGTGAACCATAAATGTTGATAACTCGCGTTATGTCATTAAACAGCTTTATTCGAGCAGATACAAACGCATGCCAAAT
Organism: Paraescarpia echinospica; assembly: GCA_020002185.1. Taxonomy (NCBI): domain Eukaryota; kingdom Metazoa; phylum Annelida; class Polychaeta; order Sabellida; family Siboglinidae; genus Paraescarpia; species Paraescarpia echinospica. The sequence goes on from CM034541.1 coordinate 38,911,662, forward strand.
CGTCGTGCTGTTTAGTTCTAGTGTCGCGGGGAGAGTGAGTTTATTTGTATGATTCTGCCAGTTTAAATAACTATTTAATGTAATACGTAAGAAATGAAAATCAGTTACACAATCAATGGTTTCCCCATCTATATCCAACAAGGTGATTTCAATTTTCTTTAGAAGCATATGAAATATCATTAACTTAGTTTTGACATTCAATGAATGATTTTTAAACAGTGTAATTCTGGAAGAGAGTGTTCTTAATTTAACACCGTAGAATTATTACTAACACGACACTCACCAATTTGTAACATTATTACCATGCACTCCTTGCAACTGCACAAACATTGCTCTGCTAAATGCAAGATCCGTTAGGAACGAAACTGATTTCATTACCGATTATATTCACGAACATGATCTTGACATCATCGCGCTTACAGAGACGTGGCTGACAGATGACCCTAAGGACATCCCAAACACCAGCAAGTTGACCCCGGATGGATACAACTTCGTCCACCATCCTCGGCCCGACTTCCTGGTGAGGGAATCGGTGTTTTATACAAATCGTGTATCAACATGATCTTATTGCGACAGTGACCAGCATTGTCCTTCCATTGCCTCGAGGTGGTGTTTGCTACACCATCAAGTGTTATCAGGTTATTACTCGTTTACAGACCTCCATCCAAAGGCCGAGGCGGAGTTTCTGTCAAAACGTTTATGGCCGAGTTCACCAATCTCCTGGAACTTTTCACAGCACGGTTGACTGGACGAATTATCGTGGGCGATTTTACATCCACCATGGAAAGACCGAAAATAAATACTCAAACGACTTCTCTGGTCTCCTGTACGTCACCAACTTGCAGCAGCATGTTCGTGATCGGCAATATTCTGGATCTTGTAATTTCACCATCGTCAGGAAGCGTTGTGACATCAGTGACGGTCGGATCCCTGTTCACCGATCAACACGTTGACGTTGTACACTGCCTGCTCCAAGCACCAAAGCCGAACCGAACAAAGAAGCGGGTTTCTTATCGAACATATGCTGCAATTGATCCCACGAATTTCAGATCAGATTTCGAACTTTCACACCTGGCAACAAGTCCGTGTAACAATAGTGCAGACATGTCGCAACAGTATGACATTTCCTTGCAAGAACTGTTAGACAGCCACGCTCCATTGATCACGCGGTCAATTACGGTGAGCCCCAACACGCCTTGGCACACAATGGAATTGTCGCTTGCTAAACGAAAGCTCCGACAAGTAGAGTGGAAATGGAGACTGACAAAGCTGCAGATTCACCGAGACATCTACACTGGACAACGTGAAACTTACAAACAGCAAATACAGTCTGTGAAAGCCAAATTCTACACAACAAAAATGATGAATGTGCACGTAACAACAGAGCACTGTTCAGGATCATGGATGACCTGATGAAGAAAAAACTGCTCAAAAACTGCCCAGTCCTGTGTCTGGTATAGCACAACTGGCAGATGACTTTCTCGTACAAACTGTCAACGTTGAGTACGTGCATTGTGAACAGTCTTGCACAGTCAATGCGTCACCCCAGACGGCGTTCTCTCTTTGGTGAGGAAGTGTCCAACAAAATCAAGCACGCTTGATCCACTGCCTACCTCACCCGTGAAAGCCAACATTGACATTCTTGCGCCGACATTAGCTACAATCATCAACATGTCGGTCGAGTCGGAGTCCGTGCCGGCCAACTTCAAACATGCTGTGATCACACCTCTATTAAAGAAACCAAACCTTGATTCAGAGTCGATAAACAACTACCGATCTATATCGAACTTGTCATTTGTTTCAAAGGTTCTGGAGCGCCACGTAGCAGTCCAACTTCGCCAGCATCTAGACAACAACAATTTGATGGACATTTCCCAAAATGCGTACATACAACATCACAGCACTGAGACAGTACTGGTGCGCATTCAAAATGACCACATCAGTTCCCTTGACAAAAGGAAAGGTGTGCTGGCAGTGCTGCTCGATATGAGTGCGGCGTTTGATATGTTAATCAACCAGCTGCGCAGCATAGGCATTGAAGGCATCGCACTGAAATGGCTGGAGTCATACCTGTCGAACCGGACTCAGTCAGTGTGCATTAGTGGCAACAACTCACATAGAACATTGATCGAGTCTGGCATCCCATAGGGGTCTGTGCTAGACCCAATCCTCTTCTCCATCTACACTCTGCCATTGCGTGCTATCTTCAGAAGGCACAAGCTGCAATACCATCTTTGCGCAGATGACGCCCATCTGTATGTTGACCTGAGTGGAACGCTGGTGCGGTTGACCGTATCGAGCAATGCATCGAAGAAGCGAAGTAGTGAATGTCAGACCACAATCTACTGCTGAACGAAAACAAGACCGAGGCTATTATCATTACGGCACCAAATCGTAAACACCTGCATGACGTTTCGTGTTACTGTATGCGGATGCAACAATGTTCTGTCACCGGCCATCCGCAACATCGGGATTACAATCTCGAACTCGACGGCAAGACTTATCTCAAGACACCGAAAGCACCAGCACTTAACACTTGTGCTGGTCGAATTGCACTGGCTTCCAGTTCGCTGGCTTATCCAGTACAGACTGCTGGTCCTTGTTTTCACGGCTTTACATGGTCTTGCTCCAGCGTATATCCAATATCTTATAATACCGTATACGCCAATGCACCCGCAACCTCCGATCTGCTGATCTACACCTGCTTGTAGTCCCGTGCTACAACTTAGAGGGCTACGGCAGACGAGCTTTCTCCGTGTCTGGACCTACGCTCTGCAACGCTCTGCCAATAAACGTTCGTCAAATAGACACTTTGAATAAATTCAAAACTTGCCTTAAAACTTATTTATTTAAGCAGGCGTACTTCGACTGAGGAACTGTTTATACTTTTTATGAACATGCATTTAATCAATAAATGTATTTATATTATATAATATATTTTAATTAATTAATTATTATTTATATTTTAATACAATTTTATATATTATAATATATATTCTTGTACTAATTATCTTAATATTTGTGCAAATATGTCATGTATTTTAGTCACATTATATATATATACACGTTTTATGTACGTTTTATAACGTGTGTACGCGCCTATGAACGGGAGATATGGCGCTTTAGAAATGCTAGTAATAATAATAATAATTATTATCAGTCAGTACTATCACTTATATGTATGGCTATTGTAGAAGTTACTAGAATAATGAATAGAAGGGGTATAGACTTACCAATGTTATTAAGGAATGAAACATAATGATGACGCTAGTTGTTCTCCTCTCCTTGTCACTTTTGAAAATATTGTAACGTTGTGTAATATAACGCCGGAAGACATGTAGGTTTGTTATATAATATTTCATGTTACAAATGATGTAAGGCAAAGTGGAATATTTTTGTCATATATGTTTAATGTTTATATCAATGATTAATTAAGTAATGCACTGTTCATAAAATTAGTTTGTGTACGTATAGCCCTGCCTACCTGTTCGTAAAATTAGTCAGTTTACGTATAGCCCCTTGCTAACATATAACAAGCCCTGACGTCTCCCCGCGAAAACATGTGTCAAACGCTGCTTGACCTGGCGACCAATCACGAGCGCGCAGGGCGTGGCTTAAAAACGCCTGTTAGTTTTTCATAAGTGAATCGCAAAGACGCCACCGGTAGGGGGCTTTACCCCAGATTCGGGTAGAGAGGCGACGATTGGCTCTTAGGCCAACTATGAAATAAAAAATTAAATAAGGATACACTTTTATCAGATAATACTATATTATAACAACTATTCAACACTAAACTTATATTGAAACATGTAACACAAAAAATTAACCGACTTTAAACTTTTTTCGTTGTTTAGTGCCTTTTAATCACATGCATATTCACTAGATTGCAGCTTTCGTGGCTGTCAACAATTTCGTATTGAGCAATTAAGTGTGAATTCGCATGATATATTTGCCAAACAAGGACAAATTTAACTAAACAAAGTGCAATCGATGTCGCGCGCAACGGTCGGACTACTAACTAATATATGTAGTCGCCAAAGAACAACCAAAACTGCTGGTCTTGATGGCTAAGTCGGTAGCGTGTCGAGCAACTATTTTTAGGGTCCTCGGTTCGAATCCTGTAGAATATTCGAAACTGTTCTTTGTGTTCATTTAGTTTAAGATTAATTTTATTTTGTATAATACTATTTCGGGCACTATTTCGTAATTTCATTTCGTTATCGAAAACATATATAATATATAAACATTCTGGGGGATAGACGTGCTAACTGGCAGTGAGCAGTCAAAACGCGATTCTGAGCCAGACTATCTTCCCGGTGAAGTCACGCAGCCGGGCAAGAGTCGGTTAAGCGAGACTAGTCCGGACCGCTTCGATCTTTCCCCTTTGGGGGAATGTCTCAAGGGGAAAGTGGGGAAAGGCTAAAATCCCAACTGTTCGAGACTATGACGTCACTCATTTACGTGCACTTTCTTTATTTACATGCCGCACATGAATGTAATCAGATACGGCGCCGTTATAGTGAGTTAACGAACGGAAAATTGAGGGAAACTGGCCCTAGGGTTTGGTAATGGCCAGGGTGCTATACACATATTAGGCCTTCATAAGAATTATTTATTGTTGATAACTCGTGTTATGTCATTAAACAGCTTTATTCGAGCAGATACAAACGCATGCCAAATCGTCGTGCTGTTTAGTTCTAGTGTCGCGGGGAGAGTGAGTCAGTCCAAAGTGCCACTAGCTCGTCGGCTAGATGGCTGCATTAGTGGACGCATATCATGTTTCAAGTCTACACTAACGGTATCTCTTAACATCCCCCTTTCTTTAGAAAGTTCGACAGTCATTAGGGGTTGTCACTACCGACTACATTCTATAGTCCTTCATCCAGATGGGCGGTTGTCGTGTCCTCATCGGCCTGTCCTGAATTCCAGATGTCGCCGTGGGAGTGTCCGGTTCCCTTGGGTCAGTAGCCACGGGTCGTGTCCCTGATTGCTTTCTGACGTCGGTCACTGACACGCGTTCCCTGTCGCTGATTGTTCCCGGCTGTTCTAGCGCATCCTTTGATGTCACGCCGTTGTCGTCGTTCCTAGCCAGGCGAGCGTCGCCATGGTTCTTTGCCGGAGGAATGTCGTCGGAGTTCATTCTCGAACGAATGTGTATTCGATTTCGCCGATATTTATTGCCCTTTCGGTCGCTTACTACGTAGGACCTGTCATCCGGTTTCTGTGTCACTACGCCGCGTTCCCACTTGGCATTAAGAAGCTTCTTGAATATGATTGGTTGTCCTTTCTCTAATGCATCCAAATCACGGGCTGATTTGTCATGATGCTTTGTGACTGCCTGTCTTCTTTTCTCTTTGCGTTGTCTAACTACCGCCGAGTCCACCTTCCTTTTCTTTATTGACGGAAGCAAAGAACGTGTGTGTCTCACACTAGGGTCTCTCTGGAGGGTTGCTGTTCCCAACCTGCCCAAATTGTCCACTTCTTGCTTACTCTCTGCGTGATAGCTCGGGGCGGCTATAACCCCTACTTTAATGGGGGCGCATTTCCCCTTACTACCAGTAGTTTTCTGCATGGACTTGCATCCATCGAGCGCCGTTGTTTTCGTGGCAGTTCGCTGATTCTCTTTGTTTCGTTGTACTTCTGCGATGAGTAAGCCCATGTCCTGTACTGTTGCCGATCCAATGAGACACGTGAGATCATTGTTGACAACAACAAACTCAACATCTTTCATTTCGCCAGTTTTGGGATTCGTCACGGCCAATTTTGTCACACCCTTTGGAATCATTTTGGAACCGTTCCACATAACAAGTTGTCCTTGTGATTGGCGAACTTGGTGCTTGTATACGAACCTTTGCGTGATCGTATTTACGTCTGCACCAGTGTCGAGCTGGAATCGGACATCGCAGTTATTTACCTTCATAAGCGCTGTGACTCGATTCATTCGTTTGTTGCAACCAATGCCATAGGTGTGTAACCAATCCTGTCCATTGTCGTTGCTCTGACGATCGACAGTGCGGACTTCCTGCCCTTGTTGCCGCTTTTTTCGGCATTTAGCGCGGAAAAGGTTAGGGCCATTACAGTACGAGCATTTCTTTCCCCATGCAGGACATTTCTCTCTACCTGGTTGGTGTTTGTACCCACAGTACGCACAATCGTTGTTCACATACCTGGGTTTCGGTCTCGGTGCTCCCTTCTGCTTGCTGGCATACACTTTCTCGATAATGTGCTCCGGATTCATTTCCGTCACCTGCCTGTGTGTCATTTCGAACGCACGGCATATCTCGATCGCATTCCGGAGTGTTAATTGCGTCTCTCGCAAAAGCAATTCCTGTAATTTGCCTTTTGCAGAGAACACTATCTTGTCCCGGATCATGCGCTCCGTGTCTTGGTAGTCGCATAGAGCTGCCATTGTACGGAGTTCGGTGAGGTACACATCAAACGGTTGCTTCCACAGCACATTCCAGAAAAGGTACGTGTTTACTACGACATTTCCCTTGGGCGCACAGTATTCTTCCAATTTCTGGAGTACTTTCTCGGGGCGATCTTTGTCGCCGTCTTCTGCCCACACAAAATGATCGTATACTGTGATGAAGTCTGGCCCAGCATAGTTAAGAATTATTGCCACCTGGGTAGCATTCGGACTCGGCGGTAGTTAGACAACGCAAAGAGAAAAGAAGACAGGCTGTCACAAAGCATCATGACAAATCAGCCCGTGATTTGGATGCATTAGAGAAAGGACAACCAATCATATTCAAGAAGCTTCTTAATGCCAAGTGGGAACGCGGCGTAGTGACACAGAAACCGGATGACAGGTCCTACGTAGTAAGCGACCGAAAGGGCAATAAATATCGGCGAAATCGAATACACATTCGTTCGAGAATGAACCCCGACGACATTCCTCCGGCAAAGAATCATGGCGACGCTCGCCTGGCTAGGAACGACGACAACGGCGTGACATCAAAGGATGCGCTAGAACAGCCGGGAACAATCAGCGACAGGGAACGCGTGTCAGTGACCGACGTCAGAAAGCAATCAGGGACACGACCCGTGGCAACTGACCCAAGGGAACCGGACACTCCCACGGCGACATCTGGAATTCAGGACAGGCCGATGAGGACACGACAACCGCCCATCTGGATGAAGGACTATAGAATGTAGTCGGCAGTGACAACCCCTAATGACTGTCGAACTTTCTAAAGAAACGGGGATGTTAAGAGATACCGTTAGTGTAGACTTGAAACATGATATGCGTCCACTAATGCAGCCATCTAGCCGACGAGCTAGTGGCACTTTGGACTGACTCACTCTCCCCGCGACACTAGAACTAAACAGCACGACGATTTGGCATGCGTTTGTATCTGCTCGAATAAAGCTGTTTAATGACATAACACGAGTTATCAACAATAAGTAATTCTTATGAAGGCTTAATATGTGTATGGCACCCTGGCCATTACCAAACCCTAGGGCCAGTTTCCCTCAATTTTCCGTTCGTTAACTCACTATAACGGCGCCGTATCTGATTACATTCATGTGCGGCATGTAAATAAAGAAAGTGCACGTAAATGAGTGACGTCATAGTCTCGAACAGTTGGGATTTTAGCCTTTCCCCACTTTCTCCTTGAGACATGCCCCCAAAGGGGAAAGATCGAAGCGGTCCGGACTAGTCTCGCTTAACCGACTCTCGCCCGGCTGCGTGACTTCACCGGGAAGATAGTCTGGCTCAGAATCGCGTTTTGACTGCTCACTGCCAGTTAGCACGTCTATCCCCCAGAATGTTTATATATTATATATGTTTTCGATAACGAAATGAAATTACGAAATAGTGCCCGAAATAGTATTATACAAAATAAAATTAATCTTAAACTAAATGAACACAAAGAACAGTTTCGAATATTCTACAGGATTCGAACCGAGGACCCTAAAAATAGTTGCTCGACACGCTACCGACTTAGCCATCAAGACCAGCAGTTTTGGTTGTTCTTTGGCGACTACATATATTAGTTAGTAGTCCGACCGTTGCGCGCGACATCGATTGCACTTTGTTTAGTTAAATTTGTCCTTGTTTGGCAAATATATCATGCGAATTCACACTTAATTGCTCAATACGAAATTGTTGACAGCCACGAAAGCTGCAATCTAGTGAATATGCATGTGATTAAAAGGCACTAAACAACGAAAAAAGTTTAAAGTCGGTTAATTTTTTGTGTTACATGTTTCAATATAAGTTTAGTGTTGAATAGTTGTTATAATATAGTATTATCTGATAAAAGTGTATCCTTATTTAATTTTTTTATTTCATAGTTGGCCTAAGAGCCAATCGTCGTCTCTACCCGAATCTGGGGTAAAGCCCCCTACCGGTGGCGTCTTTGCGATTCACTTATGAAAAACTAACAGGCGTTTTTAAGCCACGCCCTGCGCGCTCGTGATTGGTCGCCAGGTCAAGCAGCGTTTGACACATGTTTTCGCGGGGAGACGTCAGGGCTTGTTATATGTTAGCAAGGGGCTATACGTAAACTGACTAATTTTACGAACAGGTAGGCAGGGCTATACGTACACAAAATAATTTTACGAACAGTGCATTACTTAATTAATCATTGATATAAACATTAAACATATATGACAAAAATATTCCACTTTGCCTTACATCATTTGTAACATGAAATATTATATAACAAACCTACATGTCTTCCGGCGTTATATTACACAACGTTACAATATTTTCAAAAGTGACAAGGAGAGGAGAACAACTAGCGTCATCATTATGTTTCATTCCTTAATAACATTGGTAAGTCTATACTCTTCTATTCATTATTCTAGTAACTTCTACAATAGCCATACATATAAGTGATAGTACTGACTGATAATAATAATTATTATTATTACTAGCATTTCTAAAGCGCCATATCTCCCGTTCATAGGCGCGTACACACATTATAAAACGTACATAAAACGTGTATATATATATAATGTGACTAAAATACATGACATATTTGCACAAATATTAAGATAATTAGTACAAGAATATATATTATAATATATAAAATTGTATTAAAATATAAATAATAATTAATTAATTAAAATATATTATATAATATAAATACATTTATTGATTAAATGCATGTTCATAAAAAAGTATAAACAGTTCCTCAGTCGAAGTACGCCTGCTTAAATCGATAAGTTTTAAGGCAAGTTTTGAATTTATTCAAAGTGTCTATTTGACGAACGTTTATTGGCAAAGCGTTTCAGAGCGTAGGTCCAGACACGGAGAAAGCTCGTCTGCCGTAGCCCTCTAAGTTGTAGCACGGGACTACAAGCAGGTGTAGATCAGCAGATCGGAGGTTGCGGGTGCATTGGCGTATACGGTATTATAAGATATTGGATATACGCTGGAGCAAGACCATGTAAAGCCGTGAAAACAAGGACCAGCAGTTTGTACTGGATAAGCCAGCCAACTGGAAGCCAGTGCAATTCGACCAGCACAAGTGTTAAGTGCTGGTGCTTTCGGTGTCTTGAGATAAGTCTTGCCGTCGAGTTCGAGATTGTAATCCCGATGTTGCGGATGGCCGGTGACAGAACATTGTTGCATCCGCATACAGTAACACGAAACGTCATGCAGGTGTTTACGATTTGGTGCCGTAATGATAATAGCCTCGGTCTTGTTTTCGTTCAGCAGTAGATTGTGGTCTGACATTCACTACTTCGCTTCTTCGATGCATTGCTCGATACGGTCAACCGCACCAGCGTTCCACTCAGGTCAACATACAGATGGGCGTCATCTGCGCAAAGATGGTATTGCAGCTTGTGCCTTCTGAAGATAGCACGCAATGGCAGAGTGTAGATGGAGAAGAGGATTGGGTCCAGCACAGACCCCTGTGGGATGCCAGACTCGATCAATGTTCTATGTGAGTTGTTGCCACTAATGCACACTGACTGAGTCCGGTTCGACAGGTATGACTCCAGCCATTTCAGTGCGATGCCTTCAATGCCTATGCTGCGCAGCTGGTTGATTAACATATCAAACGCCGCACTCATATCGAGCAGCACTGCCAGCACACCTTTCCTTTTGTCAAGGGAAATGATGTGGTCATTTTGAATGCGCACCAGTACTGTCTCAGTGCTGTGATGTTGTCTGTACGCATTTTGGATAATGTCCATAAAATTGTTGTTGTCTAGATGCTGGCGAAGTTGAACTGCTACGTGGCGCTCCAGAACCTTTGAAACAAATGACAAGTTCGATATAGATCGGTAGTTGTTTATCGACTCTGAATCAAGGTTTGGTTTCTTTAATAGAGGTGTGATCACAGCATGTTTGAAGTTGGCCGGCACGGACTCCGACTCGACCGACATGTTGATGATTGTAGCTAATGTCGGCGCAAGAATGTCAATGTTGGCTTTCACGGGTGAGGTAGGCAGTGGATCAAGCGTGCTTGATTTTGTTGGACACTTCCTCACCAAAGAGAGAACGCCGTCTGGGGTGACGCATTGACTGTGCAAGACTGTTCACAATGCACGTACTCAACGTTGACAGTTTGTACGAGAAAGTCATCTGCCAGTTGTGCTATACCAGACACAGGACTGGGCAGTTTTTGAGCAGTTTTTTCTTCATCAGGTCATCCATGATCCTGAACAGTGCTCTGTTGTTACGTGCATATTCATCATTTTTGTTGTGTAGAATTTGGCTTTCACAGACTGTATTTGCTGTTTGTAAGTTTCACGTTGTCCAATGTAGATGTCTCGGTGAATCTGCAGCTTTGTCAGTCTCCATTTCCGCTCTACTTGTCGGAGCTTTCGTTTAGCAAGCGACAATTCCATTGTGTGCCAAGGCGTGTTGGGGCTCACCGTAATTGACCGCGTGATCAATGGAGCGTGGCTGTCTAACAGTTCTTGCAAGGAAATGTCATACTGTTGCGACATGTCTGCACTATTGTTACACGGACTTGTTGCCAGGTGTGAAAGTTCGAAATCTGATCTGAAATTCGTGGGATCAATTGCAGCATATGTTCGATAAGAAACCCGCTTCTTTGTTCGGTTCGGCTTTGGTGCATGGAGCAGGCAGTGTACAACGTCAACGTGTTGATCGGTGAACAGGGGTCCGACCGTCACTGATGTCACAACGCTTCCTGACGATGGTGAAATTACAAGATCCAGAATATTGCCGATCACGAACATGCTGCTGCAAGTTGGTGACGTACAGGAGACCAGAGAAGTCGTTTGAGTATTTATTTTCGGTCTTTCCATGGTGGATGTTAAATCGCCCACGATAATTAGTCCAGTCAACCGTGCTGTGAAAAGTTCCAGGAGATTGGTGAACTCGGCCATAAACGTTTTGAAGGAAACTCCGCCTCGGCCTTTGGATGGAGGTCTGTAAACGAGTAATAACCTGATAGCACTTGATGGTGTAGCAAACACCACCTCGAGGCAATGGAAGGACAATGCTGGTCACTGTCGCAATAAGATCATGTTGATACACGATTTGTATAAAACACCGATTCCTTCACCAGGAAGTCGGGCCGAGGATGGTGGACGAAGTTGTATCCATCTGGGGTCAACTTGCTGGTGTTTGGGATGTCCTTAGGGTCATCTGTCAGCCACGTCTCTGTAAGCGCGATGATGTCAAGATCATGTTCGTGAATATAATCGGTAATGAAATCAGTTTCGTTCCTAACGGATCTTGCATTTAGCAGAGCAAGGTTTGTGCAGTTGCAAGGAGTGCATGGTAATAATGTTACAAATTGGTGAGTGTCGTGTTAGTAATAATTCTACGGTGTTAAATTAAGAACACTCTCTTCCAGAATTACACTGTTTAAAAATCATTCATTGAATGTCAAAACTAAGTTAATGATATTTCATATGCTTCTAAAGAAAATTGAAATCACCTTGTTGGATATAGATGGGGAAACCATTGATTGTGTAACTGATTTTCATTTCTTACGTATTACAGTAAATAGTTATTTAAACTGGCAGAATCATACAAATAAAATAGCTAATTAATAAATAAAACAATTCCAATTTTGAATAAACTTAAACACTATTTACAACAAAACGTATTATCTATAATGTACACATCCCTCATTCTTCCTCATATTAATAATGGTATTCTATTATGATGTCACCAAGCACATCGAGTAGTTAATTTACAAAAAAAGTGATAAGAATACTTTCTGTTAGTAAATGAAATGAACACACAGTTCTGTTTTTGTTAAAGAAACTCAAATTCCTAGTTAAGATTAAATTTATAAACAGCTGCAACCTATATTTTATTATAAATTAGTCAAAGACGTTCTACTGGACTATTTCTGCCACATTCCTTACTTACACAATTTTGAAATCCATCATTATGTAAGCATCAATACTATACACGAGGAATAAATAACCTAGATGCAATAATGAATATATGCAAAATTATATACACAAACACCACACAATAGAAACAGTTAACATTACTCCAAGCATTAGCATTAATAACATTTACACACATAGTTTACCTGGTTTTATCACATATATTACAAACTACTTAATTATGAACTATAAATTCAATTGCATTACCCATTATTGTCAAGGTTGTAACACACAATACTATACAATATATTTTGTTAAGTATTTACTAACATTGAATTATATGATTGTGATTACTATTAATATTTATTATTATTATTGTATTTATTTTATTAAAAGTGGGCTCCCATGTTAGCAACATGTTATGTATTAATGGGAGTCTCCCTGACCTTCACATTTATGTAAATTATTTCAATTTGTTCATTTGTACATGGCGTATGGTCAAAATAAATCTCTGTCTGTCATAACCCTATTACCCTGGTCGAAAATAGCTAATTAACTAAATCATTATTAGTTCATACATAAATATGTTGTGATTCCTTTCCCTGCAGCTGCACTTAGTCTTGGCCTTTGCAACCTGTTTCTAATTCGTTATTTTCAGTGTCATGTATTAATTATATATGTCTCAGTAAGCCTGTTAAGTCGACATTGATTTCACTATTTATGCAACATGTGTTTTCTCTTTTGGTCGCGACATGTTTCTTGTGTCTACCTGTATTTTTTTCAAGACATATGTTACGCTCGTGAAAAAGAAATTTGCAATAACTATAGTCAATCTAAATATGCGTTCAAAATAGTGCACAGATCAGCTTTGCCAAAACCCTTGCTTTGCATATTTCCTGTATTGGTCTATGCACGCACAAAAAGATAGCAAAAAATCAAGTTGTAATCCATCTTTTAAATTATCTATTATTTTCCTTCTGGCAGGTGATGTGTCAATTAAACCTGGTCCAAAAACGTTTCATCATTTACGCTTTCCGACTACCAATCTTAGATCTGTTCGTCACAAATCTGCTGCCCTTTCTGATTTAATAGCAACAAAACATATTGATTGTTTAGCAATGACTGAGACATGGTTGACAACAATTGATACTGCCTCCTGTCTTGCTGACATCACTCCTCGTGGCTTTTCTCTACACCATCATCCACGCCCGTCAGGTAGGGGTGGTGGTGTCGCATTTCTGGTTTCTGATTTGTTCAAGGTAGAAATCCTTCATTCACCTGTATACCATAGCTTCGAGGCATTATGTATTCTTATAAATGGTTGATCAATGTCTGCTAATTTTATTTGCATATATCGTTCTCCTGGAAACACAAGTATATGTTTTGATGAATTTCAAGATTACATGAAGAATTATATATTCTAGGTGATTTCAATATCCATGTTGATTTATCTATCCTTAATACTAGGTTATTCATGGATGCACTTCAAACATTTGACTTACAACAGCATGTCACATTCCCTACTCATATACATGGGCATTGGCTCGACTTGTTTATTACTAGGTCAAACTGCAATAACATCAAGGCGTTATCTGTTACTGATGGATTATCAAATCATCATACTGTAATTATTGATATGTGTCTCAAAGTCGAATCAAGACCAGCACAACAATCTATTACCTTCCGACCGATACATGACATTAATGTAGGCATTCTTCGTGAAGACCTTGCAAATTTAGATCTCTTAATTCAGCCAACAACTACATTGTGTGAGCTAGTAAACCAATACTACGTTACACGAAGTAATCTTCTTCATAAACATGCCCCCAAACAAACAAAAAGGGAAAAGTTCGTCCACCGTCACCATGGATGTCACTAGACATAGTACAAGCAAAACGTCGGCGTCGATTTCTTGAAAGAATTTGGCGACGTACCCGTTCACCCCTTGATCGGTTCCGCTATACTAAGCAGTTACATCTGTGCAATCACATGATATCAAAAGCAAAATCAGACTATTATATGAATTTAATATCAACAAATTCTGAAAACCCTCGCCAAATGTGGAAATCCATCAATAATGTCCTTCATCGGGAGAAACCAAAAGTATTGCCTGATAACTCTTCACTGGATACATTATGCGCCAATAGACTATCTATTATGATATGCGTCTATGGTTGTTTGTTCGTGACCCCTGTTTTCCTGGGTCATGCCCCGCCCCGGTCGCCCGCCTCGCTCTCGAATAGTTTTGACTGTGACTGTGTGTTGGTCGCAATTAAATGTTCAAGGTACACGTTCCTGCTAGTGTCTGTTTGTACGATTGCATGTGCGATTCCTATTACCCTAATGGCATATTTTCAAAATACTTCACGGATAAAATTGCTTATCCTATCTCAAATCTTAATTTTCTGTCGAAAGTATTGGAGAAGGTTGTTGCAAATCGACTCCATGAACACATTTATTCACAGCATTTATCAAATGATCTACAATCTGCATATAATCAATTTCATTCAACTGAGATGGCTCTTCTTAAAATACACAATGACATGGCTTTCACCTTACTAGATCTATCAGCTGTTTTTGATACAATATATCACGACATTCTTTTCCATTGCCTTAATAGATATCTTGGTATATCTGGCATGGCTCTTCAGTGGTTTAGTTCATATTTTTCAGACCGATACCAAAGCATTATCTGGCTCCCTGTCTTGTCCTGAACATATTCCATTTGGTGTCCCACAAGGTTCTGTCCTTGGCCCTGTTCTGTTTAGCTTATACACTACATCCCCTAATCTAGTCATAACTAATCATAATATAAATCATCACTTGTATGCTGATGACCCACAGGTGTATATACCACTTTCACAAACTGATACACAGACATATCTATCAACTTTAAATGACATCTTGCTGTGGATGGAAGCAGATAAATTGAACCTATATCCAGATAAAACTTATCTAATTATTATTGGCACAAGACAACAACGAAACAATGTTGTTAACAAATTTCCAGTTAAATTGCTCGGTAATGATACATCACCATCAGATACTGTTCGCAATCTATGTGTTATCTTTGACAGTGATTTAAGCTTTAAGAAGAATATTTCTCAAGTATGTAAATCCTGTTTCTATCATATACGTGATTTCTGCCGAAATCGGTGTTATTTGTCTTTATCTACTGCGAAAACAATATCAATATATGTAATTAGCAGTCGCCTTGACTACTGCAACTCACTCCTAAACAATATTGCTAAAACGGACATAGCGAAACTCCAACGTGTACATTATGTGAGCCTCTGGGAAGTAGTGATCACAACCAGATACATTTTACCATCAAAGTAAAATCAGAAAGAAATAATAAAAAGCAGTTGAGGAGAAATTTCCACAAAGGAAGATATAAGGAAATGAGGAAATATTTAGCAAAGATAGACTGGAATAATACACTGAAGAATAAGACAGCAACAGAATGCTGGAATATCTTAAAGAATGAAATAGAGTGCATCGTAGATAAATTTGTTCCCTTCAAAAAACAAGGGAAACGGACCAGAAAGAAATACTTATCGAAAGAAGCCATTAGAAAAATTAAGTATAAACAAATGATGTGGAAGTCATATAGACGTACTGGCAATGACGAAGACTACAACATTTATAAAGAAGCACTAAACCAAGCTACAGCTGAAATTAGAAATTCAAAGAGAAGCTATGAACATAAATTAGCTTGTAATATAAAACATGACAGCAAGAGTTTTTATGCGTATGTTCGAAGCAAACAGAAAGTTCAGGATAAGGTCGGTCCTCTAGAAGATAGTGCTGGAAATATAATATCAGAAGGATTCTTAATGGCAGAAGACCTAAATGAGTATTTTAGTTCAGTGTTTACCAGAGAAGACACTAGTTCACTGCCAGTACCAGAGGCTAAGTTCAAGGGGGCAGAATCAGACTATTTAAGACAGTTAATTGTAACCCAGAAATGGTAGCTAAGAAAATTAGGGCTATGAAGGAAAATAAATCACCTGGAGTGGATGGTATTCCACCCAAACTACTAGTGGAAATTGTAGAACAAATTAGCATACCGCTTGCAACAGTTTTCAACTTGTCATTAGAAGAGGGAGTGGTTCCTTTAGAATGGAAAGAAGCAAACATTATACCGTTATTTAAAAAAGGTTCGAGAAACAAGTCAAATAATTATAGACCAGTTAGTTTAACATCGGTGATTTGTAAATTATTAGAAAGACTAATTAAAGATCACATGGTGGATTTTCTTGTTAAACATAACTTGATAAACCCATCTCAACATGGGTTTCTAAAAGCGAGGTCATGCTTAACAAATATGTTATGTTTTTGGAAGATATCACTAAGTGGGTAGATGATGGATCACCAGTAGATATCATCTACTTAGATTTTCAAAAAGCTTTCGACAAAGTGCCACATCAAAGATTACTGCTTAAACTAAAGGCCCATGGCATAGGAAATGGTATAATTAACTGGATAGAAAAATGGCTGATTGACAGAAGACAACGGGTAGTTGTTGATGGGGAGGCTTCAAACTGGAAATCAGTTTTGAGTGGGGTTCCACAGGGATCAGTACTGGGACCTATATTATTCTTAATATATATAAACGATTTGGACGATGATATAGTTAGCAAGGTGTTGAAATTTGCAGATGATACAAAAGTGTTTAGAAGGATTAAAAGTGATGGTGATAGACAGCATTTACAAGATGATCTTGACAGGTTGATCAAATGGTCTGAAAAGTGGCAAATGTTGTTCAATTTTGGGAAATGTAAATGCCTCCACACAGGGCATGGGAACGAATATGTAGAATATACAATGGGGGGAAATGTACTAAGTACTACTGTAAAAGAAAAAGACTTAGGGCTGACAATTAGTGCTGACATGAAGGTTTCAGAGCAGTGTGGAATTGCAGCTTCAAAGGGAAATCAAATCCTTGGATTGATTAGGCGAAATATAGCATATAAAGAAAAAGAACTAATAATACCACTGTACAAAACAATAGTTAGGCCTCATTTAGAATATTGTATACAAGCGTGGAGGCCATACCGCAAGAAGGACATATATATTCTAGAAAGAGAACAGAGGAGAGCGACTAAAATGATACAAAAACTGAGGGATCTTAGTTATGAAAAACGCCTAAAAGAATGTGGTTTAACAACACTAGAGACCAGGAGATTGAGAGGAGATCAGATAGAAGTGTTTAAAATATTGAATGGTTATGAAAATATTAATAGAAATATGTTTTTTTCAGTTAAGAAAGATAGAAAGACTAGAGGACATGAAGTTACATTAGTAAAGGAGCAATGTAGATTAGACGTGAGAAAGTTCTCATTTTCACAAAGGACTGTGAATGAATGGAACAGATTATCTGATGATTGTGTGGGTGCTAGTAGTGTGAATATGTTTAAATATAAAATCGACACATACCTCAGAAGGGCTGGATATATGTAGATAAAAGGGTTGGACTCTCGATAAGCCAAAGGGCTTCCTTGTCCACCTGCCATCTAGAGTTAATTCTCTGGATGGCAATCTTGTTAAATCTTGTTAAATAATTGTTTAGCACGTGTAGTATTAAAAGCACCTCGTTTCTCACCATCTCTGCCCCTACTTAGACAGTTGCATTGGCTTCCAGTTACATATCGAATGCAATTCAAATTAGCCACTATCACATATCGTACCCTTTCTGTGCAACACCCATCTTATTTGTTTAGTCTCCTTCGTTTTTCCGATATCCCCAGGAATCTCAGATCATCTGTTTCACAAAGACTTTTTGTTCCGAAAACTAAGCTTAATATCGGCAAACGTGCTTTTTCTGTAGCTGCACCAAAAATCTGGATCAACGCATTATTGCTTTAAAATCATCTGAAACTATAAATACCTTCCGTAAAAAACTAAAGGCTTATTTATTTGAAATTGCATTCCCACCCTAACCTTCGGTGGTCCCTTGCTCTAATGACGACTCTTGCTTGTCCCTATTACTGATTTTGCCCAATGATTTTTGTATGTTGCGCCTCTGAGCTCACATTCCTGGGGATTTTCGTTTCATGAAAAGTCAAATATAATTCACTTTATTCTTTGAACCAACTGTATTTCTTTAGAGAACCACTCCCTGGCACAAGGAAATGTTAACACTTTGGGTCAATGTTCTTAAGCATGGCTTAATTATCACCGTTAAGGATATAAAAGTATTAAAACGTCAGATTTTTAAACGTTGTGTGGTATAGCGTCGCGCGTACTAAACTTCTAACCTAGTCTAAGATTTTAAATGCACTATGCACATAATTAGTCATGTTGATTTATAGCGCTACAAAGGCGGTGCCTACATTACACCACTTACTCTCGACACTTCGCTCCAGTTCATAATTCGTTATCAGACTATGTCCTTAATATTTAACAAATTTCTAAATTATTTCCACTTCG
Source organism: Paraescarpia echinospica (assembly GCA_020002185.1). Classification (NCBI taxonomy): domain Eukaryota; kingdom Metazoa; phylum Annelida; class Polychaeta; order Sabellida; family Siboglinidae; genus Paraescarpia; species Paraescarpia echinospica. The sequence continues at coordinate 38,930,373 of CM034541.1, forward strand.
CAAATAGCACCCAACGAAAAATTTCCTGTAAGATTTTCATAAGTGAATTAGTATCAGTCTAAATTTAACGCTAAATAATATAATCTGGATGAACGTACGTATACGTAGGGCCCTGCCTACCGTAAAATTAGTTTGTGTACTTATAGCCCCTTGCTAACATATAATTGATTGTGAGCAACTTACACATACTTCCGAAACTAGTTATAGTTGGTATATATATATATATATATATATATATGCACATGCAAGTGTTAAAATCCGAGTAATATGGCAGGTCTGGTTGTCTTAATTATGAATCTGTATATTTGCAAAAATGGCACGTTGTTATATTTCTTAAAAATTGACCAACTTCCGACACAAAAAAGTCAATGAAGCGTAGCATGTATTTTCACAAAACTTTGCATAGGTTTAAACTTGTCCCTGTAACACAAATAAATAATATAATAACTCTCAATATCCTTCCGTGCTTCCCAAATTTTTCAATAAATCACTCGCGATTCACGAGAGGGTTTTCATGCATTGATTGCAAGCTAAATATACAAGCCTTAATTAACTGTTGTAAATATTTGGTATATATATGCATACCAGTGTGTATTATCAGAGCAATGTGACATGAGTAGTATGTCAGGTCCCTTAGCGCGGGAAGTTTCCGTTTCCTGGAGCAAATCCCATGTTAAAAGATAGAGATTTTGCACCAGGGCACTCCCGGGTTAAAAGATAGGCCATTTTTCCCCATGTTAAAAGATAGGGATTTTGCACCGGGACACTCCCGGGTTAAGGGATAGGGAGTGAAAAAGTAGTTCCGGTCCCATGTTAAAAGATAGGGATTTTGCACCAGGGCACTCCCGGGTTAAAGGATAGGGAATTTTCCCCATGTTAAAAGATAGGGAATTTTCCCCATGTTAAAGCATACGAAATTTTCCCCATGTTAAAGGATAGGAGCTATTATCGTAAAGGTATTCAACGACTTTTTTGAAAAAATAAAATATACCGAAGAGCATTTGAATATGTCACACACAAGATTGCTTGGCCCGTAGGCCGGAGCTCCGCCGAGGGACCGAGCCCTTATTTGGTTGACGATGACATGTCTAAAATGTGGTGTTATAATAAGGCGTAATTTATAATAAAAGGATTATCAATTCAGCGGAGGTCGTTTTATCTGAAGTAATGTATACGAAATGTAGACTACATATAAGACGATGTTATATCAGAACCTATAGCCTCGTTTTTTCGAACAGAGCGACCATCTTGGAATTAAACCTTTGGTATAATTTCCTTACGGTAGTACCTAAATTCGTGTCTCTTATAAAACCCGTACTCGAGACGTGTCTGGACATGTTTGTTTGTTGCGAGCGTGAGCACCCTGTATGACGTCATTAAACTGCTACGCGCAGTAATTGTGTACGCGAGACAAACAGGTAGTGCTTTGGTTAGCCATAGTTTTGAACTTGCGCACTTGAATGTAATCCCATCAGTTGACGTCATGGTCAGTGAGTGACGTCAAGGTACGCGCAGTAATTTTGTGCGCGATTTGAGTTTGTCAAACAGGTAGTGATTTGGTTAGCCATCGTTTTGAACATGCGCGCAGAAATGTAATCACACCTTGTGACGTCATGGTCAGTGACGTCATGGTACGCGCAGTAATTCTATACGCGAGGTGAGTTGGTCAAACAGGTAGTGATTTGGTTAGCCATTGGTTTGAACTTTTGCGCAGAAAGGTAATCCCATCATGTGACGTCATGATGCAGTGACATCATTAAACTATAAACTGCTACGCGCCATAATTCTATACGCGAGGTGAGTTGGTTATACAGGTAGTGATTTGGTTAGACCTTGTTTTGAACTTGTGCGTATGTAATGCAATCCCATCATGTGACATCATTAAACTATAAACTGCTACGCGCATCATAGGTCAAACATATTGGCTAGTGTTATTAGGTAGTGGTTAAATTCGTGTCTTTTATAAAACCCGTACTCGAGACGTGTCTGGACTTGTTTGTTTGTTTGTTGCGAGCGTGAGCGTGCGCATCCTGTATGACGTCATTAAACTATAAACAGCTACGTGCAGTAATTTTGTGCGCGAGGTGAGTTGGTCAAACAGGTAGTGATTTGGTTAGCCATTGTTTTGAGCTTCGCGCTTGAGTATAACCCCACCATGTGACGTTAGATAGATACATACATATATACATACATAGAGAAAGACATATATACATACATAGATACAGACATAGATACATACATAGAGACAGACATAGATACATACATAGAGTCATACATAGATACATACATAGATACAGACATAGAGACATACATAGATACATACATAGATTCATACGTAGATACATACATAGATACATACATAGAGACAGACATAGATACATACATAGTGACAAACATAGAGATATACAAAGATTCAAACATAGAGACATACATAGATACATACATAGAGACAGACATAGATACATACATAGGGACAGACATAGATACATACATAGAGACATACATAGATACATAGAGAGATACACACATAGAGACAGACATACATACATACATATATACATACATAGAGACAGACATAGATATATATATATATATATATATATAGATACATGCATAGAGACAGACATAGATACAGACATAGAACATACATAGAGATATACATAGACAAATACATAGAGACATACATAGATACATACTAAGAGACAGACATAAATACATATATAGATACATACATAGATATATACATAGATGCAGACATAGATATATACATAGATGCATACATAGAGACAGACATAGACACATACATAGGGACAGACATAGATACATACATAGAGACATACATAGATACATAGAGAGATACACACATAGAGACAGACATAGATACATACATATAGACATACATAGATACATACATAGAGACTCACATAGATACATACTAAGAGACAGACATAGATACATACATAGAGACATACATAGATACATACATAGATATATACATAGATGCAGACATAGAGATATACATAGATACATACATAGATATATACATAGATGCAGACATAGATATATACATAGATACATACATAGAGACAGACATAGATACAGACATAGATATATACATAGATACATACATAGAGGCAGACATAGATACTTACATAGATGCAGACATAGAGACATATGTAGATACATACATAGAGACATACATAGATATATACATATATACATACATAGAGATATACATAGATACATACATAGAGGCAGACATAGATACTTACATAGATGCAGACATAGAGACAGACATAGATACAAACATAGAGACATACATAAATACATACATAGATACATACATAGATGCAGACATAGAGACATACGTAGATACATACATAGAGACAGACATAGATACATACATAGATACAGACATAGAGATATACATAGAGATATACATAGATACATACATAGAGACAGACATAGATACAGACATAGAGACAGACATAGAAATATACATAGATACATACATAGAGACAGAGATAGATACTTACATAGATGCAGACATAGAGACATAAGTAGATACATACATAGAGACAGACATAGATACATACATAGATACATACATAGAGACAGACATAGATACAAACATAGAGACATACATAAATACATACATAGATACATACATAGATGCAGACATAGAGACATACGTAGATACATACATAGAGACAGACATAGATACATACATAGATACATACATAGAGACAGACATAGATAAAACGACCTCCGCTGAATTTATAATCCTTTTATAATAAATTACGCCTTATTATAACACCACATTTTAGACATGTCATCGTCAACCAAATAAGGGCTCGGTCACTTGGCGGAGCCTCGGCCTACGGGCCAAGCAATCTTGTGTGTGACATATTCAAATGCTCTTCGGTATATTTTATTTTTTCAAAAAAGTCGTCGAATACCTTTACGATAATAGCTCCTATCCTTTAACATGGGGAAAATTTTGTATGCTTTAACATGGGGAAAATTCCCTATCTTTTAACATGGGGAAAATTCCCTATCCTTTAACCCGGGAGTGCTCTGGTGCAAAATCCCTATCTTTTAACATGGGACCGGAACTACTTTTTCACTCCCTATCCTTTAACCCGGGAGTGCCCGGTGCAAAATCCCTATCTTTTAACATGGGGAAAAATGGCCTATCTTTTAACCCGGGAGTGCCCTGGTGCAAAATCCCTATCTTTTAATATGGGATTTGCTCCAGGGAACGGAAACTGCCCGCGCTAACGGACCTGACATACTACTGACATGTATGACTTAATTATGAATCTACACACACTCAAGTGTGCTATGTTATTATAGTTATATAAAATTAGCCAACTTCTGACTCTAAAAAGTAAATGTGGGGTAGAAGATATTGTTATGAAACTTTTACTAGGCATAAACCAGTCCTATAACACAAATTACAAGTAACTCTCAATATCCTTCCATGCTTCCTTCTTAGTGATGAGTGCCGTACCCATTGGTTGCGTTCACACGGAATGACCCTTGTAACCAATACGTATACGTGACTCACTCTATACACGTATATCCACATGGTTTACAAGCAAAGAAAATTAACCTCCTGTTGGATTCAAGGTCCTATAAAACAGAACACAAAAAGAATTTGTTTTCACTTTATGTTATTGATGTTTGATAATTATATGTACTGATGTTTTTGTACTCATTGTTCCTCATATACTTATATTTGAAACTAAAGGACTGTATTCCCATTACCCCTCACATTTTGTCAGGAGTGTAATATTGCTGAAAGCTAAGGCTGTCAGATTTAGACACATTGCTTTAGAATAACTTGTTGATCTGTTCAGCCATTGTAGCTCCTATGTCTATTACATGAAATGAATGGGATAAAACATGATAATATGTATTCATTAAGGTGGTAGCTGATCTAACAGTCTTGTCGGGAGTGTAACATTTCAGTGAAATTTTAAGTATTTGTATTAATTAAACAGCGGCATTACAATTGATTTATTTTATAAATTTGTATGGGAAATAGTAGCCATTTTTCATACAAGTATGTATTTTGTTATGCAATTTATTATAATACCCATTTTCAAAATTCAAATAACACATTTTATTGTATTTTTTTAAGAAGTGAATTAGGTGTACTCAGGTGTCACTAGGTTACTGAGAAATGTCGGAACAAATGTCTTATGGTGTGGCTACAGCCTGAAAAAGAAGAAGGGCAAGATCGCATTTATCCAGCTGCCAGTAGCCAGATTCATAAACAGTAAGTTTAATTATGTCATAAATGGCATGCCTTTCTTATATAACAAAGTGATTATTGTTGATTGTTGTCTTGTAATTTACAAGGTTCTTCTTCCAGTATATGACCAACATCATTTTGTTGAAGATTCTGCCACTCAGTGAGCCCATGAGAGGTTTTCCATTTACCTGCATGGGATCTTTTAGTTCCTCTGGCATATACAACAGATAGTAGGGACCAACGGCTTATTAGTCTCTTCCGAAAAATAGATGCCACGTAGGGTGAACGAAATTGCCCAAATGTCGACATGGTGGGTGAAAACTATATCGATCCACTGCCTGGCCGGCACAAGGATTTGAACCCCGGTTCTTTTGAATGACAGTCCAGCACTCTAACTGCTCGCCCTCTTCACCCCATTAGACTTAATTACTTTACTTACTATAATAAATTAATGTTTCTGTACTTTTTTGGTAAAACAAATTGATATATGTTCATCTAGCCTGCTTTTATATAACAGTTTGTTGTACCTTTTTCTCTAAGAGCATGCCTGAAGAATAACTCTAAGGCAAAGGCATCTGATGTGGAGGCCTAAATTGAAACATGCACCCAAGAAAAGAGGAGGGCTAAAATACAAGGTGATCCTGGATTCTGATATATTCTAGTTGTGTCTTCTTGCAAAAAAGTGACTACTCAAGTCAGAAACCCTGCAGTATATGTTGGTTCCCCTTGTAAAAGAGAATATTAAGCCATGCACTTGGTTAGATGCTAATCCAACCTGTCAACAATTAGTAGTGGTCAACCATAACATGTCTTCTAAGACTAACAGAGTTAATTAACATGGAGCATGTGTTCATGGCTGGCTCTATGATTTGTCCATTTGTTAGCATGTCTATGATGCTGATCATCTGTGTATTTTTAATCAATGCTATCTTACATAAATTTCCAATGAATTGTAGTTGTAAAAATAATTGACAAAAATGTGTGTTTTCCAATTCAGAGTGACATGCAATGTCGGTGGTGTTATGGGTTTCATCTTGTTTTGAAAATGGATATGGTGCCTTAGGCGGCGCCACACATTTCGATTTCAAACTGGTGTGAGAAACTCATGTTGGTGTAATCTTAAGTTTTTTTAAACTCACTGTACACTTAATAGAATGAATACTGCTTTCTTATGGTTAAATATCTTAATTAAACATTATTTTTATGTTCTTCTGCTTAGGCACCAGCTCCAAAGAAACGCACCAATGACATCGAGATTGTTGAATCGTCCTCGCCTTCCTCCGAGAGTGATTGAGATCATGTTTAATGATTTCTTAGGAGCCCAATCTTGGGCTAACACAGCATTCTGTGCACATGCATATGGGTAGTTTGTTCATTTATTCTATTACAGGCAGTTTGGACGAGGTAAATGGAAGGTTCTTGATGGCCGTTTGAAATGCAAAACAATGTCATTATAAACTTATTTAAAAGATTATTATATTTATATTTTATACATTTACAAATTATGGTCAAGATAGTGTATAGCTAGGTTTTAGTAGTGTCTTGAAGTACTCCTCCCAAACATCCAGCACTTGTTTTGCTCCAGTAACCAGTGTCCCGTCGCTTCTCTTCATTGCTGATGTTCGTATAGTATCTTTGCTGTCTTTGTCTCTATCCCTGGCAAGTTTGAAGATCTGTTTTTTCCCTCCATCTTCTTCAATCATATCACATAATTCCTGATGTTTTTCATCTCTTGCTTTAGCAACTGCCTTATTTGCTGCCTTCTTCTCCCGGTACTTCTGCTTCAGCCTTGTCTTTTTTCATCACTCGTTTTGTTGTATATTCAGACACTACTGTAACACATACTCGTGGTTCTTAGGGTTGGCACTCAACTGAACTTTATTTGCATATCAGCATATCACTACTCACATAGTTCTCAACTACAACGTGTATCCCTACGCATCATTATACACATAGTCCACCACACAGACATGCATATATAACACGTTTCTTCCACACACTTCAGTGTCTCCTTTTTTTCTCGTATTGCTTGTTCAACTTCCTGGTCCCATCACCACTGTTCTTTCTTCTTTCGGCTTTGTGTGGGCTTTCTTAATGTTCGGCCACATATCTCGATCTCAGCTGTTCTAACAAAGCCTTCCTTAAGTGTTTCCCATTCTGATTCCACATTCTCCCTTTGTTCTTGGAGTAGCATGAACTTCCTCTCTACTTCGGTTTTGTATTAGGCCATCACCTCTCCTTCACATTTCCACCATTTGATTACCTGTCTTTGTTTCCCCCTTCTCTGTTTGCCTCATCCTATACCACATTTCATAAACCAATGGGTTAATTATGTTAATTATTGGCTCGTTATGTGCTCTCCTGTCAGAACTTTGCAGTCCCTAACCTTGTTCAACTGGCTGCTTCTAACAATCAGCATATCTACCTCCGTTCTGTTGTTTCCACTTCTGTATGTGATCTTGTGTGATTCCTTCTTTTGAAAGAAGGAGGTTACCACTGTCATGTTACTGTGTTTGTTCGGGTAGCGTGTAACACAGAACACGGATTAATAAGAAACGTTTATGCTTTATGTCTGAAACACCAGCCTCCCTATTTATGTCAAGACGAACTGAGCTGCAGCTAATCTGCAGCTAGCCATAATGATGTGAATATCATTACATCTCCCTTCTTTCGAACAGCAGAACTAGATAACAATCGAAAAGTGCAAATAGCAAACGTGTAAATGTCAAAACGAACTATCTAAGTATCATGCTGATAAATGTTCAAAGGTAAAATACAAATACTAGCTATGCGACTAAAAGGATATGGCACAAGTCCTAATAGTCCAGTCGTCGCGGGCTTCTCACAACTCTACCGCTTCGCGTGGTGTATCGTGCAGGAGTTGATGGCGAAGGTATTGGGGCGACTGTGCTCAGTAGCTCAGTTTCTGTAGCCGCGGTCGGTGATGGCGTTGGTGTCGCATGACGTGTTTCCTCGATGGCTTCATCAGTCTGCGGAAGTTGACGACTCTCGCGGATATGCTGACGGTTTCTTCTGAACTCCTTCCCGTTCATGTTCCGTAGAATGTAGGATCGTGGCTCGGTTGATTCTGCTCGTACAGTGGCGGGGTCCCATCGTCCTGTTACCGGGTGTTGCACACGAACTTGTTGATCGGGATAGAGAGGAGGCAAGTCAGTAGATTGTGCTCGTCGATCAAAGTAGTGTTTCTGTGAGACTTGTCGCCGCTGTAGCTCGAGGTGCACATCGTCTTCGTTTGGGACGTCGTTTCGAACTCTCACAGGAATGGTTGACTTGAGGCGTCGTCCCATGATCAGCTGCGCTGGGCTAGCTATTTTTGCGTTGATGGGAGTGATACGCCAGTGGAGCAGGGCGAGTTGATAGTCCGTGCCGGATTGCTTAGATTTCTTCAGCAAGGCTTTGATTGTCCGCACTTGTCGCTCGATGAAACCGTTTCCCTGGGGCCGTCTAGGTGAGGTTGTGATGTGATCAAACTGCCAAGTCCGTGCGAAATCACGGTAGGCCTCGCTGGAAAAGTGCGGGCCATTGTCGCTTACCATTCGGTCAGGAATTCCGAACTCGGCAAAGATCTGTTTTGTGGCATTCACCACGACATGACTTGGAGACGGGTTTGGTAGTTGTCTGATGATGGGGTACTTGGTGTAGTAATCAGCGATTATCAACCACTGGTGCCCTTCAAACTCAAACAGGTCAGTCCCCAACACGCTCCACGGCTTGGATGGAATATCGTGTTGCAGCAAAGGTTCTGGAGTCTGCGATGACTGGTGTTCTTGGCATACGTTACAGGTTTGCACAAGTCGATCAATGTCTTTATTGATGTTCAACCAGTACACCGTGTCTCTTGCCAGCAACTTGGTCTTCTCTCTGCCGAGATGAGCGGTGTGTAGTTGTCGCAGGATCTCAGGCTGTTGTGTTCGTGGAATGACGAGTTGTTGGCCTTTCAGGACCAGACCATTCTCAACAGACAGTTGGTCTCGGAAACTCCAAAACGATCGAATGTCTGTAGGTAGATCCTTGACGTCTTCTGGCCAGCCTGCCACGATTGTTTCCAAGAGCTGGTTCAGTACTGCGTCCAGTGATGTGTCACGCCTGACTTGATCCAATCGTTCCGTTGAAAAACGAACAAGATCTACTCGCATATCAAGGTCGATGGGTGTGGCGTTGTGTGGACTAGGTAATCGCGACAAACCATCTGCGAGTTGGTTTTGTGAACCGGGTCGGTGCGTCATCGTGAAGTTGTACCCATGCAACTTGATCAACATCCGTTGCAGTCTTGGCGGAGCTGATGCGATGGGTTTATCGGTGATCATCACGAGCGGTCGGTGGTCCGTGATGACGTTGAAATCTCGTCCGTACAAGTACGTATGGAATCGTTGCATTCCGAATACAATCGACAATAGTTCACGCTCGATGCATGCGTATCGCTGCTCGGTAGTTGTGAGACTTTTGCTCGCGTACGCGACGGGTCTGAGCTCGTCATCTGAGTCTGGTTGCAGGAGTGCAGCTCCAATACCTTTCAAACTCGCATCACACTGGAGGAATGCCGGTTTACGCGGATCATAGTAGTGTAGCAAAGAGTTCTCCGATACTTCGTTCTTCATGTGAAAGAACGCTTGTTGGTGATGCGCTTCCCACACAAAGTCCGAGTTTTGACGTAGCAGCTCTCTCAGCACCGCAGATTTGGCGCTGAATGCTATCACGAAACGTGAGAGATACGTGATGAAGCCCAGGAATTGTTGTAGTTCGGCTTTTGTTGTCGGTACAGGCATTGCCCTGAGGTCATTCACTTTTTGAGGATCTGGCTTGATTCCCTCGCTGGTGTAAAGTTGACCAAAGAATGATACTTTGTTGCACTTGATGTTACAATTTGCTGAGTTGAGTGCTAGACCATGCTGCTTTGCGATGCACATGAACTGCTGCAGGTTGCGGTCGTGATCGAGTTCGGTTGCGCCGTACACCACGAAATCATCTGCTATCCCGCAAACCCCAGTGCACTTTTCGAGTATTCGGTCCATTTCCAGTTGGAATATGTCCTGGCTCACCAAGAGTCCGAATGGCAGTCTCAAAAAGCAGTATCTCCCGAATGGCGTCTGGAACGTCGTAAGCTTCTGGCTCTCATCGTCTAGTTTAATCGACCAGTATCCTGCCTTTGCGTCAAGTTTGGAGAAGAACTTGGCGTTCGCAAACTTATGATTGAGTTCGTCCAACGTTGGCGTTTGGTGTCGAGGACGAATCAGCGCTTTGTTTAGCTGACGCGGGTCGAGGCACACACGGATGCTGCCGTCTCGTTTGGTGACATACGTCAATGAACTGACCCAATCGGTTATTTCTTCGATGACGCGAATGACTTGTTGGTCGACCATTTTGTCCAGTTCTGATTTTATTTTGTCTCTAAGAGCGATAGGAGTTATGCGTGGTGGGTCGATGCGACTAGGAACGTTCGGATCGACCATCAGCTTGTGCGTCTTCTGTAGCTCACCGATCCGATCAAATTGTTGTGGATATTGCTTCATTAAGTCTCCAATGTTGTCAATCTTATGCGGATGAGGCGTCTCGTTGCTCAATGCGCAGTGCATTGTGACGACGTGTAGGTCTTCGCATGTGGATAACCCGAGGATTGCGGGTCCTGGCACGTCGACCACGAAGAACTTCGTCTTTCTCCATTCTCGTTCGTCGTAGGAGCAGTTGATGTCAACAGTGCCTCTGCATGTGATAGCGGTTCCGTTATACGCTGTTAGAATGTTATCTGTTGGCTGTAGGCAGTCTACACGAGGATTTCTAACTGTGTCGAGTTGTTCTGGAAACATGTCTCTGAACGTTCGGAAAGGCATAGTGTTTGCCTGTGCGCCTGTGTCAACTTTCAGCGTGAAGTTGTGCATGCCTGGCCTGTTGCATAGCTGAATCTTCAGAGTAGCATATGCCTCATTCCTGTTTGAAGTTGAAGTGTGGACTACATTGAATGAAAATTCATTTGCTTGTGACCTGCTGTCATCGTAGTCGCATTGTTCATCTACTGTGTGAAGTCGTTGATTGCGTCTGTCAGGACGATGTACGTCGGGCGTTTGGCGTTGCGTCTCATAACGTTTTTGGGGTTGTGTTCTACGGTGCTGCCCTCTACCGAACGAGTCTGTTGTTTGCTGTGGAGGGTAACGTCCCCTAGCGGAAAAGTTCGTAGCTAGTTGTTCATGCTTTGTTGTCAAACAACACTTTTGCCAATGCCCACGCTTCTGGCACGCATTACAAGTGTCGTTTTTAGCTGGACAGTACTGCTTTCCGTATGGGTGACTTCGACCACAGTATTTGCAGCATGTGTCCCGCTTGTCTCGGATGACATCCATCTGCTGCGCTCGACCGTCGCTATGCAATTGCTGTAGTTGTTTGACGTGCGTTGCCGATGCTTCGTAACTTCGTCCAAGGGCTATTGCCTCGTGAAGCTTCATGCCTTTTGGCTTGTTCAGCAGCTCTTTTTGAAAGTCTGCGATTGGTGTGCTTGCTATGATCAGCTCAATTAAACGTTCGTTCAATTCGTCGTCAACAAAATCGCACTTTAAAGCTTGTAGCTTGCACCTGTTGATGAAATCGTCCAATCCTTCTTCGCGCGTCTGTCTGTAGTGCGTCAGTTTCAGACGACTGATCCGGTAGTTTTCCGGTGGCTCAAGCTGCTCTTCAAATGCTGCGAATATCTTCTTGGGATCTTTCTTGTCCTCTTCGGATAGTGTCCAAGAGTTGTAGCGTCGCAAACCTTCATCGCCAACTTGAAGCAAAATGTGGACAACTTGATCTGCGGTCTCGATGCGTTTAGCCTTGAAGTACAACTCAATTCTCTGTTTGAACAGTTTGAAAGTGTCGGCCGGATTCGGCACTGACCAGTCCATTCGTGGTACGTGGTCCATGTTGCTATTGGCTATCGCGTTGACGTTCTCGCTGACGTTGTTGTTGTTGAGTGGCAATGTCGATGTGTAGCTGTATGACTGCTTTTACGCGTCTAAGCTTACATAATAATCGTATACAGCTGTCTGACTATTGTTTTGAGTCATGACTAGCTTACAGATCAGCGTAGGTGTTTTTACGAATGTTCTAGGCCTGCGAGTGTACACAGCGCCTGACGTGACCTTTGACACGGTTATCGAGAATGACAGTTCATAGCCGATGCGCCATTTTTGGTGCGTGAAATCGTTCGCAATGTTTCGCAATGTTCTTCAAAACTTCGCCATGGCTACATCTGATAGGCTATGATATGCTATACATTCACGATCTCACCGCTGCTACCATGTCATGTTACTGTGTTTGTTCGGGTAGCGTGTAACACAGAACACGGATTAATAAGAAACGTTTATGCTTTATGTCTGAAACACCAGCCTCCCTATCTATGTCAAGACGAACTGAGCTGCAGCTAATCTGCAGCTAGCCATAATGATGTGCATATCATTACAACCACCACTGGTTGATATCTGCCTAGCATCTCGAACAGATATTGGCCCTCTCTGTTTCTCGTTCCATATCCGTACTTTCCTAAGGTCTCCTCACTGTTCTGTATCTTTCCTACATGTGCATTTAGATCACCTGCCATAACCAACATTGTCTCCTGCTTCACATGCCCAATAATTTCGTCCAGGTTGTTTCGGAATGCGGCCTTGTCTTCTTTAGTTCTCCCAGTCCGTGGTGCGTATACCCCAAAGCATGCACATCATCTCTCCTCCAACTAACATCCACACTGCAATTATCATGCCTTCCCATCGTTCCACCCTGATGACTTCCTTGCTGTATATTCCTCCTTAATTCATAATCACTCCCACTCCATTCGTGCTTCCATCTCCTCCTGCATGCAGCATCTTTAACCCTTCTCCCAGATCCACTGCCCGGTCCCCTTTCCACTTTCTTGTACCCCTATCACTAACACTTGCCGCCTCTTCATTACCACCACAACATCCACTCGTTTCCCCTCATTGTTCCCACATTGAGGGTGGCAAACTGGACTTCGCATGAGAAGTCTATGGGCTAGTACGGTCTCGATAACGGAGACCACACAGCCACAGGACAACGCGGTCTTGGTGACGGAGGCAAGACGGGCATTTGTCGTCTGCTTCGCCTTTGGTTGGGTTTCACCTGAGATAATATGGTACTATTGCGAAGAAGTAACGAATGTACCATGTCGAGGTACGTGAGTAAATACTATACAGATATATTCCACAACATATAAAACATCTTGAAACTGGTGATTGGAAGGTAATAGATTTAATTAGCGAACTTATGAATGAGCGATAATAGGTGTACTTAATCCTCTTCGAGACTTCGCTCTCATAGGGCCGACACGAAGCTCCCCCATCGCACTCTGTTGTTAGCAGTCTTCTTTGTTTCGTTCCAGGTGGTACCAAACTTCTTTAATTCCTCGGTTGTGGATCTTCTCCAGCTGTTTTTGGGCGGCTTGGTTTTCTTTTTCCTTGTGGATTCCAATCATGCAAGGGCTTGTTTCGTAACTAGTGTTTTGTTTTTTCGGAGTATATGTCCTATCTATGTCCATTTTCTTTTTTTATTTATGTTTCGATGTTTATTCGGTCTGTCCTGTTCATCAGTTCTGTGTTCGTGACTTTGTCTTGCCATTTGATTTTCGGTATGTTTCTAAGTTGATAATTAAACAGGGGTAGAACTACCCACTAGTCCGCTAGTCCGTACACTAGTAAAGATTACGGCGGACTAGTAAATCTGCCTACCAACTAGTCCGGCTGTCTAGTAAAAATCAGCATGTTGCATGATGCCACCATCCGTACCATTGACAAACTAATTCTTTACGTAATGAGGCGACAGTGAAAAAGTGCTGTTGATTGGCTGTTGTATGACATCGAATTCTGAAATGACAGTTTTGTTTGGTTTAGCGTATCTGGTAGAGGGGTAGGGCTAATGAGTGCAATTGGTGGTCATTTTCAAATGCACGGTTTTCGAATACGGTTTACATCTACATTGCTTTATTAGTCTACGTTTATGCACGATGTATCATTACTTGACTGGGGTTGCAAAACCAGCAGAAAAACGCAAGCTGGAAAAACACTGCAACTGCCCACCGAGCCATTCAAGTGCTGAAAACGGCCACCTTGGACCGTCTGACGCATTTGTTGCAATTTAAATTTGTGTTGTTTTGATATTTTCAGGACTAGTAAACCTTTTGGCGGACTAGTAAACTTTTGTCTTTACTAGTCCTGCTGTCCAGTAAAATAAATGCTGAAGTTCTACCCCTGATAAATGTTTGTAGTTTTTTGGTTGTTGTTTTTGTGAATCTCCATGTCTCTGACCTGTACTGTAGAGCATTACACTTTTCACGTTTGAGTTGAATATTCGAATTTCTTGTTGAAATAAGTATTCCACACTGTCTTTAAGGTGATGAATGCATATCTGGCCTTTCCAATCCTGTATTTGACATCCTCGTCTGTTCCTCCTTTGTCTACTACACTGCTGAGATAGGTAAATTTGTTGTCCTCTTCTATATCTGTTCCCTTGATCTGTACCTTTGCTTGTTGTATGTTGTTCAACATCAAGAGTTTTGTCTTTTGTTTATTTATTTTCAGACCTGTTTTCTCTGCTTCTATTGTCAGCCGGCAAGTTTTCGCTTGCATCTGCTTGTGTGTGTGAGATAGTAAATATATGTCGTCAGCAAAGTCAAGGTCATCTAACTGTTTTGTGAATGTCCACTAGATGCCATTTCGGCCCTGTTTAACAGTTTCTTTCATTATCCAGTCTATCACCACGATTGTTAACAATTCAGTGCGAAATAAGTACAAATATAACACATTAAAGGGAATAAAAACATGTATTGCTTGAATTCATGTTATATTACATCCTCCTATCTATTTCCATGTCAAGCCAAAAATAATCCAAAAATTCAATGAATTAGAAATTCCACATTTTATGTTATGCCGCCGGCCATTTTCGAATATGCATATGTTTGGCGCACTTTTCGGGATGCTGAGATGTGAAGTCACATATGACCCATACTCACATCAGGCCGACCCTTTCCATGCATTCTGAGCATGTTTATAGGATAGCTTTTGGGTCGAAACGAGTGTCAAAATTAGTTATTGTGCGATATTCCGATGTAATACAAACACTAGTCATCATAGAGGAACAAGCAGTTATCTTACGGTTCCAATTTATTCAAAACAATGAATGCGAATGGGTCTACAAGTCGACTAGGTTTTGCCGAGCTTGGGCTCGTTTTTAGAATAATTATATTGGATGCAACCAACGGGAGATAATCTACACCAATAAACATACATAGCAAACATATATTATATCCATCTACAGAAAGTAACGTGTATAATCTCATAATATCACTAGAATATCGATGTGTGAAGGAGGAGTTGTACAATTTATCATAACAACTTAAATCAGTCAGTGAATTTCTGTCGGTCCTGCTAGCTCAGTTGGTAAACGTGTTGGTTCCTTGGCATTTATTTTGCAATCGGGCGACGCTGGTTCAATCCTGACACCAAACCATTGATTTTCTTTACACTTTTTTTGTTTATGTTTTCACGAAGTAATATAAACCAAATCATTTTTATACTATGATGCACTGTCTTATATATGTGAAAACAAATGGTGATCTGTCTGAATAAATAAAATTTAGAAACATTGTTATGTATAATTACCATATTTTCATTGTTGTGGTGAATAAATAATTACTACAAAAATATTTACAAACAGTGCATCATAGTATACAAAATGATTTGGTTTATATTACTTCTTGAAAACATTAAAAAAAAAGTGTAAAGAAAATCAATGATTTGGTGTCGGTATTGAACCGGCGTCGCCCGATTGCAAAATAAATGCCAGTGAACCAACGCGTTTACCAACTGAGCTAGCAGGACCGACAGAAATTCACTGACTGATTTAAGTTGTTATAAATTGAACAACTCCTCCTTCATACATCGATATTCTAGTGATATTATGAGATTATACACGTTACTTTCTGTAGCTGGATATATGTTTGCTATGTATGTATATTGGTGTAGATTATCTCCCATTGGTTGCATTCGATATCATTATTCTGCAAATGAGCCCAAGCTCGGAGATACCTAGTCGACTTGTGGGCTCATTCGCATTCATTGTTTTGAATAAAATTGGATTCATGTGGAACCGTAAGATAACTGCTTGTTCCGCTATGATGACTAGTGTTTGTATTACATCGGAATATTGCACAATAACTCATTCTGACGCTTGTTTCGACCCAAAAACTATCCTTGTAAACATGCTCTGAATGCATGGAAAGGGTCGGCCTGCTGCGAGTATGGGTCATATGTGACGTTACGATACCACGTGATCGCCTAGCTCATTACATTTTTATTTTTCGCGGGAATCGGTACACAGATGGGTTTAAAATCGAATTTATGCTACAAATGTATTTTTCTGTATTTTTTTAATGTTCTCGAATGTTGCATACAATGTTAAACTTTTGTGTACACATGGAAAACGGATTTTAGCTAATGCCTTGTTTTTATTTCCTTTAAATTGCTTTTAAAATAAACTTTGGGTCCCTGGAAAAAGAAAAACATAGTTAATTGAAGGTTAAACAGTGATTAAAGCCATGTTATATAATGTAGACCTAATATACTGGATGTCCTGAATTTCGCCATACTACCAGGAGGTGGTGGTTTTGGTCCAAAACATGTTCGGACCATGGAAACCATAGAAAATGGTTGTCATAATAACAACCGGGGATTATTAAATCTTGAGGAAATATTCTGATTTGCAACTAATTCAACTTTTGTATTCTCCCGGGGACATCGTCCGCTAATATAATAACGTTTACATATATTCTAACTAGGAAATGTTTGTCATATAATAACAACCGGGGATTATTAATTCTTCTATTGTAACACCCGAGTTCAAACAAACCAACAAACAAATTAACAAACAATAAAGACGTGGTAGGTAATTTGGTAGGTAATTTATTGTGAAACATCCTAAACAATCTTCAAACGCAACAGGCTGAATCACTGCTTTGATAATTATTCGTAGGCCAGAACTTCCGACACACTGCACGGCGACTTGGGCCGAACCATCCGTCTATGTGGGCCAAACACGTCGTGGGCCAAACCATCGAGGACCCGTACTACCCCACTAAATTGTGCCTTTTCAAGTGCTTTGTCTAAACAAATTAAACGGGTGGGACATAGTAAAAAATCTGATTTCAGGTATCACCATATAGCACCTTTTCAGGTATTCGGTTCAAAAAACTTTCAGTGGGAAGGAGAACACACCCTCATTCAGCGAGATAACCACTTTTGCCATAGGCTTATGTAAATTTGTAGCAGTAAAATCAACTCTAATGAAACATTTTATGTTACATTTTGTAAAACACTTATACATTAAACAATTAATGACATGTCTCTTGTTACTTTCTAGTATCCAATATTGCTGCCATATTATGCTAATTAGGTAATTAAATATGCAAATTAAACCAGCAAATTTAAAGTAACTAGCTGTGAAAACAATGAGAATAATAATAAAATAGGGGTACATCAGGTGAATAGAGTGATCCTATTCTTTCTGTGTTAACAACCACCCAACAAAAATGCCTGGGGCAAGTATCTTTACAACTTAATAACTTTGTTATTGTCAAATTTTCATAAATTAAAATTTATTTATTTCAGTAGTAGTTGCTTATAAACATAGGAACAAATGTTTAAGTAATGCAGTTTTTTATTTTCATGTGGTAATGCTATGCTACATTATGTGTAGATCGTCTTTAAAATGTCATTTTGCAGGCTGTTTGCACTCGCGCAATGTGCAGTTGATTAAGTTTATGAAATGCAGACCACTATCTTTGCTGCAGGACCAGTAACTTTTGGAAGTTGCTGATCCACCTGACCAGTATCTTTTGGGTGACAAAGTCTAAAACTTGCCTTTAGGATTATAATACTGTTGAGCTGACCCCCCAATTTATCTCATCTTGTAGCACAGACGAGTCAACCATGGAAGACACAAGTTCTGATGGATTGGGAGGGACAAAGATATTTGACGGTCTTACTGCCTGGTTTTCCAACAGTGTCTCAAAACAAAGGAAAATATCATGGAGTAAGTTATTTGACCCAGCAGTGCCCTATGAAAAATCCTAAGTAAAAATGCTCACATAACTTTCCGATAATGCTCACCTCTTCAGTGCAATCTTGGTTGCTGTTGGTGCCTTCCATGATCATTGTAAATTGACAACTACACTGTATTAAATCATGCTGATGTGTCATAGTTACATGTTGTCCTCTATAATATGGTGGTGTGTTTTATTTATAATAGACATGCTCGCTCTTAACACAGTGAAAATAATATCTAAAAAATTGTCAAAACATGGCCAACAGCTGTATGTTTGAATGCTCATCAGAGTTTAATAATCTGTCCATAAGTATGGTTGTCTAACCACGCTATAAACTTGTATAACTTCATATATAATAGTATAAATGATCAATTAGGGGTAACTACAATGAATGTTAAGCAAATAATATGCACTTTAGACATAATTATGGAATGACGTTCACCTAGGGTCAACATATGTTAAGCATACTGACAAAAACTAGTACACACCATCGAACAGCTATACGCTAAAGCTAGCAGCACAGTATTGGTGCAAGGCGCTGTATGTGAATGGTTCCACACATCAGTTGGAGTCCGTCAAGGATGCCTCTTGTCACCTACATTATTCAACGTATTCCTGGAACGAATAATGACAGATGCCCTGGAAGATCACACTGGCACAGCCAACATTGGAGGACGCATCATCACCAACCTACGGTTCGCTGATGACATCGACGGGTTGGCTTGAAGTGAAGATTAACTTGCTAAACTGGTGAACCGACTGGATGAACCATCAGCCAGATATGGAATGGAAATTAGTACAGAAAAAACCAAGCTAATGACAAACAGCAAAAATGCAATGAGGTCCCGAATAACTGCCAATGGACACGAACTGGAAACAGTAAGTCAATTCAAGTACCTCGGAGCTATAATCAATGACAAGGGTTCCAGAAACGAAATCCTTGCAAGATCTGTGCAAACATTAGCAGCACTGGCGAAATTGAAACCAGTTTGGAGCTCGACAAAAACATCGCACTGAAATCTAAACTTAAACTAGTACGTACACTGGTCCTTTCCATCTTTCCGTATGCATGCGAATAATGGACCCACACAACGGAACTGCAAAGAAGAATTGCTGCATTGGAAATGAAATGCTACCGAAGAATCCTCGGTATTTCCTACATGGACCACATCACCAATAATGAAATCACAAAAATCATCACTCAACATGTGGGACATTATGAAGACCTGCTGACCACAGTAAAAAAGAGGAAACTGAGATGATATGGTCATGTAACACGATCAAGCGGGCTCACAAAAACAATACTACAAGGAATAGTGCCGGGGAAAAGAAGACAGGGAAGACAGAGGAAGAGATGGTCAGACAATATTGTAGAATGGACTGGGAAGACCTTTGCAGAAACTTAGACATTAGCACACAACTGCGAAGACTGGCATTGACTGGTGAAACATTCAGCAATGCTGCGCCCCTATGACCCAGGCAGGTTACGGGAGCAGTAAGTAAGTAAATGCAAACTTTGATAATTATAAAAGTAATATTACTACACCAATGACAGCCAGCTTCACATTTACACAAAAATGAACTGTGGAAATAGGAACTAAAGGTAATGAAAGCAACAATAAGTTCAAACACAAGTCTCCATAATTATAGGACACTGTCTGTTTTCAGAAATACTGAAGCAACTTGATGAAATGTGTTGCAGTTAAAAATGATGGCCTTGTGATGTCAGACATCAACAAGGCTATGTTTGTATTCAGTGAAGACGCAGGATGTGAAGACACCAGCTGGTAAGGCTCAAGGAGTACACCTGTACATCTATTATATCAATATGCTAACTTCGGAACACAGTAAGTCTATCTCTTCTCAGGTGTTAATATCCACTCTCCTATTTCTGTATTCATTCTGTTCCTTCGACCACTGGTGGTGTATTTGAAGAAAAAACCTGCAGATGTAGTAGTTATGTTGAGGTTTTTACTTTGTTTGGCTATCATTCCCCAGAAGGTGCCACTGGATTTATGTTAACATTTTTATCTACTACAAGCAATGTCATAATTGGTGACTCCAGAAAATGGTCACAGGAACAAGTTTAAGTTCAAGATACTGAAATGATGGCAATTGCTGCCCTTGATTTGTTGCTCCTTGGGTGTAAGCTAATGTAGTAGTGATACAGGACTGGATCAATGGATCAGATGCTGGATGTGATGGTAAAGACACTAGCTGTGAAGGTTCAAGGAGCAGACATGATTACATGTGTAGGGTTTCAGGGTAAAACACAATAATATGCCAATATATATATCCATTGTCTTGGTTTTGAAAAAAAGTCACTTCAAAGTTGAAATAAAAACTTGTAACTAAAGTTGGTGTACATTGAGAATCGAAAATCATAGAGAATGGTAGCAAATTCTGAAATATTTGTTGCAGATTTGTGTGATATTAAATGATTTGTTATAAAAATACCATATCCGTAGTCCGAACAGTGTGCGCCATCATTCCGTGTGGTTGCACATGTGGCAAGAGGATGCTCATTGGCTGAAAATGGATATATCGTGGTATGATAAAATAGATGGTACTTATCGCGTTTTTAAAACAAATGCTCTTGTGCACGTAGTTTAGTGGGAATTTATTGTATTTTTGTATAAATTAGATAGTATCCTAGCTCAACACATTTAAAACAAACGTTTCGTCCATGTTTGGGCGACATTTCAAAAATGCAGTTTATAGCGTTTTGCCTTGAAACCCTTCATGTACACCTTTACATGTATTACTTAATGATACAAGACTGGATCAGTTGTATTGTAATTTGATCAGAGTTGACATCATTCATAATCATCATGTGGTGCCATCTCGTCAGTCAGCTACCATGAATCACCACACCTGTTTGCCTTGTGCTGCTCTTACTGTGTCTTCATACTTGCCATTGCTCTGTTGTCAGCCCACGTGGCTCTTGGTTTTGCTCTGCCTCTTTTGACATTAACCATTCCTCTAATGTTGTAATGACTGTATGTATTTGGACACAGAGCTTTATGCAGGATCAACATTTTACCAGTCCAAAAAATTTCCCAGTGGACATTTGCTCACAGAAATTCAACTTATCAAGATCTGTGTTTGCTGAGTGCCTTATATCACAATGTTTGCAACATTAAAGCTACATATACACGTTTTTTGGACAGCCATATATCTTAAAGCACAATAGACAAAAACATTGACGTACGCCACGTAACGTGTTCGCATTAGGGTTTAAAAAAAATTGGGTCCAAAGATGTGGACTATTAAATGGACTAAATTAATGTGTGGTCTCGATACATAAATAAATGTTCATAACATTAGCACATTTGTTCAACTCCTGATATGTATCATGCTGCAAAGCATGATAAGTAGCAGCTACATCATATTTTATTACACATACACACAACTGCTTTCTGTAGACGTGGGTTATACGTAAATCTGTGATGTCGTAGACAGCAAACTAGATTGTTTTGCGTCAGGTCGAATTGGGGATCGATAACAATAATTATATAATATATAATTATAACACAATTTCAAAATCAAAGTATACTAAAGTCGTTCTACCTACTTTCCGAATTAGCCGTTAGGTGGTACTGATGCGCATTAATGGGGACTACTAATCATTGTTCCGTTTTTCACAGTTTGGTTGCTAGGTGGCGGCACCATTTCATTGTGAAATGAAAGTGTGATTGTTGACACACAATTTGGATATCTGTTGTATTTCTTTGTAAGCGACTTGTCTAACGTGGAACTAGAAATAACTTTGAAGAACCATAGAATTGCGTCGAAGGGACGCAGCAAAAAGGTGAGAAACTGCGCTCGTGGTATGTGGTGAAATTTGAAAAACCATGTCCTGCCTTAAAAAAAGTGTAATATCGTCCCAAAACGGTATCAGCGCAAACACTGGTATGCAACATACCATTTATACACACAGTAACATTCAAAACAAAATAAACATTTATCTTGTTACAACTGCAAACACTAATTAGGCGTTGCAAAAAAGAGGTTATTTTAGTTTGTTTCTTTGCAAAGATCATGTGGCGTTCCATATGTCAACAAGTCAGACGACTGGGTTTTTGGGCACGACAGAATTTATTGGATTGGTCAATTTTAAGCTCCCATAGGGATACTCAACTTTCTGTAACATATAAGCAAATAATGTTACAACTGGATAGTAATTGTGTATCTATCAACAATAACAAAGTAACAGCAATACATAAGCAATCCCAATACATTCACATCACCTTCTGCACTATGTAATTACACACCTATTATTATAGGACAATGTTCGCATATGTATGTTTAACCTTTTACAGACATAGTATTACACAGGCAACGGAATTACAGCCATCCCATTGTAGGACATGATACAGGCAGTACACACACGTCTAGTATTACACACAATGGATTGATATAATACACACCAATAAATTCGAGATGACAATCAACTGCACGGACGCAGGGCGCCAAATGTGACCAAACCGCAACTCTGTAATTAGACAATCGGCATCGTATTACTACATTCCCTAGCATCTTTCTATGCAGTTGCATTAGTTATATTACAATACCGAACTACCCAGTATATAGAACCGCCATGCCCTTATAGTCCCCGTCTAAAGTGGAAACAACACGTTTCATAAATTTAACGTTATGTATCATTCTAATTTATCATATAATAATAATCCAATACAATGCAATGAATAATCCGCCACTACATATAACGCATAAATATAACAAGACTAACTTACCAGGCTAGGTATGAACGAACCACTACTGGGCCCAGAGACTCTACAAGTGTGTGTATGGGTGTGTCTCTCACTAGCCCAGGGCAAACTGTGCCTGATAATGTAGCTGACCGGTCTAGCTCGACTAGCAGGGTGTGGCCTCTACCCCTTAGTGGCCTCTGGTGAATTAACATTGACTTAAGAACTAGAATATCCACCAGGGTTACACATAGCTTCTTTGAAATCCCGGAATGGCATGGCGCCAGTTTCATTACACTCCGCTTGCATTACGTAGAGATTTAACTTGTTGAGACACGACATGACCTCAGACTGTGTCACTCTGTCGGGTTCATCACCACAATTGTCTTCGTTGTCTGAGTCATCAGTAGTACTGGAGTCATTTAGAGGCAAACTTCTGATATCTGCATATGTGGGAATAGCAATGGTGCCAAGGTTACAGCCCTTTTCCCGGTACAGTCGCTCAAGCAGCAGTTGCATACACTCGTTGGCATACACTCGTTGGCATCATCGTTGTTGACAGCGTCTTCATCGGCTGCCGGCAGGGGTTTGTCATATGGTGTTGTTTCGGTGTTGAATCCAGCCGTCCGAAAACAATTGGCGATGATGGTTGTGCCACGCCTTATGTGGTGGTAGGCATTATTGTGCGCTGTGTGACCGGAAAATGCTCAAATAATGCTAGGAATTCAAAGTACGGGAAGGGTTTGTTTCTGCATGATACAAAACACGATGTATTCCAGTGCTGACACCTATCCTACAATACGTCATACAAACTGACAGGACGGGGCCTTATAATAAGATGGGCTATACCCCGTCCCCTTAAATTATTGCCCGTCAATAGTTAAGACCCTCATCATCAGTTAATAATAGATAAAGCCCTGTTTGGACACCTACGAATAATTAATTTCTTGGCAGTCTGAAAACATACAGTAAAAATATTGTTTTTTTAGTCCTTTGGCTGAAGGTCCAAGGGACTATTGCCATCACTCTGCGTCCGCCGTTCGCCGTTAGCTACCGTATCTCAGAAACCGTTCAGCAACTTTTTCTCTAATTTTGCATAGACATATCTTAGGGCACTGCCACTATGCACGAGAAATCTGTATTTGATTGAATCATTTTAAGGGCTCCCTAGGGCCTCCAAGGACCCCAAAACTGGTAAAAATGTAACATTTGGCCTATTTTTTCAAAAACTTTTCAGCAACTTTTTTCTAATTTTGCATAGATGTATCTTAGGGTGCTGCCACTATATACAAGAAATCTGTATTTGATTGAATCATTCTAAGGGCACCTACGGGGCCCCAAAGTGCATAAGTTTTACATTATCTAGTGATGTGGTTTTGAGAAGGGCCCTTGAGACCACCCCCAACAGTAGATTTTGTTTAATGTGCCACGAAGTCAACACCATGACTAAACTCTGCAGCCGAGTGCTACTGTTCCACTGAGACCATGACTAATCTTTAATTGGTCACAGCGCCCAGGCAGAGTAGACACACTTGACCCCTGTTAGACTGAACAGTTGCCTAAAACTTTTTATCTTCAAAACTATTGATTTTCTATAATTGCAAGTTGTGTTTATTTTGATGTTCATTTAATTATTATAAAATGGTGTGACTGTGGTTTCTATTGGTTAAAGATGTAGTGTCTGTAGAAACCTGTAGGTGACAAACATAGAAAATTTATATTCTGGACAACTATAGAGTGAAATATCCTACACTTTATTTATATCAAATGCATTCTACTGTTCTGTTTACGCTTGCCATGCCTTGTGTAGACATGGTACTGTGTAAATCAATTGTATCAATATAGCCTAATAATTACAGATTCACAATATAGTTGACACCTGAAACAACCGAATGTGAACCATTAGAAGAGTTGACATAGTTCCGCTATACACAAGCAAGAAATGTGTATTTGATTGAATCATTCTAGTGTCATCAGCATATAGTAGAACAAACATTTTCTACATCATCATCCCTAAGTTTGTTGTAAATTTCACCAGCTGCCATGTCAAGTCCGTTATAATTGTGACTAACAGTGTTCAAAATGATTCAGGTAAATAGCAAATAACAAAGGACACAAGTTTTCTCCTTGCCATACCTATACATCACATGAGAAGAAGGCTGACACAGCCTGGCCCTGATTTATACATGATTTAGCATTTTTGCATGTTGTATACCACTTTCAACACAATACCATTAATACCGCATGAAATTATCTTAGACCACAGGGAGGACCGGTCTACTAAATCAAATGCTTTCTTATAATCGATGAAGGCACAATAAAGCCTTTTGCATGGAGACAAATACAATTCAAGCAATACCCCTATTTGAACACTGCCTGTTCTTCACCTATTACATTTGCTTTGTTTAGGTATGTGGTCAGTCTGGTGTTCTGAACAATCACTAAGGATTAATGAACACTTGTGCAGAATGTCACCCACTTGGGAGGTTTAATTGATCTATTCAGCAATGACGAGACTACATAGGCCTCACTCTGTTGTGTATTGTCTTAGTTGGTGCATTGAGCTAATCTACTTGACCATGAATCAGTGGTGGCTCTGGTTGTGTTTTACACCCAGCTGTGGAGCTAAGATTGTCTGCCTGCTATTGTTTGATGGAAACTGTGACTAATGTGTAATTGGTCACTGGCAGTAGCTTGTGTCAACAGACAGCATTAAGCCACTAGACCCCTGTTAAACTGGACAGTTGCCTGTAGGTTTTAAACTGTGTCAAACAGTGAGTCTACCTTTTGCTCTCAAATAATCTGTCCTCTTAGTTTTACACATGAAGACATAATCTGGCATAACTTGATAAGTCTTTGTAGCAGCACATTTGTACTTCCAGTGTATCATTGCAACAGAACATACATATTACATACTGTGTGCCACATTTGAATGTTGTGCATGTAATATTTCCATGCAATCCATTTGCATATGTAATGTAAAACTTCAACAGCCGTTTTCTTCATTTTCACTTTTTGATCCCTACCATGTTCAATGCTCCATAACTTTGCCAATTTTTGTAGCAGTCATATTTTTTTAAACTGTGTAAAGCACCATACCAAACCTTTACAAGGATGTAAGAAAACAATGTTACAATTTTTCCGATTTATCACTCATTTGGTCAGCCGGGGTCACATATAGACGTATTAGTCTTCAGGGCCACTTGGCCCATTTTTGGTGTTCTGAAACATAGTCACTATGTACTGTATGTATTCACACATGTAAAACATTATAGGTGTCCAAAAATGTACAGTACAGAAAAATTATTATTTTTGTAGATTTTTAGGATGTCTGAATAAGTTTATTTCAGACTTAATCCTTAATGTAAGGAATGTTCCATAGGCATACATGTGACATAATAAGACAAACAAAAAACAAAGCTACTCAATACAAACTTTTGCATGTCATGACAGCCATATCAAGAGTAATTAGTGTAATGTCATATAACAATGGATACACCCAGTGTCCGAATACATACAGTTATTTTGGTACTTCCTACTTGATACCATTGCACTGATGAAAACATTCTTAAATGTGTATGTAGTATGGCAAAATGTACAGTAATGTTTTCATTGTTATTTCATACTGTTAACCATGTGAATGAATGTGTTTGTTTGGCAGCCTGTATAAGACACAAGCATACCTTGATGAACACCTGGCTATATTCCACCCCGCCTATGTGGACAAATGTCTACAAAAAGCTGACACAAAGAAAGTAGCAATTGGACAATATTTCATGCCTCCTTCTGACCTACAGAAAGGTAGCCTTACCCAATGGTCATACCTGTGTGCTTTATATTGTTTTAAAGAATTTGATGCATTATGGATAGGATTCAATTGTAATTGCATAATGTGTATTTTAGAATGTTGTCATTGTGATGTTATGAGACTTTGCAGTTGTAGTTGAACATTGCAATTGAATCTAACATTGGCAGCAATAATACAAGAAGTCACATATTCTCTTTCGAAAAAGTGAGCAGTAATGGTACACATAATCTTCATTTTATAAGAGTAAATTACAATGTAGATGTGGTGGTATGAAAATCTACAATCCACTGCAGTTAACCCTTTGTAGTCCTTTGGGCCGAAGATCCAACGGACTTATGCCATCACTCTGCATCTGCTATCCGCCATTAGCTGCCATATCTCAGAAACCGTTCAGCAACTTTTTCTCTAATTTTGCATAGACATCTTAGGGTACTGCCACTATGCACGAGAAATCTGTATTTGATTGAATCATTCTAACCCTTCCAGGGCCCCCCCAACTGGTAAATTTTCATATTTTGCCTATTTTTTCAAAAACTCTTCAGTAACTTTTTTTCTGATTTTGCATAGACATTTCAAGTGATAGTGCCACTATACACAATAAATCTGTATTTGATTGAATTATTCTAAGGGCGCCTCAGGGCCCCCCAAAATGAGATGTTATGTAGTGTAATGAGAAAAAAACAGTGCTAAAAGACAGTGCCCTTAAGATATTGCAACCCTAGTAATCACTACACAGGCTGCATGCCATTGCATTGGCCAGATTAATGATGTGTCATTGAGGGGCACTGGATTCTGCCTTGATGGCTGATGTACTGTAGTAAATAGGCAGTTGCTGAAATAAAGTAGCCTTGTGAACTAGTACCACTGTGTTGAGTATTGCCTTCATTGTTATTGTATGATACAGCGTTACTGCATAGCAAGTGACTACGTAACACTAATAGCAATGAATATTTTGTTATATGATGTTGAATTTTATTTCATGTGAATAATGACTCATGACTTTAAAATGGACTTTTTCTAATTCTTGATGAGTGCCCTGTTTAAATTCTTGTAACTTTCGTTATAGTACAAATATTTCAGTAACTTTGTCTCTAATTTTGCATAGACATTTCATGTGGTAGTGCCACTATACACAAGAAATTTGTATTTGATTGAATCATTCTAACCCCCAGGCCCCCAAACTCTAAAGGACTTCAGGGTCTCTTGGCCCATTTTTGGAACACTGCATATGTAATTGATTTTAACAGAGAATTGAATTGTAAGGCAAGCATTTTATCTAATATTTGATGTATATTGTTATACTTGTAGAAATTAGAAATGATACAAAATTCATCTGTTATACAAATGAAGATGTGAAAAGAAAAAAAAGAACCAGACCAGAAAAAGAAAATCAGGTATACTATATGGTGTGTAGTTTATGTTATGTAGTTTCAGTGTATTTTAGGTTTTGTGTTGAGTAATAAAAAAGTACAACATGACTCATTAAACGATGTTGCCCTAATATTAACATGGACTGAACAGATTTAAATAAATGTTACTGGCACAGAAAATGATGTTATGATGGTTGTAACAGCTGGAAAATGTAACAGAATTGTTTCATTATTAGTGTGTGAAGAATTTAGTGAAAACATTTAAATGGCAAGAACCTTATCCATTTTTAATTAATATTTACAAAAACACTTGTGATAGTCATAAACTTATAAAAGTGTTATTAATCATGTGCTACTGTCAAGGTATTAATTTCATTTTGCTGCAGAGTACAGAAACAAGAGTAAGACCAAGCGAGGGCAATGTTATGCAAAATATGCCTTCATCCAACAGACACACTCATTATCCAGGTAAAGTGAGTTGTGTCTATGATAAACTACTGTTTAGGTTATTTTTAACAGGATTAATTATCTATTAGCTTACACCCTCCCATAGAGCAACAAACCATGGTGACCCTGGAGAATGGCTTGCCACTCAATTTGTCCATGGAAAAATGTAAATAACTATAAATAACTATCTTAGTATGTCTTGAAATATATTACCATTTGCTTTGTTTTTAGCAAATGCGCATTACTAAAAACTATTAATGTGTTAAGAACTGGCCTATACTTTTTGGAAAACTTCATCTGTATGAGTTATAATTATATAAGAAACTATATTCTAGTTAGTTGGCATTACGTCTCAAGAAATTACAATGTTTGGTTTTCGAATATTTTGACTGCATTGTGCAGTCTTCATAAGTGAAGTTGTGCTATGGGTGTGTCATTCAAGTTGTTTCTCTTTCAGACTACATGCATATTGATGACCTTGAGCAAGTTGAAGGTGACATTGAAGATTTTGTAATTGGTGAGAAAGGCTGCTGCATATTTAAAAGAACAAAACAGATCATTCCCGAGACATGAAGGAGACATTTAGTGGAGTAGTACGACAACACGACTGCCACAGCTAGGAACTCTGTGGACGTCACCATCCAGGCAATGCCAAGAAAAGAAGGAAGCACTAATGATGTTTCCTTGACATTGTCTATTGTTGGAGTATGCTTTCTGTAATTGAAAAAACTACCAACATTCCGTTACAATGGCGCCTAATGGTGAATGCAGCTTGGTACAATACAATCACTAGGTAAATAGGTGTATGGAAAACATTCTTGCAGAGTTATTTAGTATTACTCAATGACCACCAAGGCTGACCTTCAGACAAAAATGCAAGAGTACATTTAATAAAAATACAATTTTATTTGCACATTCCCAGCAGCATAGTGCATACAGTCTTGTATTTGTGACAAATATAATAAATAAATAACTTCCATGTGATATAAATCTTCAGTGGTCAAATATCATACAATAATTATTCTCCCTTTCAATGGTAATTTCTCTTGATATCATTTCGGAACTTTGCAAATACTGTATTCGTTCTTTTTAGCATACATGCCCTAATTAGCGTACATCCCCCTTTTCCAGCAGGGTCTGATGTAAGTCTGTTCATTGGATCCATCATTTATTGTAACCCCATGTCAGCCATTCACCGTATGAGAAAGAATGTTCCACCTGCATCCACAGTCTTTGCAAAGTTTCAGTATCCCTTTGACCACAAAATCACCATCACATGTATCATCCCGAATGAACTAAACTTGAATGTATGCAGAGGATGGTATGGCCTGTTCTATGACTTTGTCCGTGTCGTAGCACCACTGTCATGCAGATTGTTTGTCTTCTGCTGTCCACTGCTAACTTATCTCTCCAATAAGAATTAGTTTTAAATACTGGGGTACATGGTAACCATAAATATTTTACAAAATGTGTTTTCTAATTCAAAATGACATGCGTGTCAATGTAGCCTCGACTATCCAGGCGCTGTGATGTGGCAGCATTGGCCTCTCACTACGGCCTGGATTATTAAGCTCCTGCCAATGTTACCGGTAGGGGGCTTTACCCCAGACGATGATTGGCTCTCAGGCCAACTATGAAATAACAAATTAAATAAGGATACACTTTTATTAGATAATACTATACTATAACAACTATTCAACATTAAACTTACATTGAAACATGTCTCACAGAAAAAACCGACATTAAAACTTTTGTAGCTTAGTGCCTTTTAATCACATGCATATTCACAAGGTGGCAGCTCTCACGACTCAACAAGTGCGCAGTCAAAACGCGACTCTGTGCCAGACTATCTTCCTGACGAAGTCACACAGCCAGGCGAGAGTCGGTTAAGCGAGACTAGTGTCAATGGCGCCATGTTTTTTTTTTTTAAACGGAACTGAACGGTCTAGTGCACTAGTGTCACACAGCTGAGTACACTAGAGGCAGTAAAAACACATAATTTCCACCATTTTTTTATTTTTGACACTGGTTTTTGCAACCATAAGAATATTTCTCAAGAGTACTGTACGCTAAGGATCCATTTGGATTATCACAAAGAAATTTGAAAGATCTGACATGAGATTTTGTCCTGGTTGACTTGGAAACGTGTTTTGAGATTTTTTTCCTAGTTGGATTTTACCTTACCTTTCAATACATTGATGATACTTTGTTTTAATGTTGTTTGGTATTGGTGGGTTGGGTCAATAATATCCATTTAAATTGTTGTGAATTATTGGAATTGTTATATTTATAAAGCGCCTGAAACAGTTCACATCTTCTCGTAAGTGACGATGTGTTGACAGGTGGTACAGGTCTTGCTGTAGTTGTCGTCCTGTTCATTGTAAATCTCCTCGCTGTACACATGTTCATGGCCTTCTGTCTTCTTGCGCCACAGACTTCCCCTCACTGACATCCGCAAGTCTGCAAGCCACACGCATCGGCAACACAAGGCTTAAGTTGCTTTTACATTTAAAATGTCACTTCTGGTACATATCCACTAGGTTAAGCGGGAAGACATGTCTACATATTTGTGGGAATTTTGGGTTTTGTGACTTGTTAGCCACGAATCAGAATTGTAGATCATGGCCCAAATCATGGCTTCAGAAGTGGAGCCACTGCAATAAGTCCGTTATCTTCCTTAGCGACCATTCTAAAAACCTGGCTGTCAACAACAATTACAACAGGAAATGTTGCATTATATTATAATTTGCGTACACCTGTAGTGGCACCCTGGAGAATGGTGGGCCACTCAATTTGTCTAGTAAAAAAAACAACTAATAAATAAATAACTGTTTTTAATACAGTGCCAATTAGTAGGTCAGAGGTTAATGGTCCAAGGATATGAATGAACATAGAAAGGGGCGGGCGGACCTCGGTGCCTGGGAGGAGATATACTTACAGTGCCTCCAAGTTAGCTTGTTAATTAAATCTGTAGATTAAATGAACTCGGAGGTGTCCATTTATCGGAATATCATCTCGGAACATTAGAGAAGATATTTTTCAGTCCTGGGGGCCATTTTTAAACATGTACATAAAAACCCACATTTTTCACAAATCTTGCTGCCTAGTATGTGATAAAACCAAGTAGACAACTATCTCGGAAGTGCAGGCTACACCGACATTAGTTTCACATGTGAAAGGTTTCATGACAAAATACCATTTTTGAAATTTCACCCAAACAAGGACGAAACCTTTGTTTAAACACATGTTGAGCTAGGATACTATTTAATTTATACATAAACAGGATAAATCCCCATTAAATGATATGCTCAAAAGAGGGTTTGTTTTCAAAATGTGACAAGCGCCTTTTTTGCAATTTCAACCTAAGAGCACCACTTTGCCACACATGATACTATGGCTATGCGCAGTGACAACGCAAGCTCTATGGAAATATAGCATTTTGATAAAAAAATCATTTAATAGCATATTTTGCATAACAAATCTGCAAAAAACAATTCAGACTTTCACTTTGGATTGTTAATTAATATACACCAACTTCATTTACAAGTTTTTATTTAAACTTTGAGAATGAAACAAGACAGAGTTTTTATGAAAATCAAGAAAATGGATATATCTCATTATGCCCTGAAACCCTTAATGTATTGCATGTTTGTGTGTGTGTGCGTGCGTGCGTGCGTGCGTGCATGTGCTTCGTGCATGTGTGTGTGTGATGTGTGCTTGGTTTGTGTTCATGCATGTGTGCGTGCAGGCATTTGTTAGGAATGTGTGGAAACTATAAGCACTGCAATGGTGCATCTCGATAATTGGTAATTGGCTTGATATTTCTGTATCATTTCAATCACAATTACATATTATTTCAATCACAATTACATACTATTACCACATCAGATGCCTGGCAGCACTTAGAAGAACAATAACGAATGGCTTTTTTGTTCATTTACCATATAGAGTGTGTTCTGTATAGCTTTGGATGGCAATCACGTTCAGTTTATTTGTTTCGTGGAAAGCAAGAGTTCTTGTTGACAACGGTGAAATGATGCAAATGGTACATGTCTTGTATTGTAAATCATGAAATTTAAATTCATACCTTTCATCTTTTTGTCAAACTTTTTAAGTTTTACTTTCTGTTTGTTTTCTTTGCGTCTCTCCCTCGCCTCCTCCATGGCTTCTTCTGACTCCCAAACCTCCAGCGCCCTCGCCTTCATCTGCACGTAGCAAATATTTGGAAATTACTCCCTTATTCTCATGGTATATACACACCAAAAGTTGGTCATTTATATCCAACTTTTTAATGTGGTGTTTTTGGTAAAATGCCATTAACAACTTCACTGCAGATTGAAAGTCCTCTTTCATTTGTGTGCTTATCTCTTTTCATACTTACCAATTTGCATACATCTGCCAAAAACTAATTAAATTATTTGTTTTTTGATGTTTGCCTAGGCTCAGGCTAATATTGTAATGTAAGCATGATATTGTAATAATTAGATTTAGAACCTAGAGCATTATGTTTAAGAATATTTAATGTAACAGTTCAAGCGAATTAGCTTATTTCAGTCAAATAAATAACAATATCTGTGAATAGTAGCACCACTGTCATGCAGATTGTTTGTCCTCTGCTGTCCACTGCTAACTTATCTCTCCAATAAGAATTAGTTTTAAATACCAGGGTACATGGTAACCATAAATATTTGACAAAATGTGTTTTCTAATTCAAAATGACATGCATATCAATGTAGCCTCGATTATCCAGGTGCTGTGATGTGGCAGCATTGGCCTCTCACTACGGCCTGGATTATTAAGCTCCTGCCAATGTTACCGGTAGGGGGCTTCACCCCAGACGATGATTGGCTCTCAGGCCAACTATGAAATAACAAATTAAATAAGGATACACTTTTATTAGATAATACTATACTATAACAACTATTCTACAGCATTATATTTAGCGGCAATTTGCATACATCTGCCAAAAACTCGAATTAAATTATTTGTTTTTTGATGTTTGCCTAGGCTCAGGCTAATATTGTAATGTAAGCATGATATTGTAATAATTAGAACCTAGAGCATTATGTTTAAGTATATTTAATGTAACAGTTCAAGCGAATTAGCTTATTTCAGTCAAATCACAATATTCGTGAATAGTCTATTAGAATCTAATGTTTGATTCACTGTGCCTCAGGCAGTGAATCAGAATCTTTTTTATATTTTCAAACCGAGAATAAGTTCATCTATTACATCCACCACATAAATTAACTGCACTGTCATAAAGCTAGGAGAAATGCTGCAAAAGAAGATTTCTGCTTCACTGTGCCCCGTTCTCCCCTAGGGTTGCAGCCTTTGTTGACATGTTACACATGCACAGCCCTCAACTAGTCTAGCGGTAGCAGCCAGATTACACAACGCCTGAAATGGATTGACAATGACATGAACATTATCAAGTGGTACTGCAAACAGATTGTAAAATGAATTGTTTTTGAGTTAAATATTTCCGATAATCAAATGACAAAAGATGCCATTCGCAATGTGAAAACACCACTCGTATTGCACAAATTTGTTTTTCCTCAGAATGTATTGAATATGTTGAATTTATCTCCCAGTCACTAATGTATCCCATGTGTCTAACAGGAGATCCTGCAATTGTGTTCAGCTTTGAATTTAACTTCACTGAATAACAGAAAATAGCACCAAAATGAGCAACCAAAATCTTGTCAGGTTACACATTTTTTAACAGTCTGAGTGCCTGGCTGTTGAATCGTGGTCGGTGACTATTGAGGCAATGTCTTAACCAACCTGGGACTCAAGGTAGAGTTTCATGCTGCCCCAGTGACTGTTATGTGGGTTCCTCTTGACAATATACTTGAGTATCGGCTCCCTTTTATCTATGTCGCAGTCCTTCAACAGATATCTCTCCTTTGCCTCGGACTTTGTGATGTACTTGTGTTTCTCTTCCGTGTTCCTGAATCATGAACAGTTGAAAGTAGTTCCGGGTTTCGTTTCTACAGTATTTTTATTGTTCATTTCATGTCTGATAACATCATAGTTATATCTACTTTATATTGTTGCAAAATCAATAATGGAATCTACAATTGAAATGTGCACTGAAGGCTGGAAAAGTCTTGATACATGTGGTATGATGTAAAGCATATACAAACACACTGACCAACAGAGAATTGACAATTTAGCAGGTCGAGTGATTTGATTGTGGATACTGTACATACCCATGGAGTCACAAGGACAGTGTCTCTCAAAATAGACGTCAGCCAAAGAGAGAGACTGTCAGAGCTATATATTGATACAAAAGATTTTACAATAACATGCCACATTTAGTGGATGCTAAAGAACATGGTAGGACAGAAGTTATTCCTTTTACACGGATGTTCCTCAAACCAGGAATTCTCACAGAGAACATATGTTGTATTTAATAATTTGAGTTCTTGTATGTGGCCCAGCACAGCAAACCAGGTGGTAAGTGGCATGGGCCTATTGCCATGGGCACAAAATGCTGTCTAGGTCATGTTCCATCAGTTTGTGATTTTAACAGAAATCAAATGCATATCTGATATTCTCATCTTTCGATGTCCAGCTTATTTTCCTCGACAAACAATCAAAAACTAATCAAATACAAGCATTTACAAACCAATATAATAATTATTAAAAAACAATAGACCATATGAGCCAAAATGGCCTTGTTTCACAAAACATGGCTTTTTTAAAGTTTGCATCAATTTGAACAATAAATAAAAAACTATTGAAGATATTTCAAATAATGAGGAACCATTTTAAAGCTCAATCCAAAAAGGTACACAACTCCTTTTCTCAATTTTGCAACTGAAAAGTTCCGTGTTTTTCGTTTATTAACTAATATAATGTTCTTAAGACTACTAATTAAGTTGAAGGTATACTGCTAGCCAAATTGTGTTTAGTAAGCCCGTACCAACAATTTGGTAAATAAAACATCCAGATTCAAAACAAGTTTTATTGGCAATAATGCTGAGATGGGCAGAGTTAACAGCAGTACCCTTTGATGTTTATCCATTTCCTATTTACCCACATTCTACACGGCAGACTTCCTGTTATAAATTACTATGCTGGCTAATTCAGGGTAGATGAACAGACTGGCTCCCTGTAATACCCACTTTGCTGTGGCAGGTCACATATGTCCTTGGGACTGCTCAAAGCACTACATCCATCACTCCCTAGCAGACCTGTTCTCTTCAATCAAACACCATCTCGACTTCTCTAGAAAGCATTCAGCCATGCTGCAATTATTGCGTAAAGACTATTCGTTCACAAATATCCACCACTATCTACAGCCAGCTGAGTGAACTGGAGCAATGTGGAGTGAATAAAGATGCCCAATGTTTGAAATGGTAGCATAGGATTCAAACCATGAATATCTTGATTGAGGGTCTGATGCTCTACCCACTATGTTACTTCGCTCCACAGGAAATGAGAAAAGACTAGACAAGGTTGTTACCTGCAGTTGTCACAAACAGAAAGGTCAAAGGTTGTGTAGAGAAATGAATCCATGAAGTCCTTGTCACATTCCTCACACATCATGTGATCCCCGCCAAGTAGAGCACCTGCAAAAATAAAATTGCATCATCAAACCAATTTGTGCTTATCTCATTTCTGAAAAATTGAACATATCCACTGAGGGACCATAACTAAAATATGCCTTACTATATATTTGAAGACATTTTGAGGCCCCCATCCCCTTGCCATGCATCATCACACTGGCATGTACACCCCTAATATTGTGTTCATTTTTATAATTTATTATATTTGTTGCATGATTGTTTTTTACATATAAATATATGTCTGTAAAAGTAATAAAAGCAATTGTACATTGCTGATTTTTTTCAGTGGAATGCTTTGAGGAGAGAGTTTTAATAAAATCCTTCATTTTAATACCAGCAAGGAAAGACTCCTAGTTCAGGTTGTAAAAAGTTCTTATACAGCGCAGTATCCCATCCTCACGACTGCTCAAAGCGCTTTACACTTTACTCCCTTGCAGACCTGTTTCATCGAAAACCATCTCGATTTCTCTGGGAAGCAATCAGCCATGCTGCAATTAACGCGTGAAGACTATTCGTACACAAATATCCACCACTGTCCATAGCCAGGTACTCATTCGTACAGCTGAGTGAACTTAAGCAATGTAGAATAAATGAACTTACCCAAGGTTCGATACTGCCACACAGAATTCGAACCCGGGTTCTCTCAGTCAAGAGTCCAAAGCTCTAACTGCTGCGCTACTGCGTTCCACATGTATTTTATACATTATGTAAGATGTCTTAGGCATGTCTCAAAAGCTCACTAAGTAAAACGTAAACATGTTTAGCATTGGTTCAAACCACCCTGTCTCTAATCCAAAATGGCTATTAGCTTCAGATACTTGCATTAACATGTTTCACTCGCTAGGTGGCACCACTGTATCACTATCCCCCATGATACCTAGTGATGCTCTACCTGTCCTCTAGGACTTAGTGAACTTAGGTGACTACCGCCCATGTCACCAACTGTACACAATTATGTAAAGCTAACCTGGGGGGTGAACGATTTTTTGTTCCATTTCTCCTTCTTCATCTTCCTCAACCAGAAACCCTCCTCCTGTGTCTACTGGCTTCTTCCCAACTTTACTCTGCTTTCTGTAGAAACATAAAAATAGACTATTGTTGTGTTCCAAGTTCATGCATTGTGCTATTCTGTGGTAGTGCGATACTGTATCATTTATAAACTAGCAGTTGATCACTGGAGGCCTGTGTTAACAGTTTATACCAAACTGATAGTACAGGTTTCCACATCGCTTTGAATAATACAAAAATATTAAGAATTTAGTGACTAAAACAATAGTTGGGTAGCTAACCTTTCATTCTTTGGACTGCTCTGCCAATGATAACTAATCAAATGATAACATCATACTCTAAGACTAATATCTAACTATGAAATCGGTCGCAGTTCGCGAGCAAACTTCTCCTTGCCTGTCTGTGATACCCAGACACATCTCATTGACAAAAAAAGCAGTAATAACTTACATAGAATATGTGCACATGGTTTACCTAGCATACATTGCATCCACAAAGACTGAGAACACCAGTGATAGCAGTGGTGTACAATCGTGTTTGTCCATGTCATACTGATGAGTACATATCTTCACAGTGGAAATATTTTAAAATAACATATTTAGGAATGTGCAATATATAATTACAAAGCATCTAGCTGCATTAACTTAGAGAATACATCTTGCCATTATGGTCACCTTAGGACAGTCCCAAATTATTTACACAGTAAAAGATAGGACGTTAGTCCCACTGTTCCGGTCACCTCGTTATTCAGGTATACGGTCAGAAACCCAGTGCAAAATGATGAAATTGCCTGCATATTACCCAGGCACTTACAGTCAATCACAGCTGGGAAGCCAATATTGACTGTGACATGGCTTATCAGCCACTGGGCACCTGCCCACTAAAGGCAAGGCAGACAATGCGAAGCCATGAACTTGGCATCTAGATGTTTACTCAGGGACAGGCTTATAGAAAACAATATAAAAGATGCAAGATCCCAGTTATCTTGTATCTTTGTGTTGCACTTGGAAGTCAAATTCTCAGTGGCTGTGCACATTTACAGACAAATGCAGTGGTGCGGAAACAACATCAATGGGCTTTGTCTTCAACATTGACAATATGGCACCAGCTGTTAGGCTTCAGGATGTTTGCTTAACGTTTGATGAATTCTCTTTGGAGTAGCAAAGGTGTCTTGATTTTGTATTATAAAACAATGTGTTTTGTCATGTTTGTTGTAAAACTAAATCATCAAGTCATTTTACTGGTGTGATTGAGTGATAATGGGTGCCTCTGGTGGACAATATAAAACTTAGTCTTAATCTAAAATTAAGAAGAGAATTCGAACTGTTTGCATTCACGACAATGCCTGCTTGATTTTAATTAGCAAATATCAAAATAAATATCATGTCAGCAAATAATATATTCTATCAAGAAAGACACTTAGTGGTATCATTTATGGACTACATTTATAACAAAATCCACAACACTATCAATACCCAAACATCGTGCGATGTATGGTACATGCATATGAGTGTGTGTGTGTGTGTAAATGTTAATTGTAATCAAAGTTCCTGTTGACCAATTCATCAGACAAATAAATAACTACACATTAATAAAACATACGTTGCACTACACATGGCAATACATACAACTTAATGTTCATTGCTATTAAATGGCATGCATATGTTGGCCTATAGCGATGTTCCCAATTCCCGTGATGCTTCAGTCTATAATTCAGTATTAAGGTCACCTCGCTATTAAGGTCACTTTGGGCCAGTCCGGTGGGTGACCGTAATACTGAGGTTCCACTGTATATCATAGTTGTCTTAATTTGGCTTAACTTAAATGAATACAAAATCATTGAGGAATGTATTCAACCAATATAAATTTTGTTGAAGACATCATTCCTGCGTATGTGGTAAAAAGTAATATAAAACTTGCATATAGGAATACTATTGCTCCTTCTCCTTTGTCTTGATGTTGAGAGCAACCCTGGGCCACGCACACCAAAGTTTCCTTGTGGAGAATACACAAAAGCAGTGAGAGGATACGACTATGGAATCGCGTGTAATAACTGTGGTATATGGTATCGTACTAGATGTATCAACATGTGTGACCAAGTAAATTGTGCACAAGGCGATATCTCCTGGACTTGCTTCGCCTGTGGAGTACCAAATTTCACTGGTGAATTCTTCGCCACTATTCCTGCTGAATCATTTATGAGATCTAGAAACTACTCTTCCCTGGATGATTTATCACGAGTCTCATCACTGTCAACAAACGGATCCAGTAGCCATGCAGGCCAACAAGGTAGCCAAGCCAGTCACAGCTTGATCCATGGTGGGTCTCCACCTACGACCTCCATACCGAAGCACTCTGCCAATCCACCAGACTTCAACTCCATCTCAAACACCATGGGCTGGTTGTCCCCAGATCCAAACCAACCACTATCAACAAAACAAAGCCAAACCCTTCGAACTTTAGTCATCAATTTTCAAAGTCTACGCCAAAAAAAGCTGAACTATGGAACCTGCTAAAAATTGCAAATCCAGACATTTTGATTGGTACTAAAACATGGTTAAACCCATACGTCTTCAATGCAGAAATATTCCCACCCAATCATAATGACTTCAGACAAGACAGACAAGATGGGTATGGCGGAGTCCTCATTGCTACAAAGGATGACCTGGTTGGCCACGAAGTACATCATATTCATAACACAACAGCTGAAGCGGTGTTAGTGCAGATCCAAACCAATGAAAAAGCAGCACCTCTTGTAGTTGGCTACATATATAGATCACTGTCATACATGAGTGAAGAACAGACGAAAGAAATCCTTTGGACTATGTACCCTGTCACACCCAACGACATCATATGGTTTGGTGGTGACCGAAACCTCCCAGATATTGATTGAGAGTACCTGCAAATAATAG
Source organism: Paraescarpia echinospica (assembly GCA_020002185.1). NCBI lineage: Eukaryota > Metazoa > Annelida > Polychaeta > Sabellida > Siboglinidae > Paraescarpia > Paraescarpia echinospica. Next base: position 38,970,563 of record CM034541.1, read on the forward strand.
GGAGGAACAATCCACTCAAGGTAAACACTGCTTTCCATGACAAAGTTACATACCTTGAACTCCACCAGCTCAATAAAACACCAATGAGAGGGAACGCAATCCTAGACCTGTTCCCCACAAACCGTCCAAACTTAATTACCAGAACAACTGTCATTACTGGTCTGGGGGAATATGACATCATCCTGATTGACAGCTGAGTAAAAGCACAGAAAACTAAGGCAGTCCCAAGAACCGTCAGTGTTTGGAAAAACGAAGACTTCATCTCCATCCGAGAAGAAACACAAGCCTTCAGTGAAATCCTGGTCACCAAAGCTAGTAGTATGACTGTTGAAGATATCTGGAAGAACATCGAGAACCATCTGAACACCATGATGACGAACTTATGTCCCAACAAAGATATGTTCAACTAAATATCACCAGCCGCGGATCACGAACAACTTGAAGCACCTATCCAGGCGCAAACAGAGGGCATGGGCCAAGGCAAAGAAAACAAACAAACAAACAAACAGGTACAAGAGAACCAAGAAAGAAACAAGAAGAGCTAACCGGCAAGCTTACCAGGAATACATTCACGACTTCATCAATGAAGACAAATCAAAGAACCTATGGCGTCTCATCAAAAATCGGAGATGTGACTCAGTTGGCGTAGTTCTCCTGAAGAAGGATGGGCTCACGCACAGTGAAAGCAGGGTGAGGGCAGACATCCTCAACATGCAGTTCTGTGCTGTCTACACCAAAGAAGATCTCGCCACAATCCCAACTCTTGACAACAGCCTACATCCAGACATGACCGAAATCAGTATTAGTGTAAATGGCATCACAAAGCTGCTTAAAAACCTAAACCCCCGGAAAACAGCTGGCCCGGATGGCATTTCCTGCCGTCTTCTACAGTCAGTAGCAAAAGAGCTCATTCTTGCACTCGCATAACTGTTCCAAAGATCACTACAAATAAGCGAAATTCCTGCGGTATGGAAACATGCAATGGTTTATCCAGTGTTTAAGAAAGGAGACCGAAAGCCAGGCTGCAAACTAAAGACCTATCTCCTGCACACGCATCTGCTGTAAACTCCTAGTCATCAGATCTGAAGTTACTGCACATCTGGACCGAAACAACATCATCACCAATACCCAACACGGTTTTCGGAAATGGAAGTCATGTGAAACACAGCTAATACTAACCATCGACGACCTCGCAACTGAACAAGATAAAGGGGGACAGACCGACACAATCCTTCCAGACTTTGCCAAGGCTTTCGATAAAGTCCCACACAAGCGCCTCCTCAAAAAGCTAAAACGGCGACAAATCAAACCAGCAACAAGCCAAAATGGCGACAACCAAAATGGTGACACACTGATCCGTTTTGGTGTGTTGCCGTTTTTGAACTGTCACCGTTTTGGTTGTCGCCATTTTGGATGTGTCGCCATTTTGACCTGTAGCCCTCTGGAGTACCCCAGGGATCTGTCAAGGCCCAACACTCTTCTTGATATACATAAATTACATTAGTGACAATATCCAAAACCAGACTCTATGCAGTTCAGTTCATCCCGAGGCCTGTCAAGTCATAGGGGAGACATGAGGAACGCAGTCGCAGCGAACGCTCTCCAGCTGGGGCGGTCTAGCGCAAGTCTCACTAGTGTTTGGACGTCAAGGTCGATCCACTCCCGTATGTTGTCCATCCAGGTCTTCCTTTGCCTGCCTCTCCATCTGCTGCCCTCCAGAGTGCCCTGCATGATTGTCTTGGCAAGGGAGTTGTGGCGTGTGACTTGGCCGTACCACTTTCTCATTTTCACTGTTGCGAGGAGTGGTTCCTATGGGCCTACCAGGGCATTGATCCGGTTTCGGACAAAGTCATTGGTCTTGTGTTTGGCTCAAGATATGTACTCTCCCATAAAAAACACCAATGATAGCAAGAGACTCCAACAAGACCTGGATTCTCTAGAGCTATGGGAAGAGAAATGGCAAATGCAATTCAACTTAAACAAATGCCAGGTGATGACAGTCACAAAAAAATTAAGTCCAACTACTCCCTAAATGGTCAGACACTCAAACAAGAAACCAGTATAAAGGTGTGGAGATTAATGAACACCTCCACTGGGGGAAACACAAAGACCACCACAGCTAAGGCAAATAAGACAAGCGCCTTCATCTATAGAAACCTCAAAGGATGCCCAGCCACCATTCAGTCACATTGCTTCAAAAGTCCATCCCGTCTAGTACTGGAATATGCCTCAATAGTCTGGGACCCACACCAGATAAAGCTCAAGCCTGACATTGAGATGGTCCAGAGGATCTTTCATGACTTTAAACAAATGACAAGTGCCTCTGATCTCGTTGCCAGACTTGAGCTTCCGAAGTTTTAAACCAGAAGAAAAGTCGACAAGGTCTGTATGATGTACAAAGTCATAAATGGCCTTGTCAACATCATACTTCCCACTGAAATACATCAGCCACGCTTGTATACAACCAGAGGACATAATTACAAACTCACGATCCCATACTCCAAGACTGACACACACCTCCACTAATTTTTTCCCTCAGTTGCATGTTTCTGGAATACCATCCCACCAGCCGCACCAGGTACCACTTCACTGGTAGCTTTCAAGCAGCAGCTGGGAGGCTGGGCAGCAAACTAATTCTATAGTCCACTCCACATAATATTTAAAGACAGTGAAGTGTTTTTAACCACATTTTCATTCACCATTTACATGATTTTTAATTATATTTTGAAAAGCCGGTATCATGTCACGCATGCACACCAAAAAAATAAACCTGTGGGACATTACCCGGAAGTCGGGGCTGCCACATCATCCAGAAGAAGAAAAAAGAGAAGAAAACGTAACTATTTTACTTAATTTTTTACAAAATTCATGAATGCATTCATACATATGGCTTATGCTGTCTGCATTTACCTGTGTGAACCATCTGTGGTGTAAGGGCGACTTGACAGTCGAGACTGTCGAAGCAACAAAGCACGTTGTCTGTTTCGCTCGACACGGGCCCGTTGTGCATCTGTTAGTGGTGGAATCTTCTCTTCATTGCTCATGTTGTCATTCTTACTTACAGCTTCTAAAACAACATATAGAAACAAGGAGAAATATTACACAGTGCATGGTAACATGGTTGTTAGTAGAACATCGGACTCTCAACCCACAAGACTGGATTCGAATCATGATATTTGAAGCTTCCAGGGCAATTCCATTCATTCCAGATTGCAGAACTTGCATTCTTAACCTTAGGTTATCATAATCGTAACCATTGATCATTTAATACATGTTTACATTGGTCAAAAAGTTAAAGTCATTAAGTCTAAGAATGTCTTGACTTAAAGGAAATAAAAATAAGGCATTAGCTAAAATCCTTTTTCCATGTGTACACAAAGTTTAACATTGTATGTAACATTTGACAACATTAAACAAATACAGAAAAATACATTTGTAGCATAAATTCGATTTTAAGCCCGTCTGTGAAGCAATTCCCGCGGAAAATGAAATTTTAATGAGCTAGGCGATCACATGGTATCGTAACATCACTTATGACACACACTCGCATCAGGCCGACCCTTTCCATGCATTCAGAGCATGTTTACAAGGATAGCTTTTGGGTCGAAACGAGCGTCAGAACGAGTTATTGTGCAATATTCCGACATAATACAAACACTAGTCATCATAGAGGAACAAACATTTATCTTACGGTTCCACATGAATCAAATTTTATTCAAAACAACGAATGCGAATGGGCCTACAAGTCGACTAGGTTTTGCCGAGCTTGGGCTCGTTTTCAGAATAATTATATCGAATGCAACCAACGGGAGATAATCTACACCAATAAACATACATAGCAAACATATATTGTATCCAGCAACGTGTATAATCTCATAATAGCACTAGAATATCGATATATGAAGGAGTTGTACAATTTATCATAACAACTTAAATCAGTCAGAGAGTTTCCGTTGGTCCCTCTAGCTCAGTGGGTAGGCGCGTTGGTTACTAGTCATTTATTTTACAATCGGGCGACGCCAGTTCAATCCTGACAGCATGCAAACCTTTGATTTTCTTTACACTTTTTTTGTTTATGTTTTCACGAAGTAATATAAACAAAATCATTTTATACTATAATGCACTGTTTGTAAATATTTTTTTAATTTTTGTAGTAATTATTTATTCGCCACAAAAATGAAAATATGGTCATTATATATAACAATGTTTCTAAATTGTATTTATCCAGACAGATCTCAATCTGTTTTCACATATATAATTACAATATATTACCGTACAATATAATTACAATTAATAAATTATATATCCATTACATTATATTTGTTTGGATAAATAAAATTTAGAAACATCGTTATATAATGACCATATTTTCATTTTTGTGGCGAATAAATATTTACTACAAAAAACAAAATTATTTACAAACAGTGCATTATAGTATAACATTATTTTGTTTATATTACTTCGTGAAAACATAAACAAAAAAAGTGTAAAGAAAATCAAAGGTTTGCATGCTGTCAGGATTGAACCGGCGTCGCCCAATTATAAAATAAACGACAAGTAACCAACGCGCCTAACCACTGATCTAGTGGGACCAACGGAAACTGTCCAACTGATTTAAGTTGTTATGATAAATTGTACAACTCCGCAATATATCGATATTCTAGTGATATTATGAGATTATACACGTTACTTTATGTAGCTGGATACAATATATGTTTGCTATGTATGTTTATTGGTGTAGATTATCTCCCGTTGGTTGCATTCGATAATTATTCTGAAAACGAGCCCAAGCTCGGCAAAACCTAGTCGATTTGTAGGTCCATTCGCATTCGTTGTTTTGAATAAAATTCAATTCATGTGGAACCATAAGATAACTGCTTGTTCCTCTATGATGACTAGTGTTTGTATTACGTCGGAATATTGCACAATAACTCGTTCTGATGCTCGTTTCGACCCAAAAGCTATACTTGTAAACATACTCTGAATGCATGGAAAGGGTCGGCCTGATGCGAGTTTGAGTCATAAGTGACGTCACATCTCGGCATCCCGAAAAGCGCGCCAAAAATATGCATATTCGAAAATGTCCGGATGCACACCATAAAATGTGGAATTTCTAATTCATTGAATTTTTTATTTTTTTTGGCTTGGTGGACGTGGAAATTGATAGCAGGATGTAATATAACATGAATTCGAGCAATAGATGTTTTTATTCCCTTTAAGAAAGTCTGTATGCAACTATGTTAGTATGTATGAATGCACGGAGTCGAAGTCACGCCAAAAGGACACCGACTACACATTGCCTACACTACATTACATGCATGCACAGCCAGGTATTAAGTGATTCTTGAGATGTTATAACCAGCTTAATTGTGTGGTAATCTGTCTGTTACTAGATTATGTGCTGAACGACTACAAAATGAAAATTGACATGGGCGATAATGTGGTATTCCAGTATTAATATTAAACAAACTACAAATACTGGTGTCATTTTATGATCCATAACATATTCCATCCACCAGCAGTAGTATGTAAATGGCATTCGACTACCTGAGTTTGACATTGTTCGTAGAAACAATGATGAATCTGCAGATGATTAATCAAGTAGAAGAATGAGTGATCATATTAACGTGCATAGGCTGCGCTAGGTGGCGTTACCATGCAACACACACACGCACACGCACACGCGTCACTCGGGTATCTGTACCTAAAGTAGACTAGAGGTGCTCAGAGTCGCATCTGCCGAGATATGGAGGGCCGGTTTCATGAGAGTGTAAGCACGTGCACTTTGAAATAATATTTATAGGACTGTTATTTTGCGACGGCTGTTTAATTTTAATTGAAACATAAATATAATTATTCATATTTTATAGGTCGACTTGAACCAAAAAGAATAGACGGAAAGACGCACCACTCAGCGATGTTTTTAGTAAAGCCGGTGTACCGACATAGACATGACAGCACCACTTGGTGTTCAAATTCTAAAAGTAAATGTCCCAATAAGTGTTTTTGTTTGTTTCCGAAATATGCTGAAAGCTACAAACAATTGAACATGGTTATGTTATATAGATCACTGTTGACATTCTTTATATTTTATAACTGATGAAATAAATCGAAGAATTCACTTGCTCAACGCGCCCAGCCTACGCGTACACTAGACTACTGAAGATCGTATGTTCACCTATATGTAACAATTGGTGGAGGAAGAGAGAGATAAGCAAGTTTTTTTTAGTTGACGTACACTATTTAGGGCGTTTGTGATAAACTATAATCTAGATAATTGTGTACTTCAACTGGTGTTACGAGAATGTCAACGCACAGTGCCGTTATTTGAAATGGACGGGAATCCGTTACGACTATATGAATTAGATGACCAGCGTTGGTTTGGACATCAAAGTGGTCATGTACGTGTGACCAAGGGTCGAATAATCGAAAGGCACTTGATGCACTTCTAGGAGTCAGTGCGGCTAAGCCTTTCTTCCTCGGCAATGAGAAAAAGATCTGTGTCACGTACGACCCACCTCATCTGCTAAAAACGCGAGGAACAACCTCAAGAAACAAGCTTCAAAAGAGATGGGGAAAGCATTGCGTGGAGCTACATTCGTCAGTTTTTCCTGATCGATTCCAGAAATGCTGTGCGTATGCTCCTAAACTGACACACAAGCACGTACATTAACTTAGCCCCGTTTTCGGCTTTGCATGTGAGTTAAATGTGCAACCCAAGACTTCTCTCACTCTGTGGCTGCTGGTATTTTTTTTTAATGGTTACATTGAAGTCACTCCCTGAAGCTGCAGAAGAAACAGCACTGTTCTAGCTTGGTTCTGTACAACTGTTTCAAAAGCAAGACATTCAAGCACAAACAACATATGATATATATGCATGCTTTGTCAAACACATCTGAATGGGCACAAGGAGTTTCTTCTGTCTACCATAGAGTGGCTTTTGTTACGTGAGTCTGCAAGCACTGCCATGTCTGTCCGGATGGTTCATGACCATTCGTAGTCTTCTGTCGCTGTGGGACGATTTATACAGTTTCTCCTAACTAGCCGGTTAAATCAAAATATTGCCTAGAGAACCTCTTTGCTGTGATCAGGGTAAGGGTGGCCACAGTGGCAACCCTTCAGCTGAGCAGTTCCGACTCTACCTTCGTCAGGTAATAGTTGATTCTATTCTACTGCAGTGCAAAGAGAGCAACTGCAAGGAAGACGGGGACATTTTTCTTCTCAACCTCAAGTCTTTCGATCAGTACTGCGTGTCAACACATCGCCGCCGTTGAAGATGATTCTCTGCCCGTTTTCTCTCAAACAGGATAAATGACCAGTCTTCATTTCAAGGTTGAGACGGAAGACCTCTCCATCGAGAAAGAAAACACCTTGACATACATAGCAGGATACATGGCCAGGAAACTGCGTGACAAAGTATGTCAACAATGTCAGCAAACCCTGCATGATTGGTACGTTCACCGACAAGTGCATCTACAGAAGTGCTGCTACTTAAAAGCAGCTAGAAAATGCAAAAGACGGACTCGTAACACCATGTAAGGAACTGCACCGTCAACAGTTGAAAACACGGAGCGTGCTTTCAAGAAAACAAGTCACGCTCTACATATTGATAAAGTCCGGAGTAGACTGCGCCGTCACCTCGATCGTCAAATGTTGTCTGTCCTGTCGGAATGTGCACGCTGAAAGATTATGTGTTGAACTTATTCATCAACATGTCCCTCCCATGCTTTGATGAAGATGAATAACAACAACTTCACAACGTCAAGTGTGAGAAATAAGAAAGTCCTGAAATTGTCGCATATGTAAACGGGTAAGTAGGCGCAACATACGGCGGGTACCTACAGACGTACGTGACATCAGCACCTGCGTCCAATATATTTTATTTTAAAATGATAAATACGAGTGCCCATTTGAAGAATAAATCATTGCCTTCAAAATAACGTATGTTTATGTACATACGAACGCACAGGTATAATGATTTGTGCGCTGTTTTAGTGAAGTCGATATGCCAAAGCATTGGAAAGATAGCTCCGCTGCGTAGTCCTCCAAGATAGCCGCCGGGTGGCGCCACTAATTGCTTTGGCTTCACTTTTCGACTGATATTTAGCGGGAGTGGTGCCTCTTTCCGTCTATTCTTTTTGCTTGAACTAAGTCGCTGTGCGCTGTAGGTCTTCCAGAGGTTTTCGGAAATTGAATGTGAGCTAAAATACTTACCTAGCTGAACAGTGGTATATATTTGATATAGAGAACCGAAGTGTGACGTCACGCTGTAGCGCTGGTTCCAATACTTGTATTAGTTGTAGTTCTTTAAGTTTATGGTTCCCATAACTTAAGTTGAAAGTTAGAAGCATGGGTAAAACAAATTAGGTATTATATGTATTCTGGAACGTAATTAAACGATATTTTAACGCAAGCTACTTTATCGCACTGACAAAATCGATCGCGGTGCAACATGTTTTGTTGTGAATCATGTACGCTACTTTTAACACAAAATACGGAAGGTCAACTTTGTACGAAATTGTTAAAATCGAAGGATTTGATAATATCTTGAAATATGGAACAAAATCTATTTCAGGCTGAGAAGTCAGGGAGCGGTAATTAAGTTGGCGTTTTTGGTGAGCCTCAAGCGGAGGTGCAACTGCATGGCTGTTTTAAAAATGGTTTTGAGTTGTTTAGTCCACGATTGTAATAATAATATTGTGATCCACATGTGCATGTTTATCGATTTCTAAAAGCTGCAAGAAGAATGCAACTATAGATAATAATCAGATATTCTAAAAATGTATTTTGAAGAGAAAAACCATTCATACTTCCCGGGGACCACTTCCTGAAAATCTATGGGTATCCATGTTATAATAATAAACATTTCAGACATCAAGGTACATAATAGTATACCGTACGTCCATAGTAAAGTAATTAAATATGTGCATAATTATAAAATGAATACCCAATAATGAGTTATGCATAACTACAAAATATTATATAATGAACCTATCCATGGTTCTGTGTAATGCAGAAGTGGTAAATTTATATACATCACTGTTAAGAGAGCACTGTACAATTAATTAAGCTGGTGGAAATAGATAATCTGCTCATTAAGCTGTAAATGCATTTTCTAATATGAGTGTTACAACTGTCAACAACCGCAGTGGAAAACATGTAAGATCCTGTATGCATTATTGTTAAATTACAATGAAACACTGAAATTATAACTTTCTATATTTAACCCATAATGAGCTCAAATACACATTACTACAATAGCAAGAGAATAACTTGATTTTAACTTGCTTCTAAAGAGCAAAAATTAAATTTTCTAAGCAAAACAGTGCACGTGCTTGCCATAAAGGTTTCCTTGTTTAGCTTTTATATCAACATCATCACACAAAGTATCAGTTATTATATGACCAAGATACTTATAGGACTTGGTCACATTTACAGGGGTAGAACTTCAGCATTTATTTTACTAGACAGCAGGACTAGTAAAGCCAAAAGGTTTACTAGTCCTGCAAATAAAAAACATAGCACAAATTTAGGTCACAACAATTTTATTTAAAACCAAAAACCACAGTGTCATCCAGGCCTGGCGTTAACACTGCCTGTCAGTCAGTCAGTGTCACTCAGAGTCGGAGGCACTACTGTCATCACAGTCGGTGTCACTGCTGTCAGTGTAACTACTACAGTCGGGCCTTGGCCTAAGCGGCTGAGTGTCTGGCCTCCGGGCTCCACCAGCACTCCACAGCTCGATTGCCTCCTTCGGTTCAAATGCAGCGATGTCTGGTGAACTCAGCTGAATGGTCAACAGATCAGTCAGTCGATCTGCCTTCAGGACTGACCGGATGTTGCTCTTCGTCAGCTTCAGCTGACTGAAGCCTCTCTCCGCATCAGCCGAGCTGGCTGGCAGAGTCAGAATGGCGTCAACAAGCCCAAGTATGTTTCCATACTCTGCCTGGTGGGCTGCATTGACACTAGACCATGTCAGCTGTCGCACGTCTGGGGACTGTTCATACAGGATCATCTTCAGAAGTGTCCACTCCGTCTCCACACTGGCAGTATCGATGCCAGCGTCGCGAAGCACAGGGCCAAAATGGTTGTTGAGTGTGGCCACAGCGTCATTTCCATAATCACCTGCAGCTTCAGGCCACAGCTTGAAGCTAACGATTGATGATGCACGCACAACGTCCGAATTGCTGTCAACGAAGCGACCCTCCAGACAGCTGACCAGGTTGCCCAAGATCTGCAGTCGGGTCTGCTTGGCGAAGACAGCACCTGTGAGTGTCTCACCATGGAAGTCTTCCATGCGCGCCAGGGCACGCTCCTTGGCAGTTGTGGTCGTCTTGTACATCACAAGGGTGGCCACAACGGATGTCAGCGTGGCATGTACATCAGCAACTGTCGCAGTCACTGTCTGAGCCACCAGCAACAGCTTGCTCAGAACAAACAGCACATCGAGAAGGAAGTGTGCCATCTCGATGATGTCTCGTCGGTGCAGTGTCGCCAAGAAGCCAATGGCCTTTGCCTTGGCATCTCCGGAGCCCCCGGGCACTTGCATCTGCGTCAGATGCAGGACATATGCTGGATATCCCTTCACAAGGGCCTGCAGTGCCTTCAGCAGATGTGGCAACCAGCGAGTGCCACCGACACGTGGTGGAAGGGCACATGGCAGAGACAATGTGTCGAATGCTGCCTTCAAGTTGCTACGGTTCAGTGGCGAGTGATGGTAGAACAAGTAGAGGCTCAGGAGGAGACCGCTCAACTTTGTGTACATGGGCAACCGACACAATGCGTCCTTATATGCAAGTTCCAGGCGATGCGCATAGCAGTGGATTGCTTGCAGACACGGCTGCTCATTTCGGAAGAGCGTGGCGACACCGTTGGCTGATCCGGTCATAACAGCGGCGCCATCACTGCCGAATCCGACAAGCTTCTTCATGAGTGTCTCTTTCGGGATGTGGAGGTAGCGCTCCACGACACCGTCAATTGCCCGCTTGATTGACGGAGCATCTGCCTTGCCGACGTTCTCAATACCAGCGAAGGCAGTAGAGACGACACCATTCACTGCATACCTCACGTACACTATCTCCGCTTCCGTGATGGACGCATCTGTCGTACCGTCACTGATGAGGGCGAGAAAGTGAGCACTCTCCAGGTGCTGTGCGAGGTGACGGCGCTCAACCTCAGCGATGGCACGCACGAACTGCTTGCATGCCTTGTCATTCCGATAAGTGTTCCCCACATCAAGGCCCTTCTGTGCATCCAGGGTACACTGCCACACATAATCTGTGAACGGACGCCGGTGCTTTGCTATCGCGTGACAAGTCCTGAAACATCCAATGCAGGAAATATTAAATATCATAGTATTAAGTAAATACTGAGTATAGTCACAACATAACAACCTTCCTCAGCAAACAGTGAATACTAAAAACATCCTCGCTTTCAAAACAAAACTTGACGAAAATTTGAAGATGGGCAGGTTTAAATTTTAATAAAAGCACAAAAATCACAAGACAAGCCACGTTCTCAAAACCAAAAATATGATGCATAAAGGCGGGAAATACAACACTAAATAGTATTACTTTTGAACCCGAAGATCCAGGCAAGTTATAACACAGATCTACATCAAATGCAAATTAATAATTTCCCATGGCATTGTTTACTGCACGGCACGCTTGAAATGAGAGATAACAGAGAAATGAGGGATAATAATTTAAACCATATAGTGCTAACCCTAACAAAGTACAATCAAACACAATATTTTTTAAACATTTTATAACATTATATCACATGGGTAACATAATTACCTAAACAAATGCGTCAGACGGTCCATGGTGGCCGTGTTCAGCGCTTGGATGGCTCGGTGGGCAGGTGCAGTGCCGGGACGGGCTTCGAACGCAGTTTGCCGGAAGACAGCTCGTGTGTGCGCCTCGCTTGTACTGTGTGCGCGTAGCGAGTCTGGACGAAAGTTGTCCGTGCCAGTCAAGAACGCATTCTTGCCACGGACACTTGCCACGGACAGCCAAGTGTGGTCTCGTTCCCAAACCTTCAAATAGCCACGCTGTCGTTTCTGCTGGTCGTACAGCGTGTCCCGTTCTCGCTTTTCCACCTTGCGTTTAACTTCTGGTTTTGCAACCCCAGTTAAATAACGATGCATCGTGCGTAAACGTAACAAAATAATTAGTAATGAATTAAAAAAATAATTGATGTAGAACTGAAGATGTGAACCGTATTCGAAATCCGCGCATTTGAAAATAGATTAGAAAATAGACGCGAAAATGGACGCCAATTACGCTCATTTGCCGGTACCCCTCTACATGATACGCTAAGCCAAACAAAACGGTCGTTTCAGATTTCTATGTCACACAACAACCAATCAAAAGTACCGTTTCACTGTCGATTCACATTAGGTGAAGATTTACTTTGTCAATTGTACGGTTGGTGGCGCCACGCAACACGCTGATTTTTACTAGACAGCCGGACTAGTTGGTAGGCCGGGTTTACTAGTCCGCCGTAATCTTTACTAGTGTACGGACTAGCGGACTAGTGGGTAGTTCTAACCCTGTAACAGAGTTTCCCCCATCATTATCACTGTCAAAGATAACACCTAGATTACGAACAGTATATGATGGTGATGTATCATTACCAAGCAATTTAACTGGAAAGTAGTTAACAACCTTGTTTCGTTGTTGTTTGTTGTTGTGCCAATAATAATTAGATCAGTTTTATTTGGATTTAGTTTCAATTTACTTGCTTCCATCCACAGCAAGATGTCATTGATTTGAGACAGTCATTTAAAGTTGATAGAGATGTCTGTGTGACAGTTGGTGAAAGTGATATATATACACCTGTGTGTCATCAGCATACAAATGATGATTTATATTATGATCGGTTATGACTCGACTAAGGTAGGCACTTCAACAAAAAATTTAATATCATGCTAAAACATTGGGAATGGGCTTAAATTAAAGGTAATAGGTTAAGGATCACATAACTGTTTACTTTATTAAGATACCTTTAATAGATCAAAAGATATTGCTATTTTAAGACGGAAAAACAGCGTCATTTTTGTGTATCTCTTACAATGGCAAAATGAACTCATTTTTGTGTTTTCTATAGGTAAATATTTGCTTTAAAATGTAATAACTTTTTTATTTATACAGATATTTAAATACTGTCTTCAGGGTTTTCAAACACATTGACAAGAGTAATAAATTTATAATATTTAATATTTTTAGTACTAATTATAACCAAATTAATGCAATTAATTAGTTAATTTTAGTTATGTAGCATGCAAAACTCAACAGACCAAAACGCTCCATTTAAAGGCCATAATGTCCATGATTATAAAGATTTTATACATATTATGCAATGTGTATAACCACATTAATAATGGTAATAAATATGAATTTAAAAATAATAATTATTTAATTAATTAGTCAATATTGGGTAATTAGCGCACAACCTCGACAGACCAAAACATATCAGTAAAAGGCCATAATGTCCATGATTATGAAGATATTTATACATATTATGCAATGTGTATAACCACATTAATAATGGTAATAAATATACATTAACAAATTATTTAATAATTGATTTAATTAGTCAATATTGGCTAATTAGTGCGCAACCTCGACAAACGGACACATTTCAGAAAAAGGCCATAATGTCCATGATTATGAAGATATTTGTATCATTTATGAAAGCAGTAAACCACATTAATTATAGTAATAAATATACATTAACCAGTCATTTCACATTAACAGTAACTTAATTAATAAGTTAATATTGGCTAATATTAGCACGCTAATGACTGACCAATACATTTCGATAAAAGGCTGGAATGTCCATAATTATGAAGACAGTTATATAATTTATGCAATGTTTACCACCACATTAAACATTATAATAAATATACATTAACAAGTCATATATATCATTAACAATAACTTTATTAATAAGTAAATATTGGCTAAATAGCACACAAACTCAACAGATCAATACAGTAGTCATACTTCACTGTGTCTATGTGTGACTGTGTCCTGACAGGTTGGATGAATGTTGCAGGCTCAGTACAGTCCAGTAATAAATTGTCACTGCTTCATAATGTAATGTTCTGCATTTCAACATGAACTTGATGAAGTAATGTTCATAAATTGTTCACAGTATTCCGTCGCCGGACCCAAATGCACCAAATGCAAGACTGCTTTCTGTGTTACTCCCCATGGGAGTCAAGTCCTGAAGATGAAGTCTGGTGTGCTCACAATACAGTCTTTTTGTAATATTGACAGTTGATTGTCTCATAGTTTAATGCCAGTAGACTGCAAGATCTGTGTAGCTAGGTTCATATTTCAGTATCTTGTAAAAAAACGTTGTGTTCGTCAACATGATGTCTATAAGTAATGTTCATGTCGTTTTGAATGGACACCGTTCAATCTAGATATCAGATATATAATCAGCAAGATGTGTATGTATGCAGGCATGTGATGAATGTCATATTCAGACGACTCTGTGGCTCGGTACCTTCACAGTCAGACACAGATCAGTGTAAGATCAGTGTCACTGCATGTAATTGCGAATATCTGAAATAAAAAGGCCATCGTGTACCATATTTTGATAACCGTTTTGATTCTGCATGCAAATCTTGTGAAATAATTTTCTTATCCCTGCAACTGTTACTCAAGAGAGCAGAGTGAAATTCTATAATAATGCATTATGTCAGTTGTCACACAATGAAACGAATTATGTTACATCTGTCCAAGGCATTATGGTTTATATTACATTTTACAAAATGTTGTGCAGTGACTGTTTATCATGAAATATTTTTTAAAACAAATTAAGTCAGATAATTTACATATTTTACGTAAAAAAAAAAAAAAACCAATTGTTGATTTAATATGTAACAACAATTATTTAAAATTATTGCATAATGAAATTTATATTATTTCTAATTCTAAATAAAAGCATAACCATAAATAATGGCATAATGATAAGCCATGCCAAACCCAAGTCAAGACTGCCAAGGCAAGAGTAAGCAGTAACCAGCCCTTTCCTAGGCTAAGGCTAAGTCTAAGACTACCATGCTTGGCCCATAGTATCATAGTAATAGGCTATTAATTAAACAAAGTGAAAGTCTAGCAACTCTAAACTACTACTTTGACTGTTGTGTTGTAGTGATTTAATTTCAGTAATGTGGAATAAGTCACAATATGGCTCCGATGACATCATCACGATGTCGATGACGCGGCGCAAGTGGCTTAACCAATAGTCACAGATCGGTCAAATAATCGTATCATGATTTTTGAATGGCTCAAAAACCATATATGGCGCCCGAATCCGCCAAAGATTTTTCAACACAGACTAGCATAAATCCCTATAGATCAGGCTAAACACTAAATCTTTTCTCTTAGACACACTTATATAGCTTAATCCGACCTGGTTTTGTATACGCGCATGCGATTTCATCGAAACGCAATGCCTGACAATGGTGAAACTTCAATTTTTTGGAACGGTTCAAAATCATAGATGGCGCCCGATTCCGCCAAAGATTTTTCAACACAGACTAATATAAACCTAGTAGATCTTGCTAAACACAAACGATTTCTTCTTATACTAATGCAAATGTGCTAACTTTACTAATGAAAAACAGCTATGTCGTCAAATCGATAAAATCTAGCAGATTATTTGGTCAAATTTGAAAAAGAAAGACACGTAAATAAAATTCGACTTACCAGCAAAATGAATCCATCAGCAGATGACGTCAACGACCAGATAAAGCGCGCGAATCCAAGAGTTAAAACAAAGCACTACCCGGGCGGTGCGTAAACGACACGGCTAAATCGTGAACGGATCGCGGCGCACGGAAAATTACGTAGCGAGCAGAATCGTTTGAAGTGCCTAACTAAGGGAAGTAGTGTATAAGCTAAACAGAACAGGGCCAAGGACAGAACCTTGTGGGACACCAAATAGAAGATGTTCTGGACAAGACAGTGAGCCAGATATGTTAATGCTTTGGTATCGGTCTAAAAAATATGAATTAAACCACTGAAGAGCCATGTCAGATATACAGTCAATTTGCTATTATCCATATTGCATACAATGTCATTGTGTATTTTAAGAAGAGCCGTCTCAGATGAATGAAATTCTTATATGCAGATTGTATATCATTTGATAAATGCTGTGAATAAATGTGTTCATGGAGTCGATTTGCAACAACCTTCTCCAATACTTTCGACAGAAAATTAAGATTTGAGATAGGACGATAATTTTTAAGGTCATTTTTGTACAGACTTTGTTTTTTAATAAGTGGATTGACAAGAGCTTGGTTGAATTCGTGTGGAACAACGCCATCCTGCATTGACATATTTATAATACTTGTAACAGGATAAACCAGTTGGAACTCCTCAGTAGAAATGTTGGAAAAGGGTCAAAACCACACGATTTGTTAGGACACTTTGTCTGATAATGCAAACTTCACTTGTAGTTGCAGGTGTAAAACATTGCAGTGTCTTATCAACAATCGGCTGTTCAGTCAACTTGTAATCAACGTCATTAATAACAAAACGTGATCGAATGTAAGTAATCTTATCCATGAAATATTTTGAAAACACACTGCATAATGTATCCAATGAAGAGGTATCAGGCAATAATTTTGGCTTCTCCCGATGAAGGACACTTGATGGTTTTCCACATTTGGCAAGGTTTTTCAGAATTTTTTTATATTAAATTTGTATAATAGTCTGATTTTGTTTTTGACATCATGTCGTTGCACAGATGTAACTGCTTAGTATAGCGGATCCAATCAAGGGATGAACGGGTACGTCACCAAATTGTTTCAAGATATCGATGGCAACGTTTTGGTTGTACTATGTCTAGTGACATCCATGGTGACGGTGGACAAACTTTTACTTTTTTGTTTGTTTGGGGGCATGTTTATGAAGAAGATTACTTAGTGTAACGTAGTATTGGTTTACTAGCTCACACAGTGTAGTTTTTCGATGAATTAAGAGATCTGAATTTGTAAGGTCCTCTCGAAGAATGTCTATATTAATGTAATGTATCGGTTGGAAAGTAATAAATTATTGTGCTGGTTTTGACTCGACTCTGAGACACAGATCAATAATTACAGTAGGATGATCTGATAATCCATCAGTAACAGATACTGCCTTGATGTTATTGCAGTTTGACCTAGTGATAAACAAGTCGAGCCAATGCCCATGGATATGAGTAGGGAATGTGACATGCTTTTGTAAGTCAAATGTTTGAAGTGCATCCATGAATAACCTATTGTTAAGGATAGGTAAATCAACATGGATGTTAAAATCACCTAGAATATATAATTCTTCATGTAATTGTAATGTTGTTTCAAGAAAATCTTTAAATTCATCAAAAAATGTTCTTGTGTTTCCAGGAGGATGATATATGCAAATAAAATTAGCAGACATAGATGAACCTTTTATAAGAATACATAATGTCTCGAAGCTGTGGTATACAGGTGAATGAAGGATTTCTACCTTGAACAAATCAGAAACTAGAAATGGGACACCACCACCGCTACCTGACTGGCGTGGATGATGGGGTAGAAAAAAGCCATGAGGAGTGATGTCAGCAAGACAGGAGATCGTATCATTTTTTGCCAACCATAATATAATGTAGACACGTATGCCAGTGTGCAAATCAGAACAATACATGATATGTCTGGTTGTTGTAATTACAAATCTTTACATACTTCATGAGAGATGTACAAAGATGTTAAATTGTTATATATCTTAAAAATTAAACAACTTCCAACTCATAAATGTCAATGTCCAACATAATTATTAGACATAAACCAAACCTATGTCACAAATAACAAGGGCCTGGCAACTCTCGATATCCTTCCATGCATCCTTCACAACAAATAATTGATACTCTTAGGTAGGGCCTACCCGAAATTTATCAGCAAATCACTTATGACTCACAAGAGGGTTTCGGGCATCGATTGTGAGGTAAATAGTGATTTATTGAATAAATTGTTATTTTATTGATACAAAGCAACCATCAACCGCATGTATCATGTTCTATTTACACAGAGTTATGTGATCAACACATTGCCTAGAACAACTCCAGAAAGTGTAATTGATTACTTCAAGAGATATTAACCTACAAAATATAAATATTTTTATTTATTTTAAAAACACAAAATGTCAAAATCCTGAATTTAAAACTATCATAAAATAATCATAGTTTGAAAACTACTGGAGCTAAGGTGGTCACATTTTTATTTCTCCCTTGAATATTTTTCTAAGAGAATTTATTCAATCATCCTAAAATTTAGTCCAGTAGAAATTAACGATGACCCGGACATTTTGTTTAAAAAGTCAATTTTTGTTTTAAGGTGACCAGTAGGTTTCCTTCCAAAACAAAATCAACCCTGGGGAACTTGTTTTGGGGTGTTTCGGTCCAATTTCGAAGTAACAGTATTTGTTTGCATTTGTTAATAATATTTTTAACTGTTTCATTTATTGGTTAATATGTCTGTAATGATATGTGTACTGGTTTATTAAGCCACACATTAATGATGGAGTTTAATTAATCAAGTAAGTAATTAATTAATTAGTAATATATTTCTTGTATAGCCCTCCGTCCCAACGTTGTTTTGGGATTTAATTAACATCTTAACTAAGATCACATGAATGCCACTTATACCCCAAACAGTGAATGGTATAGCATTCAAGATTGAAAATAACTTGGAGAGATCATATATGTCTTATCTGTAATGTTCTAATACATCATTTGTTAAACATCATTATCAGCATTGTCATCGTTGTCACTGTCGGGTAGCTGTACAAGAGTTGGGTCATTTGCGCACTGTCCTTGACATCTGTAGTGGACGCTACAGGCAAAACGCTTCTTAGAGCAGTTGCAAGACACACACAAGTTATCTTGGCGATTGCAAGAGCAACGGATCTCTTGTAGAAGATGACAGGCATTACTGAG
>CM034541.1:38990534-39024312 GCA_020002185.1 Paraescarpia echinospica
TTCCATTATGTTAGCAACGATCATTGACATATTAATTACTGCCTTAACAATATTTTTTAAGTATAACACTACTACTTTTCAGTGTAATTTTTAGAAATGTTAGTTAACTGTTCCTCAGTATAGTAATTACATAATGATCTGATATTATTGTAAAACTTATTATTTGGATCAATGTATCAACCAGTTTTTTTAATTTCAAGTATTTTGTAAATTACACCAAAACACAACATCGGTCAGTAATTGCTTAGTAGTTAAACATCAAATCTTGCGTGGAGTGTGTGATTTTGTTTAGGGTTTGAGTTTGGGATCTTCATGGGAAGTGTAACCTCTGAAGCGAGGACATAGTTCAGCATCCTAACCAAGAAAGTAAGAAAAAACATGAGTGAGGCCAAAGAGGAATGGATCGAGAACACAGGCAAGGATATTTAACAAGGATATCAGCGAGATGCAGGAAAATCTCTCAAAAACGTAACTATGACCCAACAGGCACAAAGCAACGGCCATAGAAGACAACAATGGGAATCTCCTGACGGAAAGCAGTTTTGTACCGAACCGGTGGAAGGATTACTGCAATAACCTCTACAACTATATAACCTCCACACAGACATCACCATAACTAAGAGAGTCCAGATCTAGAGCAGAGAAGCTGAACGTCTACCTGTCCTAAACGAAGAGGTTGAAGAAGCAGGGCAATGGATAAAATCAGGAAAGTCACCCGGTTGGATTTAACATCGGGGAAGGAATGATTCAAGTCATAGAGACTCTGTACAAATATACCAGCAGAGCAGTCCTGATAAACAACCAGATCGGGGGATATTTATGAAACACCACTGGACGTCTCCAGTGCTACTCAACACATTCCTGGAGAATAGCATGCAGGACACCACACACAAAGCACCACAACTCCATCTCCGTCGGTGGAAGGCATATCGCTAACCTTCGATTGACCGACGACATCGACCTCATGGCCGGCAGCAGTGGCGAACTTCAAATATTTAATGATATACCGAAATTCGTAGAAATTAAATGGAGAAACGTAGGTTAGAAGAGTGAACAATAGTGAAATCACCTAAGCAATCTGTTGACTCGGATCAAAATGTTACAGCAACTAACATAAGAAAGCTGTGGGAAAAGTGTGATGTTTATCCAGTCTGTCCCCCAAAATAATGTTGCTGCGCTTTCTGACTAAAAGAAAACAACAACACCATTCTTGCGCTGATATCGCTACTTGAAACCATGTATCCTAATAATAGCGACCCTTCACTAGTCAATTGGTCAGTGAATATCTCACTCGTGCACTTGGGGAGAACACCTTATACGTGAGGTCGACGCTATTATGACACCGGAAAGTGTACCCACACTAATATTCCTGGACTGTATAGAGACACAAATCCTTGGACTGCGCTTTTCATTGGTGTTCTGGAACGTGTTAAAATACTAGTTTGTATACAAACGAGCAATACAGACAAAGGAGTCATCACACGGGATGGCGACACTTTACTGACCGAGTGGCAATACCTGATTGACAACTTCTGTTGCTAATTAACCGATTACAATTTCGCCGTGTCCGTAGATGTGCGATCGTTCTCAGGTTAAGTTGCTTGTCTGCGTGTCTTGCATACTTTTTAGTTACGACAACACAAAATAGGGGTGTGGTCCAGCGCTTGGCAGTAGCTCCCACGACAGCTGTCTTATTGTTACAGGTTTGACGTATTTCAATTCAAGGAACGTTTTAATATTTCTTAGATGCGTGTATAGAGGTACAGACATTACTTCGGACGTTTACATTTTATTTGAACATGATTACTGGTGCCGGACTGTTATGGTTTTTAATCGACATTCGTCTACGCTTGCCTTGAGAACCAGTTGCAAACTTGTCAAGCAGAACGCTATGGTCTATTCCTGGATAACACCGGACCACGAACAACTTTTGTGCAACCGCCGATGATACGCAGTGACACAAGACATACTTCAGCATGCGTATGTGTCAACAATGGCATCAGTGGTGCGTTATTCTAGGACACAGTTGTTGTCAATTGCCGCCAATACAACCAGGTATACCAGATCTCTGGAGACCTGCTGTGTGAATATTCTCCTTCATCAACTGTGCATCTTCAAGCATTCGTCTACGAGACGTAAACACCGTGGCGGTCGTAAAGTCACAAAACAGATCAGGACAATAATTCACTACGCAAGAGTACCGACGTTGCCACAACCAAGTAGTCACGGATAAGCGAGGTCTCCGTACACTAGATGGCTCAGGTCTAGTAGGGTTCTTATACGTCAAGGTCAACGCATATAATAAAGTACGGTTATCGTGAACAAGCAACAAACAACGAGGAAAATTTAATAAACTTTATTACAAGATATCTTCCTGTTGGTAAGTATCTCGATTAGAAAAAAAAATGAAAAGAATAAAGAAATCCCGTAACCCAAGTCTTAACAGAACATAATAAACAATAACACTGAATCTTTGAACCTATCTAACTAAGAAAGTAAATTTACAATTAATCTTTCAGTTATCCAATTCCTCTTCCTTTCTAAGGTGGATTGTTCCACTACACGAGCAAATACTAGGCGCCACATGTTATCTAAGAATAAATTCCATAAGAAAAATACACAACATATAGCTGGCCCTCGCGGACTCTCATTACAGTAATTGGTTACAATAACTATACATATGTATACTTCAAGGGTAAAAATACCTCATTTCAAAACCACACATAACTACCATTCATAAAACAGCAAATAATAGATACGTTCAATTATAAAATATACATTTACATTTAGCTAGTCCCATCTCGAACCTATACGAAAGTTTGTTGAAGTCATCACGCCGAGCTCAGAAAACAATCAGAGCGGTGTATCTCGGCCACACGAGTGACGATGCCGGGCAAATGACGCTTGACGCCGTACGCCGCGAATTCTCCAGTCGCGTCCGTGCAAACGATTGCGATATCAGTAGAATACGTTCGCGTGAATGACGACGCCGGGCGGTAGACGCTACCGCCGGCCGCTACGAATTCTCGAGTTGCATCTGTGTTTCGATCGAGTGGTCTTGCCCGGTCGCATATGATCGAGAAGTCGGATGAATGGGTTCGCGCGAATGACGACGCCGGGCAATATACGCTTACCGCCGGCCGCTACAAATTCTCGAGTCGCATTCGGTCACGCTGTCGGACGATGTCGCTGGGAGACCGCTGTTCGAGGATGGCCCGAGCTAGTATGAGCGCGTCGCGATTATCGCTCATCGACGCAAATACGTCAGGGCCGACCGGAAAGTTCCTTCAATAAACCGCTGACGTGGCGCCATGGCTTCTTCGAAGCTCGAATAGTCACTCTGGACGCTGAATATTGCACACACAAAATCTTGGGAACGTAACCCACGTTAACGATTCCCACCACGCTTCACGACTTGATTTGCCATTCTCTAGGCAGCAGGCTAACCTGTGTCGTTCAACCCTGGATCTGTCCCAGTCCTTCGCCAGCGCCCAGATGGCGAAATGCGTATGACAGACGTTTACATAAGCGGACCTATCTACACATCATATGACAGGTTTCCATCATGTCTATTGGCTAATACAATATACAATTCAAGCTATGCATTGTGGAACACGAATCAAGATTAAAATACTTCTTTATGTGTCCAGATGTTTGAACGGGACGGCGCCGCTCTATCTTGCCAACCTGTTAACTAGGCATTGTCCGGGACGCACACGTTCATCTGAACAACGTTTGCTTGAAATTCCACGAACGAATCTGGTTCGTGTGATTGGACCTCGACTATGGAATGCACTGCCCATTGCTATTAAGAGCAGCAGAACTATGTCGGCGTTCAGATGTAACTAAAGATGGACATGTTAAAAGCTGAATACTGCTGACATTTTTTTTTATTTCATTTGAGGACATTTTATTGCATATCTTACTTTTATACATATAGATATATTATTTTGAGTGCATGTATCAGTATTTATACAAATACGTAATACGTACTGATTCGACCAGCCAATCAGTGCAATCGGCAATCACCATGACAGAATGGAATGGAGAAAAAGAACTGATCGAAATGTAGCGGGCATCCCCCATACTTTATGCAACTACTGCAAAGTCGTACACAAACAGGGGGAATAAGTATGCGGCTGTTTCCCAGATAGCGAAGGATTTTAACACGTCCCGTAAGTATGTTTTAATCGACTCAACATTTTTGTAGTCTGTAGACTCAGCGACAGTGTAGGCTGTAGCATTTGCAATTATTAGGGCCTATTCCAAATACAATATTAAATAAGGAAATATTATACGTAGAGAGAGGTAGAGTGGGTTCACACGTAGTCATGTTTCAGAAGCACAGGCTTACATTTTAAATATTATTTGTTTAGCCTTTTGCTAGTTATCATTGATTTTGGTCGAAATTTGTAGGCCTATTTGCATTACCACATTCAAGGGCTAGGCTAGGCCCAGGGCGTCTATATATATTTGTCAGGTTCGATCGTATTGAAACATATTACATAGGATATGTGGCATGATAGACCTCCAGGGACTCAGTTGTATTACATTTTTTAAATCTGTCATTCAATAACTTGCTTATTGTCATTTGAAAAGATTATGAAACATTGGGTTCGTCGTGTCTTCACTGCATGTGCTAAGAAACACTGCCAGGCTGGCAAATGCGCGTGTGGCCGAGTGGTTATATCGGTGTACTCAGTAGTTGCTTGCATTTTCCTCGTCAGTTCGAATTCCATAGAGAACTCCGTTAGAAATTATTTTTATTTACCCGAATTTTTTTAAATAAATGTTTAGGATATGAATAAGTAAATTCCGCTATTCATACATTATGGAATCATTTCGTTGCAAATTAAGTAATATAAAAATTATTTGTAAATTGGATGAAAAGAAATTGGAAGAATAGAGTGTGTAGGAGAATTGCAACATGGTGTCACCAAATTGTAACAATTTAAGTATTTATTACAACAAAGTAAAAGGTTGGAAATGTATTTTAGCGATTGAAGGCAAAATGTTTAGAAGTTGTTTTAGTGAAATACTTATGATTACTGAACGACGAAAACTGATTTCTTGAAACTGTACCACTGCATACAATCGGTACCGATAATAGGCCCTATTTATGGCAAGCCTTCCATTACATAATACAATCGATAAGAGATAATTGATATGTTGCGAGATGTTAATGACCGGCAAAGAATCAAAACTATTTAACATTTTTATGAATCTCCTTGGGCTATTCACGTTACTCATCCTATTCAACATTTGCTTATGTCAGATTTATATATTATGATTAGTCTTAAGTAGTACATTGATAATTAAAACTATAGTTCCGTTCTTTTATTAAATCGTAAACCAATTGTTATAATATATATTTTTAATCAACAGGGGTCTTTATTTCAGCATTGGTTATCACCAAGCGAATGAACAGTCTTCGAACTCAGTACTGTCGTCACGTCAAAACTCCCAAGAGTGGAAGTGCAGGACGGAAACGTACTCAACGGCAAGATTGGCTCGTAGAGAAAATGTCCTTCTTACGGCCATACATCTAGAAAAGACGACGAGGTATGTATCGTAACAAGCAGAATGCAGATTGTATACAGAAAAGAACAGTGTTTATCTATTCCTCGAACGGGTGACATGGCCAATTGTCTCAGAGCATGGATTCTTGTCAATACACAGAGCCAGCGCGCGAGTTGACATACTGGACCAGGTATTCACATTGAACCTTGGCACATGTCGTCGTGTTGGTTCCTGAAGGTAACGTTGCACGTCGCGAGGACAATCTTGGTTACTTTCGGAGGTTCCAGTGCGATCTTTGTGAAGTAGACCCGGAAGCGGTTGGCCATACTGCCAAAAGCATTCTCCACAACTCTCCGTGCTCGGGAAATCCTGTAGTTGAAGATGCGATGATCATGATTCATATCCGTGTGCGAGTACGGTTTCATAAGATTTTCCCGAAGAGGGAAGGCATCGTCAACGATGAAATAATAACTCAGTCGTCGTTGGTCTCCTGGGAATGGTGCAGTGTCTGGGAACCTTGACGAACGCCGAGCTAGAGCCTATTGGAGACTACTTCCGTCAAACACGCCGCCATCACTGATTCTCCCATTGCAGCCGACATCTACCCACAGGAATTTGTAATCGGCATCAACGAGGGCCATCGATACGATCGAGAAACGTGACTTGTTGTAGAAAGTCGAACCCGACCCAACTGGCGGCCTGATTGTAACATGTTTCCCGTCTAGAGCGCCTAAACAGTTGGGTAGTCGCCACCGCGTTTGAAATAAATCCGCCACCGCCCTCCATTCAATCTGGTTTCCTGGACATTGTAAAGACAACAATACATGTTGTTAAGGCAAGTATGCATATACATAAACACGGTGTATATAGGTATACGCATGCAATACTGTCATATATTTGTATGATGTATGATATATTATATTATAGTTATAATTGATATACATGTATATATACATATATATATATATATATATATATTCAGTGTTTGTGCATTATATGTATTTTTTATTTTGTAGTCGGATGCTGACATCAGATGCGACGATGATCAAGAAGATGACGATAACTACAATGGTGACGGTGATGACGACTGTGACGAGCATGATGATATACACACAAATGGAGCTGTTGACAGAGCTGACTCAGATAACATTATAACATTGAACCTACGGCGTGCGAACGTACACACACCGACACCAGCACCAGCGATAGGTCGCTCAGTGAACTAACTCCGGGTGACTATCCAACAACACCCAAGCATAAAAGGAAGAGGACAGACAGCCAATTGGCTGAGACGGAACTTCTGAAGGCAATGCAGATATATATCGAAGAGGCCAGTATGTGCGAGAGGGAAGACGACGACATATCAGTGTATGTCTAAAACTTATGCAAACTTAGAAAAATAACATACACGAGGGTTATTCTGATCGTTCAAAATTAAATAGATCAAGTAGTTTTCCGAGCTAATATGGGACTGTTTGATTGTCACTCACAATCACAGCCACCACAAACGCAACTCCACATCCCTAGCACCCCTTACACTTACCTCCCATGACCAGTACTTCAACTCCACAGGGGAATGAACATAACTTGACCTGGTATCACTATGACAACTGTGCACCCCCCTCTCGTGAAAGTCAGTCATTCACTTCCATGCTGGATATGTGAAAACAGTCAATGTGTGATGTTCATTGCGCATTCTTAGTGTAGGCAGTGAATTTTATACTAGTGAATGATAAACCATACAATTGTCATTGTTATATGTATATTCACTCAGTTGATGAAAACTTCACGTACAGTAATATCATCTTCATATTATTACATATGCTGATATAATTATGTTATGTCTTAATGTTGCTACATCTATGGCACTACCTTGGTACATCATGGCATGAATAGTGCAAGTATATTATTTGTGAATGATGATAGACCCAAGTTGATTGAGCGCACATGCTGATGTCATTATGTTGATTTTATTGATGTTGCTAGTTCGGCAACCAAGTTGTTGTTCATAATAACTGACACAAGTTGAGTTGACACACTTGCAAATGTTATGATGTTGATGTTCTAGTGTTGCTTGTTCTGTAGTACTACTTCACTTCAAGTATGTTATGTCGAAGATGATGTATACTATAACTGAAAGTGTGTAATAAATGTGTACTAAATGCTTATTCATATATTTTTATTTGTTTATCATTAATTTATAAAAAGAAATTTATGTTTTATCTTCATGTGTTTGTCCTTC
The DNA here is from genome assembly GCA_020002185.1 of Paraescarpia echinospica. Lineage (NCBI taxonomy): Eukaryota > Metazoa > Annelida > Polychaeta > Sabellida > Siboglinidae > Paraescarpia > Paraescarpia echinospica. Next base: position 38,998,297 of record CM034541.1, read on the forward strand.
AACACAGTATAGATTGCCTAGCAGACAAATGGGATAGTTTCCCCGATTGTTGTTGCGCCGATCCGGAAAAGATAACTCACACTTTTATATGACTCTCCTAGAAGAAATTTACAGTGTATTACAAAATAAAATATCTGAATAACAACATGACAACATGTACGTACACAACATTGACATACAAACTGTTCACTTATCCTCATGGTCGGGTGTTTCTCAATTAATTTGTTTGTACAACGCGTATTTCCGTGGCAACAGTGATAGATAAGATAAATAAACATTTGCTGTAAGAAAACAACAATATGATCAAAACATGTTCATAATGTTTCGATACATATTTTGAGAGACAGTGTAAAAGGGAGGGTAGGCCTACTCATAATTGGCAAGACTGGACGATGCATATTTTTTTTCTAGTGCCGAAGAAGCTCCATTGTGCAGCACAAAACTGTGTTTAATGGCTTTTTAATCGTTCAGTTTGTTTGTATTAACAATATTATATAAGTTGGTTTGCCATACACATACTATTGTAGGCCATAGCGTCAAGGCTACCCAGCATGCACGCACTTGGGGAACACCGGCGATGGCGACGGTGTGTGATCGCGTGTGCTTGAAAAAACACTTTTACATATTATGACAAAGTTTTAGATAGTTTGAGTTTGTTTTGTTTTCAGTGATGGTGAGTACACATTCACTGACACAGTGGAAAATATTTAGAATAACACATTTACAAATGTGCCATATATCGTTGAAATGCGTCCAGATCATGTCTTAGACTTAGAAGTTAGAATTAGACTTATTAGTGCACTAACCGGTAGCCAGAAACCGAAGGGTGACTGCTAATCGTTCAGCAGGTGATATTGCCGCCCTCAACTGTGTGGTTTCCTTCGTGATCAGGGGTGTCACCAGCTCAACCAGCCCGTCAAACACTCTTGCGGGCATCCTTACAAAATTAGCATACTGAGCTGGCTCGTTCAGCCTTAAAGTTGAAAGGAGGTTAGCAAATGCGCCCTGTTCAGACCACTCTAATATGTGCGGTCTGACCCATGGACGCCTACTCTTTGCCAAACTTCTTCGCTTTCGCCGAATTCTAACGATTGCGATCACAGCCAAACCTAGAGAAATTAATGTTGACAGACGCGCCATTGCCAGTTTCAGTGTTTATATGTATTTGTATGCGCACGCATATTGGTAAAATAACGACAGCTCCCTTACCTAACAAGACATGTGCACTGCCTTGCATTATTGATGAGCTTGTCGGAAAACTCAGTTTTTCGTATGGCATTAAAGCATAATTTACGTCTGTCTTTGTGAAAAGGGTGTGTGGCTTTAGGTATTTTGTAGAATTACAGGCGTGGGTGTGTGACAATGCAAACACACTCGCCACTGTTTTCTGCATGCTTGTCTCTGCCGCCAGTATGCGCGCTGCCTCATCGCGAGTCGTCACTAAACCAAAGGATTTAAATGCTTTGACTAAACTCGTCTATTGTAGTGACATATAAATCCGATAGGAGCGACATAGGTTTGTACGTGATATGCGCATTTGACGCCAGGATCGTAACGTCATGCTGGCAAGTCGCCGACTGGTTAGTCCACAGTGTGAGCGCACCGGGAATCAGCGAAAATACAACGTTAAACGTTGCGTTTGCCAACTCAGTTGTAGAAGTTGTAGAAGTCAATAGTCTGAGAGGGCATTCATTCTACAATTATAGCTATTTAAGGATTGTGAAACTTGTGTTCTGCCCCAACGCGCTGGCAAGCATAGACATAGTCCACAGGACGACGATGCTTGTTGTAAGAACATAGTTGTCGTTTGACGGCAACAACAGAAATAGGTAATATATGAATATTTACACAATTGTTACTTCAAATTGATGTATCTTATAGTAATCTTGGAAGCATAAATGTAATTGAATGATATATTATGTGTTCGCCTGTTGAGACAGCACAGCAAAACTGTTTCTGAATGTTAAAGTGTGTTGTCCAGACGCATGAGAACATAACGAACATCGATTAATATGAATTGTGTGATGAAACGATATCAAAGACCTACTTATAATATTTAATGGGTATTTTAGTGTAACAAACGCAATAAATAAACAAAACCATGTAAATGTTGTACATGTTTATCATATGCTACATCTGTGACATGTACTGTAGGTTGCCATATACATATGTGGCATGAGTAACATGTGTGACAGGTGTAAAATATGTAAAATATGTGACAACTGAGACATATATGACATGTGTAACATGTGACACATTTGCAACATGACAATGGATGTGACAGATGTAACAAGTGTGACAGGTGCATTACGTGTAACATGTGTGACATTTGTAACGTGTGTAACATGTGTTACCGGTGTGGTAAGTGCAACAGGTGTAAAAGGTGTATAACAGGCGTAACATGTGTGGCAGGTGTAACATATGTAACGTGTGTAATATCTGTGAGAGGTGTAACCGGTGGGACAGATGTAACATATATAACATGTGTAACATGAGTGACAGGTATAACCGGTGTGACAGGTGCAACATGTGTGATATATGTGACCGATATGACATGTGTACTTTAAGGTATACATCAGCTAAAAACGTAGACATACGTGTTCTACTCTTCTGGCTGCCGTATTGAAGTTTCGGAAATTTCGTTTACTCCACGTTGCCTCAGTTTACTGAGCCATCTAAGTCTGCATCTTGCAATGGTGAAGTATTGGCACTGGTGGGATAGTGTTTAAGTAACATTGGTATTGCAATGAACAGTTCTGCCATGGGGTAAAGTGTAAAGTGCTTCAAGTAGTCGTATTACATTGATACTTACTTACTTACTACCCATTATGCCTTCTAGCGTTTAGGGCAGCGTCGACGTTCCTCCACCTGTGTCTGTCCCGGCCATTCTTTATATGGTGCCATAGCTGTAGTTCATTTCCCATAGCTCTGCCTCCACTGTTCTCCCCCATGTTGTCTTTGGGAGCCCACATTTACATAATAACTCGCTACACAATAATTTACCTTGAAACGTATTTAATTTTTAAGTGTCACATAATTGTATTTTGTAAAAAAAACATGGTTATTGGTAAAGTTTGCGTGAACAATCTGGCACCCATATGGTTCTAACAGACCAGCGCAGATCTCTGTGTTCACGTACCCTCTCGCACCTAGGCGGCTCTAAAGGGACCTCCTCAAATGTGATATTTAAGAATATGCTATATCGGTTAAACTGAAAATGCATGTTATCTTAACCAAATGGACTATTAAGATACCTTACCTTACCTATCCTCTTCGGGCCTTGTGGCCCATAAGGCTGCTGTGCGACTCCGCCACCTCGCCCTGTCAACGGCTATGTGTCTGGCTTTGCACCAAGTTGCCCAGCCCAGATGCTTCCGTTCTTTTTCCACTGTGGTTCTCCACGTTGTTTTTGGTCGACCAACTTTTCTTGTTCCTTCCGGCGTCCATGTCAGTGCTGTCAAGCAGTGGTTTTGGTCCTTCTTTCTCAGCACATGCCCGATCCAATTCCACCTTCTTCTCTGTACTTCTGTGCTGATCTTCTCTTCTGCTGTTATGTTCTCAATGTCTTTGTTCGAAATTATTACTGGCCATCTAATTTGTTAAATTCTTCTGAGACAGTTGAAATGGAAAATGTCAAGTTTTTTGTTGTCGCATTTGTTTACTTTCCATGTTTCACATCCATACAGTAACACTGATTTGACCAGAGTATTGTATAACCTGAGTTTAGTTTTTAATGTGTACACATTTGAGTTCCATATCTGCTTGAGTTTCATGAATGATGTCCTTGCTTTTCGTATTCTGTTGTTAATATCATCATCCCCTCCTCCTTGCTTGCTGACGTTTGCGCCCAGGTATGTATATTTCTCTACTTCATTCAGTTGTTGATCATCAATCTGTATTCTGTTGTTGCATTTGCTGTTGATCCTCAGTACTTCAGTTTTCTTTTTATTGATTTTTAGGCCAGTTTTTGATGCGAATGCATTCATTTTTGTTGCCTTTGCTTGCATGTGTCTGTAACTTGATGACATAAGCGCAATGTCATCTGCGAAGTCCAAGTCTTCAAGTTTTGACATGAATCTCCATCTTATCCCTGTGTTGTTTTCTTCAGTTGTTTTCCTCATTATCCAGTCGATTACCATCAAGAAAAGAAATCCGGACATTACGTCTCCTTGCTTAACTCCAGTTTTTACCTTGAACCACTCAGACTGTTCACCTTCATCTAACACTGCACATTCACTGTCCTCGTACAAAATCTGGACCATTCTGATTATCTTGTATGGGATTCCATAGCTCGCCATGATTTCCCAAAGGCTCTCTTGGTGTACAGAGTCAAATGCCTTTTCGAAGTCTACAAAAGTTACATATAGTGTTGCTTGCCATTCCACTACCTGTTCTATTATGTTTCGAAGGATGAATATCTGCTCAACTGTGCTTCGTCCTCTTCTGAAACCTGCTTGTTCATCTCTCAACTTGTTGTCAACTCCATCTCTTATTCTGTCTATTATCACTCTTCCGAACACTTTACTGGGGACAGATGTTAGAGTAATACCTCTCCAGTTTCCGCACTCTGTAAGGTTACCTTTCTTTGGTATTTTAACAATCAGTCCTTGTTTCCACGTCTTTGGTACTTTTTCTTGTTCCCAAATTGTTTTGAATAAGCTTAGAAGCCAATTCTCTGTTGTCGCCATGTCTGCTTTCAACAATTCTGCTGTAATGTCATCTTTACCTGCAGCTTTCCCATTCTTTAGCTTCCTCAGTGCTGATCTAATCTCTGTTTTTGTTATAGAGTCTGTGCTGATTTCATCTATGATTGAGTCTAATTCAATATCTATAACGGGGTCATCGGGCATAGGTCTATTAAGGACTTCTTCAAAATGCTCCTTCCATCTTGTCCGCTTGGCTGGTCCTTCAGTTATTAGGTTTCCAGATTTGTCTTTTACTGCATTCGCTGTTTTGTGTTTGTCGTTACTAAGTGTCTTTGTGATGTTGTAGACTTCTTTCATCCTTCCATTCCCGGCTGCTTTCTCTGCTTCTGCAGCCAGGTTGTCTACCCACTTTCTTTTATCTTGTCTCATGTTTTTCTTTACGTCTTTGTCTTTTTGTTGATACTTATCCTTGTAGCTCTGCTTTATCCTTTCTGACTTTGCTTGTTCCATGTTGTTCTTTAGTCGTTTCCTGTCTTCTACCAGTTCCCATGACCCTTTGCTGATCCAAGGTTTTTGTCCTCTCTTTTTGTAACCCAGTACTTCTTTGGCTGTTTCTTTGTAGGCCACCTCGAATTCTTGCCATTTTCTCTCAACAATGTCATTATCTGTTTCGTCGTAGTCCTGTAGTACATCATATCTGTTCCGTAGCTTCAATGAGAATTGCATTTTTATGGTTGGTTGTTGCAGCTTGATTGTGTCGAATTTCTTTCTATTCTCTCTGGTCTTTTGCTTCCGCTTTAGCTTCAGCCTGATCTTCGAGCGCACTAACTGATGGTCACTCGCAATGTCTGCCCCCCTCATCACTCTGGTGTCCATAACTGATGTTCTGTGCTGCCTGCTCACTAGCACATGGTCAATTTGGTTTTTGGTTCGCCCTCCTGGAGATGTCCATGTCTGCTTATGGATGCGTTGGTGTGGAAATATGGTTCCTGTTACCACAAGGTTGTTTAATCCACAGAACTCAATTAGTCTTTCTCCATTTTCGTTTCTATCACCAATTCCATGGCTTCCCATTATGTTTTCGTAGCCCTCATTTTCTTCTCCAACTTTGGCATTTAGGTCCCCCATTACTATGAGCATGTCATGTTTATGTACACTGCCCACAACTGACAGCAACTGTTCATAGAACTGGTCTTTCTCTTCGTCACTTGTTTCATTTGTTGGTGCATATGTTTGTATGATTGATAGTTTAACATATCTTGAAAAGAATCTAGCATAAATAATTCTATCACTGATAGGTTTCCACTCTAGTAATGCTTGCTCTGCTTTCTTTCTCATCATTATTGCCACTCCATGTCTGTGTAGGTTGTCTTCTCTCCCAGAGAAAATAACACTCTCTCAGTGTTTAACTTGACTTTCCCGTGTCCTGTCCATCTGCATTCGCTAATGCCCATGACATCGATTCTGTATTTATCCATTTCTTTTGCAAGTTGTGCTGATTTACCTATTGAATATAACGTTCTCACATTCCAACATCCTATATTTACAGTTTCCTTTGGTCTGGTCAGCGACGCTATCGACTGCCGAACGTCCGATTGGCTTTGATCCGGAAGTGTCATACTTTCCATGTATCTGATGTCCTCAGGTATATGAAGCGTCGCCTCGTCATAACCGTTTCCAGCATGTGCTGGCGAAGTCACACGTTTAGTTTCCGTAACAATTATTGAACTGGGGGGGTTGTTGGCCCTCCGCAGTAGGTTTAATTTTGGGGTTTTCCTTCCCCTAGTCAGAGCCTCGTTTGCCCACAACCACAACCAGGGGAACCACAAGGAGGTGAGGTTGACCTGGGTGTTCTACGGTTTACCGGCAGGTTACTATTTTCACTTTTCGCCCCCACAGAGGGCTAGCCGACCCCAACGTCACTGGCTGTGGCGCTGGGCGCTTGAACACCCCTTTCCCCCCTGTTAAGATACAATAAAATATGATTTTTTCAAGTTCAGTAAATTTTGAGCATGAAAAGGTTAATGATCTGATGCAAATGTTTGACAGTTAATCAATCTAAACCAGTCTACTGCGTTGCTGCTGGTGTTTATTTTCCAAAACTTTGACCATTCATAGGAATTCCAAAACAGAGTCAACAAATAACACTCCAAATTAGGCCATATTTGACTGCTAACAACTGGTGACGCTGGACACGTGTTAGGCAGAACAGACTCAAAGAACATTGGTTTTCCTTACAACTGAATACACTAGCTTGCCAAAGGTTCGAAACCGCAGCAAAGGATTCGAACGGGGTTATTTCGGTCGAGATTCCGAAGCTCTAGACAAGAAACCACTGAGCTCTAAGTATATTACATATCACTGTATGAGGCGTGTAAAAGTAAAAGGTAAGTTCTTATATAGCGCAGTATACAGTTCTTAGGACTGCTCACAGTGGTTTACACTTTACTCCCTGGCAGGCCTGTTCAATCGAACACCATCTCGACTTCTCTGGGAAGAATGCGCGAAGACTATTCGTACACAAATATCCACCACTGTCTATAGTCAATTGCTCATTCATACAGCTGAGTAAACTGAAGCAATGTAGAGCAAACGAACTTGCCCAAGGTTCGACACCGCCTCATAGGATTCGAACACGCGTTCTTTCAGTCGAGAGTCCGGAGCTCTTACCGCTGCGCTACTGCGCGTATATACCGTGTGTGCGTGAATACATATATATATATATATATATATATATATATATATACAGCAATACCGATATACCGAACGAATATATATATATATAAATATATATATTTTTTCATTCCAATCTCTTTTCTCAATTCCTTCATCTTCCTTACATATTCTTCTGACCCAGTTGTTTTCTGCTACCAGTAGTTTCTCCACCTGTCTCTCTGTCAGTGGCAGCCATATATACAGGCTGGTACAACGCAGGCTTCCAACACTTTTCCTTCAGTTGTTTCTTCAGTTTTCTGTCCCACATAATGCCTTCAACCCTCTTCCATGCTGCTGCTCTTGCTTGCACCCTCCTCTGTATTTCTTTAATACTCCTTCCATCCACACACACTGTTCCGCCCAGGTATACAAAGCTGTTCAATTGTAATATATATATATAAGATGAAGGAATTGAGAAAAGAGATTGGAATGAAAAAAACATCTAAAGAGGAAAGTAACCAGTAGCAGAATGAGATGGGCGGGACATGTACATATAATGGGTGAAGACAGACTGGTGAAAAGAGCATGGAAAGTAGAAGAGGGTGGCAGACAAAGGAGAGGAAGACCAAGGCTGAGATGGAACGACTGCATAAAAGGAGACCTGGGCAGGGCTGACGTGAACAGCCATGAATGGACGGCCATTGCGGATGAGAGAGAGAGAGAGAGAGAGAGAGAGAGAGAGGTGGAAAGAACTGATAAGAAAAGTAGAGGAAGCTACCAAGTGACGTGGACCCCACCCCGCAAGGGAGCAAGGGGAAGAAGAAGATATATATATATATATATATATATATATATATATATATATGAGTGTAAACCTTGAGTTTGAGGATCCGTTGACATTGCGTTATCACACGTGTCACATGCATTCGTCATCGACATCATCATCATCATCATCATCATTGTGCAGCCGTAGTGTCTCGTGGTTGGGCGCGAAGGCCTCAGCACGTCGTTTCCAGATCATATCCCCATTGAAGTGTTGTAGAACTACGTGTTCACAGACTTCTCAAGCACTTGCTATATCTGCATTATATACTTGCCATCTGGCAGGACAATGTCCGACATGCGGTTCTACCGCTCGCCTATATATATTGGGCTGTTTACGTACTTTCTCGCAGCAGCACTGGCCGCTGTCCAGCAAAAGACAACTAGGCCTGACCCACCCATTTCGGTCCTAGACATGCCACTTGAGTGGGAATATGCAGACAATGTGGACTTCGTAGATGAAGAATGAGAGCCGCTACACGCAGTACTGACCACTGCCTGCACTGAGCTCTCAATCTGGAACCTCTTTGTCAACGAGGCGAAGACGGAAGATAATCCTCGATAACACCAACGAGACCGGTTATGTCGGTGCTACGCAGCGAGGAAATGAGCAATGGAGAGCCTGGAAGACGCTAGGATCCCTGCTCTTTTGCGCAAAAGACGTAATTGTCCAAGCTTTTAGTTCCTTACTTTAATGATGACTCTTGCTTGTCCATGTTAACGATTTTGCACAAACATTCTTATATGTTGCGTCTCTGAGCTCAGATTCCTAGGGATATAGGCGCTGTATAAGTGTATTATTATTATTATTATTATTTTACCCGCAACTGCCAAAGCTTGCCTCACCAGTAGCCCTAGCTGTCTGAAGTATTCCGAAATTACTTCCAAGAGAAAATTGCAAGCGTTCGCTCTGCACTGGATCGCCGAGCGTCACTTGGCACAGCACAACTTATTATTGCAAGTAAATCAGTCAGCATGCAGAACGGACCACAGTACGGAGACTGCAATAATAAGAATCCCGAACGTTGTTTGACATCCATTTGCCATTATGTCACCATCTCCAGATGTGAATTATCTCTAGACGTGTACGTTAGCTATGTTGTGGTTTGTTTGCTGAGCATCAGCCCTGGATATAGAAGGTTGTTGGAGACAACACCACCTTCGTCACGGAATATGCAGGCCACTAGATAGTTGAAGTTGAAAGAAAAAAAAGTTCGTGTCTCTTTGAATGGAGAGATATGCGTATACCTTGATGGTTACACTGAAATTGCGTTTCAATACAGTTCAGACAACATGGTAGTGATCTACCCCAAATCCTGCTTCAAACAACTGCCAGGAGTATTTCAGCTCAAAAAAGTGCCATGCTGCACGGAAAACCGCTGACTGTAGATTTGGAATTCTTTCATATTTATAATACAACTTTACGACAAATCAGCCAGTGCTCCCCCGTTCTACGAATTTGTATTTTTGTTGGACGTTTGGCACTATCCTTCCCAAGAGAGATTTTTCAATTGTTCACATGATTGCAAAACGACATTTGTCATTAGCAAATTCAAAAAAATCCAACAAATCTAACATATACTGTCAGACAACACATTATCTGTTTTCTGTTAGCAAATAAATAAATATCGCGATGTACAGTATAATAATAATCTACCAAAGAACATAGCCTCATGAATATCGTTTATGAAAGCCACACACACACACACACACACACACACACACACACACACACACACACACACACACACACACACACACACACACACACACACACACACACACACACACACACACACACACACACACACACACACACACACACACACACACACACACACACACACACACACACACCCACACACACACATATCCTTTGTCGATATGCTATTGCAGGAAAGCATTTATGTGTTTGAATAGCAGAAAGCGCAAACTTCCCAACGATACCATGATCTTTGGGATCGGACGAACCGTAAAGGTAGTAGCAATCGTTCAAATGACTGTTTGGAACGTGTTTTGAGTTGGTCATTTTTCGTTTTCTTATATATTTTTGGTAAAACGTAACACGCAATGCATAATATGTAATACTTTGTATATAATATGCAATTAGCAATATATATATATATATATATATATAAATATATATATCCTTTGTCGATATGTTATTGCAGCTTACCACATTATATTAGTTTCATAAGTGATATATATATATATATATATATCACTTATGCAACTAAAATAATGTGATAAGCTGCTATAACATCGACAAGGAGTAACATGACTTCACAAATATTTTTAATTCAATGTTTCTCCTTTCAAGTTTTTAATAAATTTGCAGTGTATACTTAATTTGTATATTTAATTATAGGGCGCAATGGCCGAGTAGCTAGAGTGCCGGACTGTTGACCGGAGGGACCGGGTTTCGAATCCCGGTGCCGGCCGAGCGGTGGTTCGGTACTGGTTCGGCCGCCGTGTCAAAACTTGGGCAATTTGGTTCACCCTACGTCGCCCCACTTCCGACCCGCACCGGCCAGCTTGGAATGGTAAGCCAACAACAACAGCATGCAAAACACAATGAAATCAAGGTCCCAGTCCCCAGTTCCCAGCAGCATCGAAAGAGTCTATGACCAAGGAGACGCTTCGATGTCAACTAGGGCTAGGTGCAGGTGGTGCAAATATTTTCTGGGTCAAGAGGAGCCGCCGAGAGAAGGTATGTAGACTGAAGATAGCAACACATCACATAAGAACATTACTAAGAGATGAACAGATAAAAGAACTGGAGGAAGAACTAAGGGAAAACCATTTTGGTATGGGATGTGATCGAGATCTGAGCAGTCAGAAGAAGATAGGAATGCTCTACTACCTTACAAAGCGGCCACCTACTATACCATTCCACGGCGAACATCATCTAAGCATGTGTATGCTTTCTCATAAAAAAAGGATTAGAAAGACAATGTAGTTAACATCATCAGCCCCAGAGTAGCATAACTTTTTCTATACATAGCAACGCGCTACAAACTGAAAATTGTTCAAGTTCAACAACATCATACTCAGAAGAAGACACACACAACTTCTGCAACGATGTGGATGAGACATTAGAAAAGCCAACCCAAACTGCACGATATTGACGGGAGACTTTATTGCGCAAGTAGGGAAACGAAAAAATATTTCGAAAGAGGCGACACCTTGAAAGAATCGGGAACATCAAGAAAGTACAAAATCGTGAATACCATATTCCAGAAGAAAGCAGGGATGAGATGAAGGTGGAAAAGCCCAAATGGAGAAACAAAGAACGAAATTGACTACATTCTAACAAACCGGCCAGACATGGTCACTGACGTAAATGTCATCAACCTGGTCAACATCGGAATTCATCACAGAAAGGTAATGATGGTGATGATGCTGTACTGTTCCTGCGACGTAAATAATACGGGGAACATTTTAATGTCGCAATCAGTCCCCCCAAAGTGTCTTCCATCCTGTGCTGTCTCTCTCAGAGTCTTAATGTCATTACGCGACCTCAGCTTGGCGCCCGTCACTCTGAGGTCCGTGGTCTAGCAGGTTGGTGGTGTGTCTACCGACTCGGCCTCTGTAGCCGACTCGGCCTCTGTCGCGGTATGACCCGACAACGGCAAACTGTAGGGCCATTTGTGGATGTCTTCGCGCATGCGTAACATTGACTTTCGTATTCTTCGCACTCGCTGTGACACCGGTTCTGTGTCACAGCGTTCGTACAGATCTTCGTTTGAAATCATCCCGTTTGGCCACCGCATGCCCAGTATTGAGCGCAGGTGGCAGGCAGGCATCCTGTTTGTGAATTATCGTGGCACCGCCAGGCTGCCACAGTTATACAGCATTACATATAAGACTATTGCATCGTACACAACAATTCGCTTGATTAACGGGATTTTGGGCCCACGCATCAACATTTTCCAGAAAGACGAACGCGATATTGCCCAGCAAGCATCGATGTTGCACGTCTTTTTTGCTACATAGCAGGGATCCTAGCGTATTCGTGGATCTCCACTGCTCATTTCCTCGCCGCGTAACACCGACATCACCGGTCTCGTTGGTGTTACCGAGGATTAACTTCCGTCTTCGCCTCGTTGACAAAGAGGTTCCAGATTGAGAGCTCATTACAGGCGTTGGTCAGTACTGCGTCTAGCGGCTCTCATTCTTCATCTACGAAGTACACATTGTCTGCATATTCCCACTCAAGTGGCATGTCTAGGGCCGAAATGGGTGGGTCAGGCCTAATTGTATTTTGTTGGACAGCGGCCAGTGCTGCTGCGAGAAAGTACGTAAACAGCACAGTAGATATAGGCGAGCGGTAGAACCACATATCGGACCGATTTAAATGCCCCCCATACACAAATCCAAATGTTGTATCATTTTAAAGTTGTACATCTCACCCATCTCAAGTAGGCCTGTCGTAGAGTTGCCAAGTGGTGCAGTAAGCGTGAATCCAAGGTCAAACAAGTGCGGTGCCACGATAATTCACAAACTGGATGCCTGCCTGCAAAACTGTATTTTCAAGGGCACTCATTCGGTGGATAATGGCGGATGAATTCTTAAATTTATCTTATCCCAAATAGATCTCCTGAATCTTGGAAATCTTCTTAAAAATGTGATTAATATATAGCAACAGATATAACTAGATACACTAGCGACAAAGGGAAATTGTTTGACTCTTTGATCACCGTCACGTAAGATACAATAAAATGTCTTGTAAGTTATGCGGGTGAAAACTCAATCCGACCTAATGTTTTATATTGTCTAACATAGTATTACATTAAGATTTCACGAGCCAACATATCCTATGTCAAATTGCTCGAAAGAAATGCACACATCACACATCACACCGAGCTACAATTCGTATATTCGAGACTATATTTGGCGGAGATAGATCGTAGAAATTGGTGGTGCAGAAAAGTTGATAAACAAGTGGAATTACTGACTGATAAGTATCATTCTTGCCTTAATATCATTCATAAAGTTGCAATAAACATATATTGAGTGGCAGTTGTGCTTAAAGTTAGTTAGTTATAGTATTTTAGAATACCTTAGTATAGTGAGTGATAATAGGGTAACTCACTTAGGCTTCGATAATTTGTAAACAAGATTTAACAAACCTGATTACGTGGTAGAATATATAGGAGATAAAGTAACAACCACCAAACTACTTACATAAGATAATATCTGTGTAAGCCTGTATTTGCTAGATATTTTGATTAGGTAGCATTGTTGTTAAAATTAAGCAAGGGCGATAATCGGGCGGCGTAACCTAAATAAATAAAGCAGCCTAACGTAACGTCATTGATTGTATTTAAATTAGGTCACTACCGGTAATGTTAGCGTTCATATCAGGATAAATAGTTGGCTGTGTAATTGAAATTTGTAACCTAAAGTGTGCTGTAGTACTCAGGAAACAGTCTTTATAAAGACTAAGTTAGTTAAGTTATTAAATAAATTCTGATCGGGACATGGCGCCTTGCAAGCGGCACTTGAGTGGGAATATGCAGACAATGTGTACTTCGTAGATGAAGAATGAGAGCCGCTAGACGCAGTACTGACCAACGCCTGTAATGAGCTCTCAATCTGGAACCTCTTTGTCAACGAGGCGAAGACGGAAGTTAATCCTCGGTAACACCAACGAGACCGGTGATGTCGGTGTTACGCGGCGAGGAAATGAGCAATGGAGATCCACGAAGACGCTAGGATCCCTGCTATGTAGCAAAAAAGACGTGCAACATCGATGCTTGCTGGGCAATATCGCGTTCGTCTTTCTGAAAAATGTTGATGCGTGGGCCCAAAATCCCGTTAATCAAGCGAATTGTTGTGTACGATGCAATAGTCTTATATGTAATGCTGTATAACTGTGGCAGCCTGGCGGTGCCACAATAATTCACAAACAGGATGCCTGCCTGCCACCTGCGTTCAATACTGGGCATGCGGTGGCCAAACGGGATGATTTCAAACGAAGATCTGTACGAACGCTGTGACACAGAACCGGTGTCACAGCGAGTGCGAAGAATACGAAAGTCAATGTTACGCATGCGCGAAGACATCCACAAATGGCCCTACAGTTTGCCGTTGTCGGGTCATACCGCGACAGAGGCCGAGTCGGCTACAAAGGCCGGGTCGGTAGACACACCACCAACCTGCTAGACCACGGACCTCAGAGTGACGGGCGCCAAGCTGAGGTCGCGTAATGACATTAAGACTCTGAGAGAGACAGCACAGGATGGAAGACACTTTGGGGGGACTGATTGCGACATTAAAATGTTCCCCGTATTATTTACGTCGCAGGAACAGTACAGCATCATCACCATCATCACCTTTCTGTGATGAATTCCGATGTTGACCAGGTTGATGACATTTACGTCAGTGACCATGTCTGGCCGGTTTGTTAGAATGTAGTCAATTTCGTTCTTTGTTTCTCCATTTGGGCTTTTCCACCTTCATCTCATCCCTGCTTTCTTCTGGAATATGGTATTCACGATTTTGTACTTTCTTGATGTTCCCGATTCTTTCAAGGTGTCGCCTCTTTCGAAATATTTTTTCGTTTCCCTACTTGCGCAATAAAGTCTCCCGTCAATATCGTGCAGTTTGGGTTGGCTTTTCTAATGTCTCATCCACATCGTTGCAGAAGTTGTGTGTGTCTTCTTCTGAGTATGATGTTGTTGGTGCACATACTTGAACAATTTTCAGTTTGTAGCGCGTTGCTATGTATAGAAAAAGTTATGCTACTCTGGGGCTGATGATGTTAACTACATTGTCTTTCTAATCCTTTTTTTATGAGAAAGCATACACATGCTTAGATGATGTTCGCCGTGGAATGGTATAGTAGGTGGCCGCTTTGTAAGGTAGTAGAGCATTCCTATCTTCTTCTGACTGCTCAGATCTCGATCACATCCCATACCAAAATGGTTTTCCCTTAGTTCTTCCTCCAGTTCTTTTATCTGTTCATCTCTTAGTAGTGTTCTTATGTGATGTGTTGCTATCTTCAGTCTACATACCTTCTCTCGGCGGCTCCTCTTGACCCAGAAAATATTTGCACCACCTGCACCTAGCCCTAGTTGACATCGAAGCATCTCCTTGGTCATAGACTCTTTCGATGCTGCTGGGAACTGGGGACTGGGACCTTGATTTCATTGTGTTTTGCATGCTGTTGTTGTTGGCTTACCATTCCAAGCTGGCCGGTGCGGGTCGGAAGTGGGGCGACGTAGGGTGAACCAAATTGCCCAAGTTTTGACACGGCGGCCGAACCAGTACCGAACCACCGCTCGGCCGGCACCGGGATTCGAAACCCGGTCCCTCCGGTCAACAGTCCGGCACTCTAGCTACTCGGCCATTGCGCCCTATAATTAAATATACAAATTAAGTATACACTGCAAATTTATTAAAAACTTGAAAGGAGAAACATTGAATTACAAATATTTGTGAAGTCATGTTACTCCTTTGTCGATGTTATAGCAGCTTATCACATTATTTTAGTTGCATAAGCGATATATATATATATATATATATATCACTTATGAAACTAATATAATGTGGTAAGCTGCAATAACATATCGACAAAGGATATATATATTTATATATATATATTGCTAATTGCATATTATATACAAAGTATTACATATTATGCATTGCGTGTTACGTTTTACCAAAAATACGTTTTATCAAAACACGTTCCAAACAGTCATTTGAACGATTGCTACTACCTTTACGGTTCGTCCGATCCCAAAGATCATGGTATCGTTGGGAAGTTTGCGCTTTCTGCTATTCAAACACATAAATGCTTTCCTGCAATAGCATATCGACAAAGGATATGTGTGTGTGTGTGTGGGTGTGTGTATGTGTGTGTGTGTGTGTGTGTGTGTGTGTGTGTGTGTGTGTGAGTGTGTGTGTGTGTGTGTGTGTGTGTGTGTGTGTGTGTGTGTGTGTGGCTATCATAAACGATATTCATGAGGCTATGCTCTTAGGTAGATTATTATTATACTGTACATCGCGATATTTATTTATTTGCTAACAGAAAACATATAATGTGTTGTCTGACAGTATATGTTAGATTTGTTGGATTTTTTTGAATTTGCTAAAGACAAATGTCGTTTTGCAATCATGTGAACAATTGAAAAATCTCTCTTGGGAAGGATAGTGCCAAACGTCCAACAAAAATACAAATTCGTAGAACGGGGGAGCACTGGCTGATTTGTCGTAAAGTTGTATTATAAATATGAAAGAATTCCAAATCTACAGTCAGCGGTTTTCCGTGCAGCATGGCACTTTTTTGAGCTGAAATACTCCTGTCAGTTGTTTGAAGCAGGATTTGGGGTAGATCACTACCATGTTGTCTGAACTGTATTGAAACGCAATTTCAGTGTAACCATCAAGGTATACGCATATCTCTCCATTCAAAGAGACACGAACTTTTTTTTCTTTCAACTTCAACTATCTAGTGGCCTGCATATTCCGTGACGAAGGTGGTGTTGTCTCCAACAACCTTCTATATCCAGGGCTGATGCTCAGCAAACAAACCACAACATAGCTAACGTACACGTCTAGAGATAATTCACATCTGGAGATGGTGACATAATGGCAAATGGATGTCAAACAACGTTCGGGATTCTTATTATTGCAGTCTCCGTACTGTGGTCCGTTCTGCATGCTGACTGATTTACTTGCAATAATAAGTTGTGCTGTGCCAAGTGACGTGACAAACCTGATGACACCACCTTCTCGATTACTTTGGACAGGAAATTCAGATTTAATATCGTTCGGGAACTTGTAAGACATTCGGTATCCAAGGACTGCTTCTTAAGAAGCGAAGTCACAAGTGCTGCTTTCAAGTTAGCTGGCACGTCTCCTGTGGCCAGCGATATGTTTATAATCATAATAATGTCAGGGACAAATGCGTCAAGACAGTTCTTCAGCATCCATGTCGGCATAGGGTCGAGAGCGGAGGATCGAGGATCAGATGATGTAATGATGTTTCTGACCACTTCGTGGTATGCGCATCACGTTGTGCTCCCGCTCAGCGATCCAGTGCAGAGCGAATGCTTGCAATTTTCTCTTGGAAGTAATTTCGGAATACTTCAGACAGCTAGGGCTACTGGTGAGGCAAGCTTTGGCAGTTGCGGGTAAAATAATAATAATAATAATAATAATACACTTATACAGCGCCTATATCCCTAGGAATCTGAGCTCAGAGACGCAACATATAAGAATGTTTGTGCAAAATCGTTAACATGGACAAGCAAGAGTCATCATTAAAGTAAGGAACTAAAAGCTTGGACAATTACGTCTTTTGCGCAAAAGAGCAGGGATCCTAGCGTCTTCCAGGCTCTCCATTGCTCATTTCCTCGCTGCGTAGCACCGACATAACCGGTCTCGTTGGTGTTATCGAGGATTATCTTCCGTCTTCGCCTCGTTGACAAAGAGGTTCCAGATTGAGAGCTCAGTGCAGGCAGTGGTCAGTACTGCGTGTTGCGGCTCTCATTCTTCATCTACGAAGTCCACATTGTCTGCATATTCCCACTCAAGTGGCATGTCTAGGACCGAAATGGGTGGGTCAGGCCTAGTTGTCTTTTGCTGGACAGCGGCCAGTGCTGCTGCGAGAAAGTACGTAAACAGCCCAATATATATAGGCGAGCGGTAGAACCACATGTCGGACATTGTCCTGCCAGATGGCAAGTATATAATGCAGATATAGCAAGTGCTTGAGAAGTCTGTGAACACGTAGTTCTACAACACTTCAATGGGGATATGATCTGGAAACGACGTGCTGAGGCCTTCGCGCCCAACCACGAGACACTACGACTGCACAATGATGATGATGATGATGATGATGTCGATGACGAATGCATGTGACACGTGTGATAACGCAATGTCAACGGATCCTCAAACTCAAGGTTTACACTCATATATATATATATATATATATATATATATATATATATATCTTCTTCTTCCCCTTGCTCCCTTGCGGGGTGGGGTCCACGTCACTTGGTAGCTTCCTCTACTTTTCTTATCAGTTCTTTCCACCTCTCTCTCTCTCTCTCTCTCTCTCTCTCTCTCATCCGCAATGGCCGTCCATTCATGGCTGTTCACGTCAGCCCTGCCCAGGTCTCCTTTTATGCAGTCGTTCCATCTCAGCCTTGGTCTTCCTCTCCTTTGTCTGCCACCCTCTTCTACTTTCCATGCTCTTTTCACCAGTCTGTCTTCACCCATTATATGTACATGTCCCGCCCATCTCATTCTGCTACTGGTTACTTTCCTCTTTAGATGTTTTTTTCATTCCAATCTCTTTTCTCAATTCCTTCATCTTATATATATATATTACAATTGAACAGCTTTGTATACCTGGGCGGAACAGTGTGTGTGGATGGAAGGAGTATTAAAGAAATACAGAGGAGGGTGCAAGCAAGAGCAGCATCATGGAAGAGGGTTGAAGGCATTATGTGGGACAGAAAACTGAAGAAACAACTGAAGGAAAAGTGTTGGAAGCCTGCGTTGTACCAGCCTGTATATATGGCTGCCACTGACAGAGAGACAGGTGGAGAAACTACTGGTAGCAGAAAACAACTGGGTCAGAAGAATATGTAAGGAAGATGAAGGAATTGAGAAAAGAGATTGGAATGAAAAAATATATATATTTATATATATATATATTCGTTCGGTATATCGGTATTGCTGTATATATATATATATATATATATATATATATATATATATATGTATTCACGCACACACGGTATATACGCGCAGTACGGCAGCGGTAAGAGCTCCGGACTCTCGACTGAAAGAACGCGTGTTCGAATCCTATGAGGCGGTGTCGAACCTTGGGCAAGTTCGTTTGCTCTACATTGCTTCAGTTTACTCAGCTGTATGAATGAGCAATTGACTATAGACAGTGGTGGATATTTGTGTACGAATAGTCTTCGCGCATTCTTCCCAGAGAAGTCGAGATGGTGTTCGATTGAACAGGCCTGCCAGGGAGTAAAGTGTAAACCACTGTGAGCAGTCCTAAGAACTGTATACTGCGCTATATAAGAACTTACCTTTTACTTTTACACGCCTCATACAGTGATATGTAATATACTTAGAGCTCAGTGGTTTCTTGTCTAGAGCTTCGGAATCTCGACCGAAATAACCCCGTTCGAATCCTTTGCTGCGGTTTCGAACCTTTGGCAAGCTAGTGTATTCAGTTGTAAGGAAAACCAATGTTCTTTGAGTCTGTTCTGCCTAACACGTGTCCAGCGTCACCAGTTGTTAGCAGTCAAATATGGCCTAATTTGGAGTGTTATTTGTTGACTCTGTTTTGGAATTCCTATGAATGGTCAAAGTTTTGGAAAATAAACACCAGCAGCAACGCAGTAGACTGGTTTAGATTGATTAACTGTCAAACATTTGCATCAGATCATTAACCTTTTCATGCTCAAAATTTACTGAACTTGAAAAAATCATATTTTATTGTATCTTAACAGGGGGGAAAGGGGTGTTCAAGCGCCCAGCGCCACAGCCAGTGACGTTGGGGTCGGCTAGCCCTCTGTGGGGGCGAAAAGTGAAAATAGTAACCTGCCGGTAAACCGTAGAACACCCAGGTCAACCTCACCTCCTTGTGGTTCCCCTGGTTGTGGTTGTGGGCAAACGAGGCTCTGACTAGGGGAAGGAAAACCCCAAAATTAAACCTACTGCGGAGGGCCAACAACCCCCCCAGTTCAATAATTGTTACGGAAACTAAACGTGTGACTTCGCCAGCACATGCTGGAAACGGTTATGACGAGGCGACGCTTCATATACCTGAGGACATCAGATACATGGAAAGTATGACACTTCCGGATCAAAGCCAATCGGACGTTCGGCAGTCGATAGCGTCGCTGACCAGACCAAAGGAAACTGTAAATATAGGATGTTGGAATGTGAGAACGTTATATTCAATAGGTAAATCAGCACAACTTGCAAAAGAAATGGATAAATACAGAATCGATGTCATGGGCATTAGCGAATGCAGATGGACAGGACACGGAAAGTCAAGTTAAACACTGGAGAGAGTGTTATTTTCTCTGGGAGAGAAGACAACCTACACAGACATGGAGTGGCAATAATGATGAGAAAGAAAGCAGAGCAAGCATTACTAGAGTGGAAACCTATCAGTGATAGAATTATTTATGCTAGATTCTTTTCAAGATATGTTAAACTATCAATCATACAAACATATGCACCAACAAATGAAACAAGTGACGAAGAGAAAGACCAGTTCTATGAACAGTTGCTGTCAGTTGTGGGCAGTGTACATAAACATGACATGCTCATAGTAATGGGGGACCTAAATGCCAAAGTTGGAGAAGAAAATGAGGGCTACGAAGACATAATGGGAAGCCATGGAATTGGTGATAGAAACGAAAATGGAGAAAGACTAATTGAGTTCTGTGGATTAAACAACCTTGTGGTAACAGGAACCATATTTCCACACCAACGCATCCATAAGCAGACATGGACATCTCCAGGAGGGCGAACCAAAAACCAAATTGACCATGTGCTAGTGAGCAGGCAGCACAGAACATCAGTTATGGACACCAGAGTGATGAGGGGGGCAGACATTGCGAGTGACCATCAGTTAGTGCGCTCGAAGATCAGGCTGAAGCTAAAGCGGAAGCAAAAGACCAGAGAGAATAGAAAGAAATTCGACACAATCAAGCTGCAACAACCAACCATAAAAATGCAATTCTCATTGAAGCTACGGAACAGATATGATGTACTACAGGACTACGACGAAACAGATAATGACATTGTTGAGAGAAAATGGCAAGAATTCGAGGTGGCCTACAAAGAAACAGCCAAAGAAGTACTGGGTTACAAAAAGAGAGGACAAAAACCTTGGATCAGCAAAGGGTCATGGGAACTGGTAGAAGACAGGAAACGACTAAAGAACAACATGGAACAAGCAAAGTCAGAAAGGATAAAGCAGAGCTACAAGGATAAGTATCAACAAAAAGACAAAGACGTAAAGAAAAACATGAGACAAGATAAAAGAAAGTGGGTAGACAACCTGGCTGCAGAAGCAGAGAAAGCAGCCGGGAATGGAAGGATGAAAGAAGTCTACAACATCACAAAGACACTTAGTAACGACAAACACAAAACAGCGAATGCAGTAAAAGACAAATCTGGAAACCTAATAACTGAAGGACCAGCCAAGCGGACAAGATGGAAGGAGCATTTTGAAGAAGTCCTTAATAGACCTATGCCCGATGACCCCGTTATAGATATTGAATTAGACTCAATCATAGATGAAATCAGCACAGACTCTATAACAAAAACAGAGATTAGATCAGCACTGAGGAAGCTAAAGAATGGGAAAGCTGCAGGTAAAGATGACATTACAGCAGAATTGTTGAAAGCAGACATGGCGACAACAGAGAATTGGCTTCTAAGCTTATTCAAAACAATTTGGGAACAAGAAAAAGTACCAAAGACGTGGAAACAAGGACTGATTGTTAAAATACCAAAGAAAGGTAACCTTACAGAGTGCGGAAACTGGAGAGGTATTACTCTAACATCTGTCCCCAGTAAAGTGTTCGGAAGAGTGATAATAGACAGAATAAGAGATGGAGTTGACAACAAGTTGAGAGATGAACAAGCAGGTTTCAGAAGAGGACGAAGCACAGTTGAGCAGATATTCATCCTTCGAAACATAATAGAACAGGTAGTGGAATGGCAAGCAACACTATATGTAACTTTTGTAGACTTCGAAAAGGCATTTGACTCTGTACACCAAGAGAGCCTTTGGGAAATCATGGCGAGCTATGGAATCCCATACAAGATAATCAGAATGGTCCAGATTTTGTACGAGGACAGTGAATGTGCAGTGTTAGATGAAGGTGAACAGTCTGAGTGGTTCAAGGTAAAAACTGGAGTTAAGCAAGGAGACGTAATGTCCGGATTTCTTTTCTTGATGGTAATCGACTGGATAATGAGGAAAACAACTGAAGAAAACAACACAGGGATAAGATGGAGATTCATGTCAAAACTTGAAGACTTGGACTTCGCAGATGACATTGCGCTTATGTCATCAAGTTACAGACACATGCAAGCAAAGGCAACAAAAATGAATGCATTCGCATCAAAAACTGGCCTAAAAATCAATAAAAAGAAAACTGAAGTACTGAGGATCAACAGCAAATGCAACAACAGAATACAGATTGATGATCAACAACTGAATGAAGTAGAGAAATATACATACCTGGGCGCAAACGTCAGCAAGCAAGGAGGAGGGGATGATGATATTAACAACAGAATACGAAAAGCAAGGACATCATTCATGAAACTCAAGCAGATATGGAACTCAAATGTGTACACATTAAAAACTAAACTCAGGTTATACAATACTCTGGTCAAATCAGTGTTACTGTATGGATGTGAAACATGGAAAGTAAACAAATGCGACAACAAAAAACTTGACATTTTCCATTTCAACTGTCTCAGAAGAATTTAACAAATTAGATGGCCAGTAATAATTTCGAACAAAGACATTGAGAACATAACAGCAGAAGAGAAGATCAGCACAGAAGTACAGAGAAGAAGGTGGAATTGGATCGGGCATGTGCTGAGAAAGAAGGACCAAAACCACTGCTTGACAGCACTGACATGGACGCCGGAAGGAACAAGAAAAGTTGGTCGACCAAAAACAACGTGGAGAACCACAGTGGAAAAAGAACGGAAGCATCTGGGCTGGGCAACTTGGTGCAAAGCCAGACACATAGCCGTTGACAGGGCGAGGTGGCGGAGTCGCACAGCAGCCTTATGGGCCACAAGGCCCGAAGAGGATAGGTAAGGTAAGGTATCTTAATAGTCCATTTGGTTAAGATAACATGCATTTTCAGTTTAACCGATATAGCATATTCTTAAATATCACATTTGAGGAGGTCCCTTTAGAGCCGCCTAGGTGCGAGAGGGTACGTGAACACAGAGATCTGCGCTGGTCTGTTAGAACCATATGGGTGCCAGATTGTTCACGCAAACTTTACCAATAACCATGTTTTTTTTACAAAATACAATTATGTGACACTTAAAAATTAAATACGTTTCAAGGTAAATTATTGTGTAGCGAGTTATTATGTAAATGTGGGCTCCCAAAGACAACATGGGGGAGAACAGTGGAGGCAGAGCTATGGGAAATGAACTACAGCTATGGCACCATATAAAGAATGGCCGGGACAGACACAGGTGGAGGAACGTCGACGCTGCCCTAAACGCTAGAAGGCATAATGGGTAGTAAGTAAGTAAGTATCAATGTAATACGACTACTTGAAGCACTTTACACTTTACCCCATGGCAGAACTGTTCATTGCAATACCAATGTTACTTAAACACTATCCCACCAGTGCCAATACTTCACCATTGCAAGATGCAGACTTAGATGGCTCAGTAAACTGAGGCAACGTGGAGTAAACGAAATTTCCGAAACTTCAATACGGCAGCCAGAAGAGTAGAACACGTATGTCTACGTTTTTAGCTGATGTATACCTTAAAGTACACATGTCATATCGGTCACATATATCACACATGTTGCACCTGTCACACCGGTTATACCTGTCACTCATGTTACACATGTTATATATGTTACATCTGTCCCACCGGTTACACCTCTCACAGATATTACACACGTTACATATGTTACACCTGCCACACATGTTACGCCTGTTATACACCTTTTACACCTGTTGCACTTACCACACCGGTAACACATGTTACACACGTTACAAATGTCACACATGTTACACGTAATGCACCTGTCACACTTGTTACATCTGTCACATCCATTGTCATGTTGCAAATGTGTCACATGTTACACATGTCATATATGTCTCAGTTGTCACATATTTTACATATTTTACACCTGTCACACATGTTACTCATGCCACATATGTATATGGCAACCTACAGTACATGTCACAGATGTAGCATATGATAAACATGTACAACATTTACATGGTTTTGTTTATTTATTGCGTTTGTTACACTAAAATACCCATTAAATATTATAAGTAGGTCTTTGATATCGTTTCATCACACAATTCATATTAATCGATGTTCGTTATGTTCTCATGCGTCTGGACAACACACTTTAACATTCAGAAACAGTTTTGCTGTGCTGTCTCAACAGGCGAACACATAATATATCATTCAATTACATTTATGCTTCCAAGATTACTATAAGATACATCAATTTGAAGTAACAATTGTGTAAATATTCATATATTACCTATTTCTGTTGTTGCCGTCAAACGACAACTATGTTCTTACAACAAGCATCGTCGTCCTGTGGACTATGTCTATGCTTGCCAGCGCGTTGGGGCAGAACACAAGTTTCACAATCCTTAAATAGCTATAATTGTAGAATGAATGCCCTCTCAGACTATTGACTTCTACAACTTCTACAACTGAGTTGGCAAACGCAACGTTTAACGTTGTATTTTCGCTGATTCCCGGTGCGCTCACACTGTGGACTAACCAGTCGGCGACTTGCCAGCATGACGTTACGATCCTGGCGTCAAATGCGCATATCACGTACAAACCTATGTCGCTCCTATCGGATTTATATGTCACTACAATAGACGAGTTTAGTCAAAGCATTTAAATCCTTTGGTTTAGTGACGACTCGCGATGAGGCAGCGCGCATACTGGCGGCAGAGACAAGCATGCAGAAAACAGTGGCGAGTGTGTTTGCATTGTCACACACCCACGCCTGTAATTCTACAAAATACCTAAAGCCACACACCCTTTTCACAAAGACAGACGTAAATTATGCTTTAATGCCATACGAAAAACTGAGTTTTCCGACAAGCTCATCAATAATGCAAGGCAGTGCACATGTCTTGTTAGGTAAGGGAGCTGTCGTTATTTTACCAATATGCGTGCGCATACAAATACATATAAACACTGAAACTGGCAATGGCGCGTCTGTCAACATTAATTTCTCTAGGTTTGGCTGTGATCGCAATCGTTAGAATTCGGCGAAAGCGAAGAAGTTTGGCAAAGAGTAGGCGTCCATGGGTCAGACCGCACATATTAGAGTGGTCTGAACAGGGCGCATTTGCTAACCTCCTTTCAACTTTAAGGCTGAACGAGCCAGCTCAGTATGCTAATTTTGTAAGGATGCCCGCAAGAGTGTTTGACGGGCTGGTTGAGCTGGTGACACCCCTGATCACGAAGGAAACCACACAGTTGAGGGCGGCAATATCACCTGCTGAACGATTAGCAGTCACCCTTCGGTTTCTGGCTACCGGTTAGTGCACTAATAAGTCTAATTCTAACTTCTAAGTCTAAGACATGATCTGGACGCATTTCAACGATATATGGCACATTTGTAAATGTGTTATTCTAAATATTTTCCACTGTGTCAGTGAATGTGTACTCACCATCACTGAAAACAAAACAAACTCAAACTATCTAAAACTTTGTCATAATATGTAAAAGTGTTTTTTCAAGCACACGCGATCACACACCGTCGCCATCGCCGGTGTTCCCCAAGTGCGTGCATGCTGGGTAGCCTTGACGCTATGGCCTACAATAGTATGTGTATGGCAAACCAACTTATATAATATTGTTAATACAAACAAACTGAACGATTAAAAAGCCATTAAACACAGTTTTGTGCTGCACAATGGAGCTTCTTCGGCACTAGAAAAAAAATATGCATCGTCCAGTCTTGCCAATTATGAGTAGGCCTACCCTCCCTTTTACACTGTCTCTCAAAATATGTATCGAAACATTATGAACATGTTTTGATCATATTGTTGTTTTCTTACAGCAAATGTTTATTTATCTTATCTATCACTGTTGCCACGGAAATACGCGTTGTACAAACAAATTAATTGAGAAACACCCGACC
>CM034541.1:39025312-39154323 GCA_020002185.1 Paraescarpia echinospica
ATTAAATAGAAAGGTAAACGAATATGATTTAAAAGTAGAATATAAAAATTACATAAAATGTCAGTTAGATAAACATGAATAATATATATATATATATATATATATATATTTAGAAGTGTGTATATTATACATAAATTAAATGAATTAGCCGTTTAAATACCTAAAATAAATAATGTGCTTAAATAAAATAAAATAAATACATGTAATATGCTAATAAAAAAATAATAATAATAAAATAACTGCAACCTGTATCTAGGTGAATTGCCTGAATTGACCTGTGCATCTAGATGAATTGCTTGAATTGAACTGTGCATCTAGGTGTATTTCCTGAATTGATTTATGTATCTAGGTGAAATGCATGAATTAACCTGTCCATCTAGGTGAATTTCCTGAATTGACCTGTGTATCTAGGTGAATTGTCTCAATTGACTTGTGTATCTAGGTGAAATTCGTCAATTGACCTGAGCAACTATGTGAATTGTCTATCTAGGTGAATTGTCTGAATTGAAGTGTGTATGTAGTTGAATTTCTCGTTTAAAGTCGATACTTAGAAATTTTTCGGTACATAGTATTTTTTCAAACCTGGTAGTTAAACATTTTGTGAAAGTTGGTACTTAGATTATTTTCCACAGTAGCTAGTTTATGTTTTATTGTTGTCACGTCCGTTGTCTCGAACGTTTTCTCATACGATATCTCGTCCGTAGTCACATGCAATATATTTGGTTCTGTGACCCTAACATTGACAATACGGCTAATCTCTCTTTAGTTGTGAAGTGTAAGACTATTAGAAAGGTTCCCTACGTATGTTTTGCATTATACTACGAAACACAATAGAAGATAAGATTTGCACATTTTATTCGTATACAACACAAACGTATTTACATGTCACACTCCATAACTGCAAGAAACAGAGACTGAACACTGTTTCGCCACTGCTCTGATACAGAGTTTTGCAACCAACTCTTGATAGTACACAATTGTTCGGATTGTCAGGTCGGATAATTTAATACACCTACCTCATCAGCTTATCGATAAACACGATGGGTCGACTCGTCGGCTCGTCCTCGTCGCTCGAATCTGCTGCATCACAAGCGCAGTAATAGGGTGTCTTCAACGTGATGTTATTAGCCATGGCGTCGTCGTGATACGAATGACGATGCGACTGGCAGAGCACCGCGCTAATATAGTTAGTGAATGTGCTGAAAGGGCACGCGTGCGTGTCGAACGAGCACGGACCTCGGAGTAATGTCTACAAGTAGTTGTCGCGCATGTCGCACAATAGTTTTTGGAGTGTGTTTCGACCGTTTTTGTAGCCACGTCCAAGTCCTCAAAAACCTTCTTTTGATTCTACACGCTTCACCAGTTCAGCATTCCCGGTTACCAACAATACGGCTCTCAAATCCTTCGATTCCTTGATCTTTGCGATCAACAAATGTCGAAACCAGTGAACACGGACATCGTTCCAACCAGATATTGTCTCCCCAATTTGTTTGCTTTTTCGTTTTGCCAAATGCGCGTGTTTTGCTGCTTTGATGCGCACTGCGCATTTGACGTTGCCGTGGTACAATTCCTTCCTGTATTGCTTGGCGTGCTCGACAGAACTAAAGACCCGACCGAACGCTTTGGCCCTGCATGGGTAAAGCTTCGACAAGGGAGAGTCGGCCCCAGAAAATTCAATGCGTTTCGGTTTCACAGAGACTTCTCGTTCAGGTTGAGGTTCCGTTTCCAATGGGTAGAGGCTTGACGGTGACTGTGGTCGGTTGACAGACGGCGATGGTGATCGGCTGACAGACAGTGACTGTGGTCGGGTGCCAGATGGGGCGAATTGTCGGCAACACGGTTCGTCTACGTCGCTGTCGCTGAAGGCCGCAGGAGTGTGGTAGTTGGCTGTTTTCAATATGATTATTTATTATTATTATTATAAAGCATTTATAGAGCAAATCTGCTCAAAGGCGCTGACAATCGTAGAGTAAATTAAAATACATTAAATTATCTAAAACATATTAAATAGAAAGGTAAACGAATATGATTTAAAAGTAGAATATAAAAATTACATAAAATGTCAGTTAGATAAACATGAATAATATATATATATATATATATATATATTTAGAAGTGTGTATATTATACATAAATTAAATGAATTAGCCGTTTAAATACCTAAAATAAATAATGTGCTTAAATAAAATAAAATAAATACATGTAATATGCTAATAAAAAAATAATAATAATAAAATAACTGCAACCTAAGGACTTAACCGAATGTCAGCATTGCACAAATGTCACTGATGCGGACTGCACATTTCTTTGAAGGCCTGTCGAAATAAGTGTGTCTTTAAGAGTGATTTGAAAGTGGCAACGCAGTTTGCATGCCTGACTGCATGAGGCAGGGCATTCCACAGGATCGGGCCAGCCACCTAGAAAGAACGACGGCCATAATGTTCAAGGGGAAATCTCGGAACAGTCAGCAGACCTTGTTCGGCCGATCTAAGTGATCTGGTCGGCGTGTAGGATGTCACGATCGATAAAATGTACGCAGGGCCGAGATGGTGCACTGCATGATACACCTGCAGTAACAGCTTGAATTCGATCCGCTGGCATATAGGCAACCAGTGTAGACGGTACAGAACAGGTGTTATGTATCCTCGTCTCCTTGTCCCGGTAATGAGACGTGCTGCGGAATTCTGTACCATCTGCAGCTTTCGCAAGTGTGTCTCCGGCAGACCATATAACACTGCGTTGCCGTAATCAATACGTGACATGAATAAGGCGTTCACAATGGTTCTGCAGGCATTAGTGGTAAGACATTTCCGAATTAACGCGATGCTTCGGAGGTGACAATATGAGTAGTGGTAAGCGGTTCGCCATCCCCGGAAGTGACCTAAGATCAAAGGCTTTTGAGTTTTTTATAAGTAGAATTCCTACGTTTTTTAGCAGTATGATTATAGCAACGTCAAAAGTGATTGATGGGGGTCATGAGAAAGAGGGTGTCGCCATCTACTGAATAAAGAGGAAATAAATAGGGTGAATGACGACCTATAGTGACTAATCAGGTACTAATTAGGGTAATTAATTAATTAATTAATTAAGTACTAATTAGTAACAAATGAATAGCGCCTTCACTAGAGGGAAGCACTAGCAATAACTAAAAGGTTATGTAATGGTAGCGCATTCACTAGAGGGTAGCACTAGCAATAGCTAATGGTTATGTAATGGTTGTGTCGTGTGCTGACATCTAGTGACTAATCTTTCCCTAGAGACTGAAAAGCGACGATGGTGGTGCATATAGGCGACCGTGACGTTGTCGGCGCACCAGATGTTGCTATGGACGGAAAGTGGAAGCACCCTTTTACGTGTATAGTGTCCGGCCCTACGGGGTGCGGGAAGACTACCTTCGTTGTACGCCTGTTAAAGTTTGCTTCGTGTATGATTTCGCCGCCACCGGAAAAAATTCTGTGGTGTTACGGCCAGTGGCAGACCGCTTACGACTCTATGGCCGGCGTAGAATTTGTAGACGGTTTGCCGGATCCGTCGCTGCTGGACACCAAAACGAGGACGCTTCTAGTGCTCGATGACCTGATGTCGGAGACTGATAGTAGCGTCACGACTTTGTTTACTAAAAAAAGTCACCACTGCAACGCGTCCGTCGTACAGCTTTTGCAGAATCTCTTTCCGAAAGGGAAAGAAAATTGCACAATCAGTTTAAACGCGCAGTATATGGTCCTCTTCAAGAGTCCCCGGGACGCTGGACAAGTAGGCCACCTGGCGAAGCAGATGTACCCGGGTAGGGTCAACTACATGGTGGAGGCGTACAAAGATGCCACGTCGGCCGCCTACGGTTACCTCCTGGTGGATCTCAAACAGGAAACGCCGGAAACCATGCGCCTGCGTACGGAAATTTTTCCCGACGACCCCGTTCAGTACGTCTATGTGCCGACGAGACTATAAAAAAGGCGGGAGGCGCCGCGGCCGCCGTCATTCGGCAGGATGACAGAGCGCGTGAAGAGGCACATCCTTGCCCTGCAGCTGTTGCGCCGCTACAAGGGGAATACGAATCTGAGAAAGGCGGTAATCACTCGCGCGGACGCCGACCTCATCTGCAGTCTGGCCGACTGCGCGTATAACATTCTGCGAGGGAACGTGAAATTGACGCCTAAAAACCGAAAAGTGCTGTTAAAGTACAGGAACAATTTGCGCAAGTTAGCGTCGAAAAAAGTAGCCATCAAACGGAAGAGGGCCGTCCTGCAGACGGGTTCGGGCGCGTTTCTGACAGCGCTGCTGGCGCCGTTGGCGAGCACCTTTCTGCCCCTCCTCAGGCAGGCTTTCGGTTGATGCAGCACGCGAAGAAGATGGCGCTGGTAGACCCCCGGTTGGTGGAGCGACTACTTCCGTTACTATCGCAACCGACTACGACCACGTCGCGTGTGATGAGTAGCCTGGACGGCGATATGAAAGCTGTTCTCGAGCGTGCAGATTTATCCGAAGGCGAAAAGGTGGTGGCGTACAATCAACTGCTGAGTCGTTACAACGCCATGGAGGCGTCTCGCGCGCAGCAGCCGATGCGCGTGTCCGTAGTGAAGAACGAGTCGTCGTCCGATCAGCCGCCGGCGCCGCCGTCACCTACGTCTGATCAATTACCGGGGGAGATTGAGAGCGAGGTCGTGAAGAGCGTACCGAAAGTGCTGAAAGAAAAGGCCCGCCTCCTGTTGACGCGACTGAAGGCCGACCCGCTGATTCGCTGGAACGATCGTGCGGAGCTCGTGTACGACGGTACGCCTATCGCCGGAAGCAATATGGTAGATCTCGTGAACGATCTCATGCGAACGCGTAAGAGGACCCCCGCGCCGGTTGGCTGGGAAGCGTTCGGCGACCATATAAGGCGCCTGAACGTCCCTATGGAATTCGTCGGCAACCCCCAGCGTCGGGCGTATATACAGCGCGAGCAGAAGCGAAAGGGGCGCACTCGGTCCGTCGAGCGCGAGCAGAAGCGAAAGGGGCGCACTCGGTCCGTCGAGCGTATGCCGTGGTCCAGCTTTTAGCCCGCCCCCCGTAGAGGATGCCCGCCGCCCGAAGATCAGTACTCGTCGTCGTCGTAGCCGTCGTAATTGCGGCGGTCATCGTAGCCGCCCTCTTGTTCGCCGTATCGTCGTCGGCGCCTCGCGCTCCATGGCGGTGGTGCCCCGGCGGACTCGTGGTGCGCAACGAGAGCGCCAACAACGCGACGGCCTACTGAAGCGCGCCTACTTCGACCCGAAACGGGCAGGCAGTTATGGCGGCGTCGACGCGTTGCGCCGGTCGGCCGCGTTGCCCAAGCCGGTCGTCGGTCGGTGGCTGGCGGCACAGGACGCCTATATGCTTCACAAGCCGGTTAGGCGCCGATTTAAACGACGTCGCGTTATCGTGGGCGGTCGAAACCAGCAGTGGCAAGCCGATCTCGTCGACGTGGCTAAACTGAAAAACCACAACGACGGCATAGCGTTCTTATTGACGGTCATCGACGTCTTCTCGAAGCGGGCGTGGTGCGTTCCGTTGAAGCGCAAATCCGGTCCGGCGCTCGTCGCGGCCTTCGAGGGGCTGCTGTCGTCGTCGCCGCCGCCGCACGTCCTGCAGACCGACAAGGGGACGGAGTTTCTGAACAGGCCCCTTCAGGCGCTTTTGAGGGCGCGCGGCGTCCACCATTTCGTGACGCACAACGAGGAGACGAAGGCGAGCGTCGTGGAGCGATTCAATCGTACGCTGAAGACGCGCATGTGGCGGTACTTTACGAAGCATCAGACGCTGAGGTTCGTGGAGCCGTTGCAGGACTTCGTGCGGTCGTACAACAACGCCTACCATCGAAGCATCGGTAGGACGCCGGCGAGCGTCGACGCGTCGAATCAGGAGAGCGTGTGGCAGCGTCTGTATGGCGGCGGAGGAGGGTGTCAAAAAAGCAAGCCGAAACTGCGAGCGGGGGATCGCGTACGCATCAGCAAGGCGAAGGGCGTCTTCAAGAAGGGGTACATGCCTAACTGGAGCGAAGAGCTTTTCACCGTCGTAGATTCGCACCCGACCGACCCTCCTGTTTACCGACTGATGGACGACGCCGGCACGATACTGGACGGCACCTTCTACGGGCTGGAGCTACAAAAAGTGATCGTTGAGAAGGACAAACTATATCGGGTGGAAGCCGTTCTACAGAGACGTCGTCGACGACGCGGTAAGGGCGAAGAGGTGCTCGTCAAATGGTTCGGCTATCCGGCCTCGTTCAATAGCTGGATCGACGCCAAGGAGCTCGTGGACTATAAGGGCTGATGACGACGCGCTGTTGGACGGAATACGCAGAGCGCTGGAGACTTTCTTCCGACGTCCGGCGCCGCTACCGTTGTCGCTGCGACCGATGCTATCGACGTCGCCCGCAACGTCGGCGAACTCGCTCTATGATTTATCTGCGTGACCTATAAGGGATGACGACGACGACGCGTTGGATGCGCCACGCGGGGTGCTGGCGACTGCACGAGGCGGGGCTGTGCAACGGCTTTTCGTTTTTTTTTGTAAGGGGACCGTGCTGTATTAGTAGACTGCCGAGGAGAAGAGAGCCGCGCCACCAACACCGCCGTCGCCCCCACGCCCGTCGACGAACTCGCTCTATGGTGTGCCTGCGCGGGTAAAGGAACGGCGCCGTAGCGTCGGACGGCAGTAGCGCGATGTGTGCGGACGAGACGACAGCAGCAGCAGCAGTAGCAGCCAATGCAGAAGCCGCCCACCGCCGTCGACTCAGGCGCATTTGTCGCTACACCCGTCGACGCCTCATGCGTCTCTGTGGGTGCGCCCGATGCCGTCGACGCCTCCTCCGTCACGAGCGTTCCTTGGCGTCTCTGCGGCAACGAATGCCCTAAGGCCGAGATCGTCTTCCTGTGCCAGATCGTCGTCCTGTACACGGTGATCGTCGTCAGTATATACAATCTAACGCGCGGCACGGCCGACTCCAACCTGTGGACGGCGCTGCTGAGTAGTTGCCTCGGCTACCTACTGCCGAGTCCGTCTATGAGGAGGCGCGATGGCGTCGTCGTCTGACTTTTACGTCACGTTGCCGAGCAACGCGTCTATGAAGGCGCACCCCGAAAACACGTTGACGCACTACACGACGAATCTGCCGCAGCGCGTCGACCTGTCGGGGGAGTGGGAATGCGGCCTGGTGTCGCTACAGTACACGCATAGCTGGTACAATGTGAGGCCGGTGGACGCCTACTTCTTCGTGGCGTGCGAGAGGGGGGAGGTGGGCTTTTTCACCACCGAGGACGGGGGAAAAATTGCCCGTCAGGCCAACATTCCGCACGGCTTTTACAGCAACGCCAAAAAGCTGATGCGCAAAATCAACGAGGCGTTGGCGAAACTGAGCACCGACACGGTCAAGGTGCGAATAGTGTACAGCGCCATCACTAATCGGATGACGTTGCTTCTATCGCCGGGCGTCGAAATTAACATGCCGCGGGACGGGCGCCTGAGCCGGATACTAGGCTTCGAGTCGGACTATATCGCGAGTTACGGGACGCCCGCGGACGGCGGCGCCCTGCCCCCTGGGTACATGTTCGAGTGCGAGGCGCCCCACCCGGTGGACCTGAGCGGCGGCGTCGACACCCTGTTCGTGTACGCGGACATCGTGGAGACGCGCATCGTCGGCGACGTATTCGCCCCCCTCATCCGAGCCGTCCCCGTCCACGGGTTGAACGGCAGCATCGTATCGAACATCTTCGACCGCGTCCAATACGCGCCGCTCCTGCGGCGCCAATTCGATTCGATCGAGATAGATATAAGAGACGACCTCGGTCAGTCGATACCATTCGAGAACGGAAAAGTCGTGACGACGCTTCACGTCCGACGCCGCAAGTCGAAACTGTTCTGACGATGACGCGAAACGTGTACGAGGACTACTACACGCGGCAGGTCGGCGGTGGCCTGCCGGTGTTCGTAGGCGCCCGAGCGCAGCGGGGTCACGGACTGGGTAATCTCTTCGGCAGCCTGTTTCGAAGCGCCATGCCGCTTATCAAGAGAGGGGCCATGGCGCTGGGCAAGCGCGCGCTCAAGACGGGCGTGCGCGTGGCGCAGGCGTCGTCGCCGGCGGCAATCTGAAACAGGCGGTAAAGAGGCGCGCGAGGGAGGCGGGCGCCGACCTTCTCGACGGCCTGCTGAATAGGCCCCCGCCGCCGAAAAAGCGACGACGACGCATAAAGCCGCCCGGCAAGCCGGCCAGCAAGAAGAGGCGCCGTCGAAAGGGGCCGAGCGACGACGTATTTCCCGCGTAGTAGTAGTAGTGCATCGGTGGTAGTCGTAAAGAGCTTTACCTCGGCGGGGTACATAAGGCCGACCGGCAAGGCGGCGCCTGACAGTAAGCGGAGGCGCCGTCGAACGAAGCAGACGTAGTAGGATGGCGTTCGTGCATCGGCAGTCGTGCGAGGGCGTAAAGTCCGAACTGGACCTGTTCAGCGTGCCGACGACGCAGACGAGCATCGAGAGCGGCCAGTGGATCGATCACCAGCCGCTGACGGCCCTCGACGCTGGCGGCCCTATCGAGTTTCTCATTCCGGGGTCCGGAGACGACTATCTGGACCTGTCGTCCGTTAGACTGTACGTGCGCGCCAAGGTGGTGAAGGGGGACGGTACCGCGCTCGCGAACGACAGCGTCGTGGCGCCCGTCAACAATTTCCTGCATTCGATGTTCAGTCAGGTCGACGTGACGCTGAACGGCACGCTCGTGACGCCGTCGTCGAATACGTACCCGTATCGGGCCTACCTCGAGACCCTGCTCAGTTACGGGCCCGACGCCAAAAAGTCGCAGCTCGAGGCCGACCTGTGGTGCAAGGACACCGCCGGGCGCATGGAGGCGACCAACAACAACAACGGCGGGTTCGCGCATCGGCACGATTTCGTACACGAAAGCCGCGAGTTCGACATGATAGGGCGCCTGCACGTCGACGTGCTCATGCAGAACCGGTGCCTGGTGAACGGCGTCGACCTGAAGATGCGACTGGTGCGCAGCAAGGACGCCTTCGCGCTCATGGGCGACGTCGCCGATCCGGGGTTCAAGATCGTTCTGCTGGAGGCCTACCTGCAGGAGCGCAAGATCAAGTTGAATCCGGCCGTCCAGCTCGGTCACATCAAGGCGCTGACGCACGGGACGGCCAAGTATCCGATGCGCCGCGTCGACTGCAAGGTGTTCTCGATACCGCAGGGTACCGCGTCGCACACGCACGAGAACGTCTATCTGGGGACGCTCCCGCGACGCGTGTTCATGTGCCTGATCGACAACGACGCCTACAACGGGGCCTACGATAAAAACCCGTTCAACGCGAAGCACAACGACATAAACTTCTTCGCCCTCTACGTCGACGGACGCCAGGTGCCGAGCAAGCCGCTGCAGCCGGACTTCGCGCATCGGCGCTATATCCGAAGCTATATGAACCTGTCCGCCGCGACGGGGAAGGCGTACGAGGACGAGGGGTTCGATGTGACGCGCGGCGAGTTCGGCAGCGGCTACACCATATTCGGCTTCGACCTGTCGCCCGACTGCTGCGACGGCGAACACTTCAACGTCGTGCGTACGGGGAACCTGCGCGCCGAGATCCACTTTGTGCACGCGCTCGCCCGGACGGTGAACGTCGTCGTGTACGGGGAGTTCGAGACGGTGCTCGAAATCGACAAGAACCGGAACGTCGTGTACGACTTCTGAGATGGACACGTTTCAGCTGATGCGTCGCCTGGCGATCGACGCGTACACTAAAAACATCGTCGTCGGCGTCGTGCCCAAAGACGAGCTGCCGGGGCGGCGGCTCACCGCCTACCCGACGGCGTTCGTGTGCAACACCGACGACGGCGACGAACCGGGAGAGCACTGGGTGGCCGTCTACGTGGGCGCCGACCGGCGAGGCGAGTACTTCGATTCGTACGGCCGTCCGCCGCTGCACGCCGACTTCCGCGCCTTCCTGAGCCGCAACTGCGACTCGTGGACGCACAACGACAAGCGACTGCAGAGCGGCGTATCTAACGTGTGCGGACAATATTGCGTCACCTACCTGCTCTTACGGTGCCGCGGAATGCCGCTAAGCGGCTTCCAGTGCCTGTTCGGCCCCGATAGGGTGGCCAACGACTGTCTCGTATTCGACTGGCTAAAGCCTCATTGAACGCTGCCTATTATCGCTTGTTGTTATTATTAGACGACCGAGAATCCGAACCGACTTTGTCGGACCCGCCGGTCGCGGGCTCCTCGCCGCGCCAGGCAGGCAAGACCGAAGTAGTGAGGTTGTATTATCGCTTGCTATTACCGAATAAAACGATGAAAACTGTACCGAGTGTTCGCATTTTTATTCGCATACATACATACATACATACATAGTCCCTAGGTAGGGGTCCCTACCCCTAGGTAGGGGTCCCTACCCCTAGGGAGGGAGGGAGGTCCCTCGTTATACGAGTATCGGTGCCGTAGTGACGCCGTCGTCGAGCACGCGCCGTTTGGCGTAGAAGTAGCTCAGCGCCGCGCGCTCCTGAACGTACGTCAGCACGGACGACTCCTTCACTTGGAAGCCGCGGTTCCGGCCGCCTCCGCTCCTTTGGTGGCGCAGCACGTCGAGGAAGGCGTCCTTGTCGACGTCGTTCTGACGCTTGCTCAGCCCCTTCGTAC
This sequence comes from Paraescarpia echinospica, assembly GCA_020002185.1. Taxonomy (NCBI): domain Eukaryota; kingdom Metazoa; phylum Annelida; class Polychaeta; order Sabellida; family Siboglinidae; genus Paraescarpia; species Paraescarpia echinospica. The sequence continues at coordinate 39,035,967 of CM034541.1, forward strand.
TGTACTTGTCGCCGTCGTCGCCGCCGAAACAGTAGTACGTCTTGCTGCAGAGCGCGACGATTCCGCGGCCGGACCATTCCTCTTTGAAGAGCCCCGGCGTTCGCTTGTCGTACCGGCGCCGACGCGCGCAACACTCGGCGGGCGCGTCCCACGCTCGGCCGGCGAGCCGGCACCGCAAGTACGCCTCCGCGTGCGCGTCGCAGTGTTCCGACGGGAACCACTCGCCGCGGTGTCGAAAGTAGTGTTCGCGCTTGGCCGCCGCCACGAGCTCGTCGAGTTGGCGCCCCGCGAGGCTCAAATACGCCGAGTCCGTGTCCATCGCGCAGTACTGGAACAGGGGGCGCGGAATGTAGGCGGCGATAAAGTCGTAATAAAACTCCAGCATGCGCAGTTTGGCGTACTGATAGACGAAGTAGCCGATCTGGTTGGGCAGCGCGTACCGGACGGTTCGCTTGTTCAGCGCCACCTCGTAGAGGCCGTCGGGGACGACGACGTCGAGCTGACGGAAGCGACGATTATTGATCAGCGTCGAGGCGCCGGCGGCCGTGCAGAACTTGATGTTGCGGTGCAGGTCGACGCGCGTGATCGTTTTCCCGTATGAACTGTTGCCGAGCAGTTTAAACGTGTCGGCGATGATGGCCTTGTCGGGGTCGTCGTCGCCCGCGCGTCGCGCGGCGGAGACCGTGTCGCCGAAGCGGCGAAAGCACGCGACCGGCTCGTACTCGACGATCTGGTAGACGCGCTCGACGACGAGTCCGTGCCGCAGATACCACCGCAGTAGCGGCGTCGCGAGTAGAATCTTGACGCCGAAGAAGCTCCCCACGAGCGTGCGCTGAGGCCGGACGAGGAGGTCGTGCGTTTCGGCGTAGAGACGCATGAACGGGCTGAGATCGTCGCGCTCGATGTAGGCGTTCTTGAAGATCGGCTGCATCTCGGCGAAGGTGTCGCGCAGCGCCGCCGGCACGGCGATGTCGCACTCGACGAGGCCGAACAGCGTGCCGTCGAGCACGGCCTTCAGGATCGTCGACCGCGTCACGGCGCCGTCGCCGGTCCAGCTCCGCGGTGGCGGCGGCGGCGGCGGTCGCGTCGCGCGCCACTGGCACTCCCACATCTCGACGACGGCGAAGAAGCGGCGAAGGTAGGCCGTGACGGCGGCCGTCTCGGCGTACAGTTGGCTCATCGGCTTACCGTTCACCGCGTTCGTCTCCCTCCCCGTGCACGGACAGCCGTGGAAGAAGCACCCTTGGAACTGGTACGCCGTCCGCGTCGCGCCACACCAGCCGTCGACCCGGTATTTGCCGACGCGCTTCTCGCGCCCGTTGAGCTGGTGACGTATGTGGGCCCCCGTCCGGCCCGCCTCCCACGTCAGCCACTCGACGGCCAGGCGGCCGTAGCGGTGTACGCGCTCCGGTCGAAAGGCGGTGTCCGCGCGCCGGCGCGTGTACCACCCCGTCGGCATCTCCTGCGTGATCGCCCATAGATAGAGGCCGTTTGCGTCGAAGCCCACAATAGAGCGACAGGGGCGCGCCGACTCGCCGTACTCCTCGCGCCGAAGGGCGGTCACGCCGGCCTCGTGATAGCGCGCGAAAATGATCGAGGGGCCACCGACGATCTGCGACTGTAGGAGCCGGTGCAGGTCCTTGTTCGACTCGTTGAAGAGCGTGAAGTGGAGCGACTACGGTAGATCGTTGAAGAGATACAGCAGCGTCAGGCCCGGCACGCTGATGGCGTCCTTGAACATGTCGATGCGGCGCTGCCGATAGAAGGCGAACTGCTTGTCAAGGGCCTCCAGGAACGGCACCACGTCCCTATTGTTATACCACACGAGGTAGTCCCGCAGCGTCGTCATCCCCTCGTCGCGCCATACCCGCGCGCAACCCTCGTATTCGGCGGCCGAGATGCCTTCGCGCTTCAGGCGGCTGTAGAAGGCCTCGCGCGGTGGCAGCCGGGTCTCGGCCAGTTTACGCGGGTCGTCGAGGTACTCGTAGGGGAAGTGCCCCTTCGTCGCCTCGCAGCCGTAGGCCTTCAGAAACCGGTCGTAGCTGACGCCGGGGGCCAGGTAGTTGGTGATGTCCAGGAACTTGAGCGTCGCCGTCGTCAGGCACATGAAGTTGTTCTGACGCTTGATCGTGAACGCCGACGAGATGTCCTGCGCGGCGTCGGTCATGAACAGGGGCGTCAGATATTTCTTAACGACGTTCAAGTCGTACTTCCCCGAATTGAAGCCGAGGACGGGGAGGCGGCGCAGGTGCTGCCACAGACGGTCGCCGAGCGCCGTGTACGGGCTCTTATCGAGCTCCGCCACCGTTGCGTGCGCCCGCCATTCGGCGTCGAGCGCGTCGATCGCCTCGAAGGTCGCGTCGAACGACGGCCGCAGTGCCGCGCACGCCGCCTCGCTCATGGCCTCCAGGGCGTCGATCAGGCGCTTCGCGAGGTCGCCCGAATCGCCGGACGTCACGAAGCAGCGCGCCGACTCGTGTCCGGGGACGTTCGAGGCGACGCTCACGCTGAGTAGCTCGTGTCGCGCTATCCACCGGCATTTGGCGCTGTCCGCCGGCAGATCGTGATCGTCGAAGTAGCACTCAAAATCGTACGTCGCCCTGTACGGATAGTAGCGCAGGCGTTCGTCCACGTAGACGCCCTCGTCCTCCAGCTGCTGAAACACGGACGGCGTCGGATGGTAGACGCCGCCGGGAAAGACGTGGCGAACGCCGCCCTCGCACGTCGCCTCGTGACACCGCAGCCGACTGGCGGTGCGCCACAGCGAATCGCCGCACTTGCCGCATCGATACGAACGACAGAACAGCGACACGTCGGCTATGAAGGAATAGTGCGTTCCGAATAGATTGACGCTCATGGTGGTCGGGTAGCGATGGAGGGTGCGGCGGACTACTTCGGCGGTGGCGTCCTCCGCCGCCGACAGCCGATACACGGTCACATTCGTTTCGAAGGCCGCCTCCACCCGGCCGAGTTCGTTCAGCGGGACGCCGGCGAACGCGCAGTAGGGTTGGTCGCCGTAGTCGGCGTAGAGCCTTAAGGCGGCGGCCGTCAAATCGTCAGCGCGAAAGTCGGCGCCCCGATGCAGCGCCAGACAGCGGAAGAGGCACAAATTGTCGGCATACGGATGCCCGCGGCGATCGTTCACTAGGCTGACGAGGCCCGCGTTGTGGCGCAGATAGGCGGGGAGGGGCTGCTGACGGGCGCATCCGATAGGATGGTGGATGATGGCGTTGAGAAAATAAGTAACGTTCGTTACCAACTCGGCGATCCACCCCGAGTCGGGGCGCTGCGCAATCACGTACTGCAGAACGTCGGGCTGACGGGTGGCCTCGAGGAAGCGTTCGAATGACGCGGCGTCGGAAACGAGGACGGGCGACTCGAGATAGCGGCCGCAACTGTTACACGAAGAATGGTAGTAACGTAGTCGACCCGTCTCCCTGTGCCGCAGAATAAACCCGTACGATAAGTTTATTTTAAAGGCCCGAGTCTGCGCCTCGAACATCAGTCGTAGTTGGGCGCTCGTCGCCCCGTGTCCGGCCAAATGGAAATTATACCTAGATTGAACGGGTCCGCGCGCTACAGACGTACGGATGCTCGCCCAGTAGTCGCGCACGACGCTCTGTAGGTCGTCGTCGGCGCCCCCCTCGAACGGTCGATTTGGGGGCCCCTCAGCGGCGTCTCCGCACATTCGCAGATGCCGCAACATATTGGGGCGCTGCGCGAACGCTTGATTGCATTTCGGGCATACTACGTGTTCATCGCTGCCGCATGTTTTTAGATGCTGCGACAAATTAAAAAGACGGACGAACGATCGATCGCATTTCGGACACACGTGCATCGTCTGTCTAGGCGGCACTCTATTAACTACGACGGGGGCGCGTCGACGCCCTTTATAAGGCCACCCTAAACCCCGCTAGGGGCTTTTCTAAGCGGCGTTCTCTGCTCCGTCAGGTGGCGACAAAGACAGGTGGCAGCGCCGCGGGATGCGTTTGGCAGTGGCGCCCAGCGGCCAAAGTTTTTTGTTCACGTTTTGCGTCAGGTGGCGACACCGACAGGTGGGCAGCGTCGAGGGATACTGTCAGTGGCGGCCAAGTTTTTGTTTACGTTTTGTAGTAGACGCCCGAATACGACGGCAAAGTTTTGTAGTAGAAATTTCGGCTGTCAGCGGCAACGTTTTTGTAGTAGAAATTTTTGTAGTAGAAATTTCGCCTAAGTTTTTTTTAACGTTTTGTAGTAGCAATTTCGCCCGTCAGGGGCGCCCGAATACGACGGTTTGTAGTAGAAATTTCGGCTGTCAGCTGCTGCCCCCACGGCAAAGTGTTTGTAGTAGAAATTTCGGCTGTCAGGGGCGCCCGGCTGCAGCGACAAAGTTTACGCTTTGTAGTAGAAATTTCGGCCGTCAGTGGCGCCCGGAGTGTTCCTCCCCCTGTAGCCGCACATGTGCACGAAGGGGCACCCCTCCTCAGGGGGGCACTCACCACATTCTTGACGCGCTGTGTCCATCACGCGCTCGCCGACTAGCTCAGCAAACGTGGACATCATGCATCGCTGACGACCGGCGTACGAATGCAGAACGCTCCACTCCGAGTCGGCCTGAAGTGTGCCCACGAACACAGGGCGTTTGTTACGGGCCCACGGTATGAAGTCTTCCAACGAGACGGACAGCACGGCCAGCGGCAGTGGTGACGATAGCACGGTCGCGGCGGCGTCCGCTGTCGCCGCCGGGGCTATTGGCACAGCGGCTGCCTCGTCTGGACCCGCTACCACCACCACCGGGGTTAATGCAACGTACGTGGGCGTCCCGGAGTCGCTCACCAGGTCGTGCGGTGGCATGGGCTGCGTGCCGTCCGCTGCAGGCCAGTACGATAGCGCTTCTTCGGCTCTCCCCAGCGGTGGAGGGTCGTCGGCAAGGCGTGGCGTCGTTTCCTTCTTAGCGCACTTCTCGGCAGGGGGTGCGCACTCGTCAGCAGCGTCGATAAGGCCGCGCAACGCAGCAGCAATTACAGCGTCCTACAGAAGAATAACCAAAGCAGCAATTAGGTCTACAGAACACTAGCCAAACGTTAGTCATTCAAACGGTCTCGCTCCCCTTCTTCGTCACGACCCGCGCCTCACGGACCGTATACGTATCCAGTATGCCACCCCACACGACCTTGTGCACGGTCAACTCCAAGACGGTGCCAACCAGGCTCGCCACAAAGCTACTGCGCAACTGGTCGGGCAACAGGGCTGACACATGGTCGGCATTGTAATCGCCTATCGCCGAAATAGCTTCGTCGAACAGGGTGATCCAAATGCTGGCCTCCGTGTCGGCGTCCTTTTCGTCTTCCACCAAAACGCGCACCGAAAAATACGTCTTCGCCGTTGCCTGCATGCCGTGTACAGCGCACACCCGGCCACCACTTTCTAGGCCTCTCACTTTGCGCTTGCAAATGCCACAGCCCATGTACGTGCATTTGCTTTTCCAAGCCACCCCAACGATTGTTAGGGGGGTAACAATCTTATACGTGCCATCGCACGCCTGCACGAACTCCTTCAACGACACTTCGGACGCACTCACCACGGCCTCGAAAGTAGGCGCCCCGTCGGCCGTCGGAAGCGCCTTCGCGCTGGCCTCCGACGCCGGCTTCGCTTTGCCACCAGACGCCACCGTTGGCACCTCCCTCAGCTTGCTGCCTCTCTTTGGCGGCGCCTCTCCGTGCGCGACAGGCGGGGACATGATCAACAACGCTCTGCAACAACAAAACGGCAACGGTAGCAACACGACAGCGACAATATTTAGACGTTCTCCGCCCGGTCCCTATATAAGCGCGTTGCACACGGCCCGCACGCGGCCCCCGTGCGCAAACGCACGCGAGCCGCAAAGCAGCCGACTCTTACAAGGTTACTAAAACTGAAAAAAATCTCTCGGTCAGTCTAGTGCACTAACAGAACGCCACTTTTATTTCCTAATATAAAGTCACCATAAGATTCTCTAGACCCCACTGACTATTATAGACCGCTTAGTTTGCTCACATTTCACATTTAACGGTCGTTTTAAAGACTTACAAACAGTTACATAAGCGCTTTATATAAACAGTGACGTCAGCTCCTTATGTAAGGCTATGGCGTACGTGTCTAGGTGCCGCGCGCAAAACAGCGGCTCAACAACTGCGCAATTCATTTCTCACTATGGAGCCAACCGAACAAGTTGGTAATTATGCGGCCAATTCTCATCAGGCGCAAAACAGGTACGTTTTGCTAACTCACCTAACACTGACTTTCATTGCTAACTCACCTAACACTGACTTTCATCACTCACTTTCTTTTATAACGTTCACTACCTATTTCTTTTATAACGTTCACTATTTTTACAGCGATCCGCCTCCCCAAAACGCCGGACTCGGTACGCCCCAAGTCGACGTGAATACGCCTCCCCAAGTCGACGTGATTGAGCCTCCCCAAGCCGCCGGAGATAGTGCTATTCCACCGCCTGCCTCTATGCGTCTACCCCCACCACAAAGCCGCCCCGGCACAAGGTACGTTTAACGATAATAGCGCTTTTTTAATTTACCTTTATTTGCAGACGCCTACTTTCGATAAAGGCTATAGCTGCTTTTCCGTTCGCCCCGCTATTTACAAACGCCCCGCTACCGACTTAATGTTTTTTTACAGGCCCTAACCTAAACAGAGACGCGCCGTTACTTTAATACTTTTTTTCATACTTGCAGACGAAACATCGCCGGCTTCGATACCCTACATATAGGGCGCGGGCAAACCCTTGCGAGGCCCTCGCACCGAAACGGCTTCATTCATAGATCTCGAATAAATTTAACCCCAGGCGATCTGATTATGATAGATAGGAGGCCGCGCGCCGATCGACCTGGGGGCACATTGTACCTTGGACGTCGCCGACCACATCACACCCCTTAACACTGTTTCCTTCTCCACAGATGAACCCCCGCGCGCCAGTAGTCACTAATTGAACTTTTCCTCCTTCCCCCAGCCGACACATCTACGTGATCGACCCTAGTCTGGCACATGGACGCTACAATATCGGGCGGGGAATGACAGTGCACTACATAGGACCTGCGCCCCACGCAATCACATTCACCTCGCCACGACGCCGCCACCACCAGCCCCTGTTAGCCGTTGAGCCGCGCCGACGAGAAAAAGAACAAGAAGAAGAATCAGAAGAAGAAGAGCCGGCAGAAAATTTCGATGACGACTACAGTGGGTTCACCGATTTAGAATTTCTATATGCCGACAACCCCCTACCAGAGGCGGCGGCGGTAGAGACTTTCACACAGCCATTCTCCTTTGCCGATATATTCCCACGCCCCCAAATTCTCCCCCCCTCATTTGCCCCACCCGTCCCAGCGCATCTTTCCGTTCATTTAGGCTTTCCGCCACAACCCTCCGACCGGAACGGCTTTGGCCCACCCCCATGACCCCTTTCCGTCGTCATCTGTAACCAATAAAATTTATTTCTCACCGTTTATTGTTTCTGTGTTTCCTTTCGCCTTCCAACGCACACACGAATATAGTTCCACCTACACATTTAGCCCACTCCACCGGCCTTCCAAAATCACACACGAATAATTCCGCCTATATTGCAACACCAAAGCCACAAGCTTAATAATACACGCGCACAGGCCAATATGACAGCGCCGACCTCCAGCCGCATCAGATGCCACCAACTGTGTTTCCACCAGTATTCCAACTCACACACGAAACAATCCAGCGAACGCCAAATCCACAAGCTTAATACGCGCGCACACAGGCCAATCTGACAGCTCCGACCGCCAACTGCAATAACACACGATTAATTCCACCTATATTGCACCACCAAACACCAGCGGCCGCCAAAGCCACAGGCTTAATACACGCGCACAGGCCCCTATGACAGCGCCAGCCTCCAGCCGCCATAACGATATTGCACGCACATCAGAGGTCCCCAACTGTATTCCAACTCACACAAGCCAGCGACCGCCAAAGCCACACACAGGCCAATCTGACAGCTCCGACCGCCCACTGCTATAACGATATTGCACCGCAATTGCACGCGTATCCATCAGCTGTGCCGCAGCCAGCGCTGACAGGCAATATCCACATCGGCGCCACAACCTTATTACAAGCGCGTCTATGCGGCCCCGAAAAACATTTATCCGGCCTCCCGTCAAACAATGCACATAAAAATCCTACAGCCTGACATTCGACACCACCATTTGCCAGTGAGTCGTGAAAACCAGGCCACGCAATTGCCCTCCTGATCTCCAGCTCGCCAGGCGTAATCTAAACCGCGCGGCCCCACCTCCACCACCGCACCGGTCTAGAAGCTTCTAGAAGGTTCTAGAAGGTTCTAGAACCTTCCCGCGCGTCATTATTTTAAACTCGCTGATCTCCAGGGGTGTCACTTCACTCTAAAATCTTTCCCACCTCCCGTGCACGTAATGAATACTAATTGGTCTCTATTTACTATTTTTTGTCGTTGCTAACGTTCTCCTCCGATAATTGCGCTACTCATTTGTTACTAATTAGTACTTAATTAATTAATTAATTAATTACCCTAATTAGTACCTGATTAGTCACTATAGGTCGTCATTCACCCTATTTATTTCCTCTTTATTCAGTAGATGGCGACACCCTCTTTCTCATGACCCCCATCAATCACTTTTGACGTTGCTATAATCATACTGCTAAAAAACGTAGGAATTCTACTTATAAAAAACTCAAAAGCCTTTGATCTTAGGTCACTTCCGGGGATGGCGAACCGCTTACCACTACTAATATGCCACCTGGCAAACACGACTCACTTGATTCGACATCGACATAGTGTTATCGAGTAGAACGCCGATGTCGCGGATAACCGGCTTCGGCGAAACAGCACAGCCACATACATCAATGACTTGGTCAACAGGTGGGTGAACAAGTTTCCGATTGTTCACTGCAGATATGACGATCACCTCGGTTTTGTTCTCGTTAAGCAGGAGATTATGGAAAGACATCCACGCTTTCACATCGGCGGTACAACGAGATATTCGATCGGTGGCCATTGTAAGTGGCTGGACACGGGCAAACTCCACATATAATTGCGTATCATTAGCATACATGTGATAGCGTAGTTTACGACGTTCAAAAACATGGTTGAGTCCAAGGCAGTAGATCGTGAACAGAAGAGGTCCGAACACGCTACCATGAGGCACACGACATGTTAGATCGACACTTCTTGAAATTATGTTGCCAAATTTAACTGCCTGTGTTCGCTGTGACAGGTACGACTTCAACAAGCACAGTGCGTTGCCACGCACGCCAATTCTGTGCAGTTGATTGAACAGCAGATGGTGGTCGACAGTATCAAAAGCTGCACTGACATCTAGAAGCACCAGTATCACGCTCTTCTTGTTATCCAGAGAAAGCAATATGTCGTCCTGTATGCGTACTAGGGTTGTTTCACAGCTGTGCATTGGACGGTACGCACTTTGGAAAATATCGAAGATACCGTTCGCATCCATGTGCTGTCGTATTTGGATTGCAATGCATCTCTCGACGAGCTTCGATACGAAAGACAGATTTGATATTGGACAATAATTCGATAACAGTTCTGGATCAAGACCATTCATCTTTAACAGCGGTGTTACTACGGTAGTGATGCCGACACGATGGACATGTTAACAATGCTGGTTAACAATGGTCCGGGAATGTCAATGTTAGATGTAAGCATGCTTCCAGAAATGACGTCAATGCTGGAAGAATATTTGCTGGATGTCTTCTCAACCAGACCGCAGATGTCGGTGACTGTAGCAAGTTGAAAGTCGTACAATGGTTCTTCAATACGGCATTCGATATCGTGTAGGAATGCGGGCAGTTGGCATAGCGAGCGTGCAGTCACCAGCTGTGTACTGATATCAGTGATCTTATCTGTGAAATAACAGACCAATCGCTCAGCTAGCGCATCCGGGTCGTCGTCACATTCGGGGAGCACAGGCGCACGAGTACGTCCCATCAAATTGTTCGTGATGCGATACATTGCTTTGGTATCGTGAGATGTAACTTCGATTTCAGCACAGTAATAAGCAGATTTGGTTGTGGCGATGTTCTGCTTAAATGCGTCACGCAAGTCAGTGTACATTTCACGATGGACAGCTATATTATATTATTATATGATATTAGCCATGGTGTCGTCATGATACGAATAATGATACGACTGACAGAGCACCATGCTTATATAGTTAGTGAATGTGCGGAAAGGTCACGTAGTCGTGTCGAATAAGCACGGACTACAGAGTAGAAAGTACATGCGCTGACTGCAGATCAGAAAGTACACACGCACGTTCTGTAGAGCAGATCAGAGTTGCACAGCGAATACAATTTCAAACCAGGCGACAAACCGAGGTAAGTGCAAATGTCCTAGGTAAAAAAACTACAGCATCGGTAAACGTTAAAAGATAGGGAGACCTTCATTTTGTTGATAAAGATATCCCAAAAAATTTTACATGTTCGGGAATCACTTCACGTGCTCTATTAATAAAAGACATAGATACGCATACATTAACAAAAACCTAGTTTTGTTAATACAGGAAACAGTTGAAGTATACTATTATTAAGAGTCACAGGCAGCATAAATTTACAAGAACGCGATGGAAAGGTCGAGGAACTGAACGGTAACCAGAAATTACATAATTTGACCTATTTTTTTTGGTTCTCTACCTATTCGTTAGGATTTGACGTATTTTATGTTTCTAAATGTATAGTCTAGGGGAGCGCTATATCTGAATAATGATCCACTACCTATGAGACATTTGAAAAGACACCATTTCGCTTGTGCAATTACCTATTTATTGACGACTTTAACCTACTTTTATTTTAATGTGACCTATTTATTCCCGACTTTAACCTATTTTATGGTAAACAGGATTAAAAGACAGGAATTTAAGCAGTATTGATATTTAGTTCTCGACTTATACGTAACGGATAATTTTATTTCACGATCTATTTATCAGGGGAAGGCACTTCACAAAATAATAGACACGAATCTAAGCAGAACTCAATCTTTGTTCATGAAGTATCCGCCAGGAGTAACAAATTGACCAATAATTTTGGCCCAGAACACACGCCACTTGACATTTGATCTTGATCCACATGTTTGACATTGACCTAGTTATTTGACCATGACCTTTGATTTTGATCTGCGTATTTGACTTTTGACATTGACCTTGATCTTTGACCTCCCTCATCCATAGATCCGTTCCAGGCGTAACTCCTGCTTGACACGATATACTACTTACACATGTCCATATCGTATTTATTCTTGAAACCAAACGGATTGCTAGATGTTGTCAAACGGTGCGTAATACTGTCATAATTTAGTTTTTTTTCTAAAACTTTGGACACAATACTGGCTGTAGCAATATGTATGTAATTATTCTTACTACATATGCTGGCACTTTTGTTTTTAACAATGGGTACAAAAACAACATACATCACATGTTCAGATAAAATACCATGAACAAATCGACTAGTAAAACACGTCTAGATTAGAGTGGAATTATAACGTCACTGCAATATTTAAGGTGCTCTGCATAAAAACCATCCAAGCCATGATTTATACGTTAGGGGTAATATTAGTTCAAGATTGGTTCGACAGGGGCGCCACTTGACAACAATAAGATGCACGAATTTAAGCAGTAATCATATTTATTTCACCAATTGTCCGCCAGGGAGCGCCACTTGACGAAAATAATATGCACGAATTTAAGCAGTACTTTTATTCATTTCACCAACTGTCCACCTGGGGGCATTATTTGTATTTCATGACCTAACCACCAGGGCGCCACTTGACCTTTGGCATTGACCCGCGTGTTTGACCTTGACCTTTGACTTTGACATTGACCTTCCTCTACCTCTGCTCCACTGCAGCGTACGTGCTAAGTAATGCGATGTACTATTGATGGGTTTTCATTTGAGTGCCGATATCGACGCCAAGTGCCAAGTTTTCTCAGCACGTCGTTCACGTTACTTCCAGGTACCGCCTTGTTACTGTACACTATCTCGCCACGATCGTTCCAACTTACGTTGCCTTTCATTTTATCGAGGAGTCGCCCTGCTTTCTGCTTTACAGTTTTGTAAATGTTGTCGATGATTTCATTTTCGATGCTTTCAATTTCGTTGATTTCATTTTCGTTACCAGGTTGTATTTAGCTTTCGTCTTCACTGGGAAATGTTTTGATGACCACACGCAGGGGTTCATACATACATTTGTCGGAAAGATCGTGGTACCGACTCAACACCTGGTTATACAAGACAAACTTTTTCCACGGTGTACATTGCTTCGTCCTAATATATCTCGCATTTCATCGTTGAGTCGTTGCAAGGCATTTTAGGTAGGGTTAACACGACAAGGACGTTGCAGTTGAATGTTTTCCAAAATACGAGGATCGACCAGGGCCATTTTCTTTGTATGCCCCATGTTTAACTGAAATGGAGACAGCAATGTCGAGCTTGTCATTGAGGCCAGAGACGTGAGTTTTATAGTAGGTGTCGGAACAAATGATTTGAGCGGCAAGGCTCTTGTCGATCGTCCACAGCGATTGTGGGCAATGTGTTGTCTCCAGTTAACAAGATTTAAAAAGATTTAACAAGATTGCCACCCACAGAATTAACTCTAGTTGGCAGGTAGACAAGGAAGCCCATTGGCTTATCGAGAGTCCGACCCTTTTTTATGTGTATCCCGCCCTTCTGAGGTATGTGGCGATTTTATTTTTAAACATATTCACGCTACTAGCACCCACACAATCAGCAGATAATATGTTCCATTCATTTACAGTCCTTTGTGAAAATGAGAACTTTCTTATAAATAATCTACACTGCTTCTTTGCTAATGTAACTTCAAGTCCTCTAGTTCTTCTATCTTTCTTAACTAATAAAAAAATATTCTTATCAATATTTTCATAACTATTCATTATATTAAACACTTCTATCTGATCTCTTCTCAATCTCCTGGTCTCTAGTGTTGTTAAGCCGCATTTTTAGGCGTATTTCGTAACTAAGATCCCTCAGTTTTGGTGTCATTTTAGGGGACACAACACCCTGAAATGAATTTTTCTTATTTCTTATGACAGGTTGCTTAAATTTTTGGATAGTTTTAATTATATTGCAAAAGGTATGTCGATAATTATTTTTGGGGACCCCCTTTTGACCCTTATCGGAGCGGCTATTTTGAATTTCAATGGTACCAGCTGAAAGCCTAGATCTACATAATGGGCTGGCCAAATTCACTGTAACTGTGTGGGCATATAACTAAGATACACCTGCATGTTATAACGTCGAGTTTTTGCTGATTGTTTTATATATTTTTTTATATGATTTTACGAAATTCTTGTTACAATACTTCAAACAAAATATGAACATTTTGTAATGTAGAACTTTTGTCTTGCAATATTTCGATGTTATGGAAAAGATCTGAAAATTTGAAACGATTCGGTTGGGAAATAGCTGAGATCTACGCGGTAAGAGAAGTCAGTTCAGTGAAATAATTGTATTGTAAAAAAACGACGTCAAAGTTTGTGAACATTTCAACAATGAATTGTATAACAACAAATATACACAGAGTCCTGAAATTACACACACGTGTCCTCCAAATTATGTTCTTTCTGATGATGTAAAGTACAAGATGATAGACTGAAAAGTAAAAATGTTATCAAACATATACTTTGTGAAGCACAAACAAGAATTATATTTGAAAAACGTCACTATTGATGTAATGTTCACAGTTCATTATAATTGTATCTGCACTGTTCTGCTGGAGCCTAAAACACCCTCCACCATAGTTAGTCGGTGCTGCTTCCGCTGCCCGTGTCCTTGCAACATGCCTGGCTTGCCTAGCCTCCTTTGACGCTGCCATAGCCTGGCGCTTAGCCTGACTGAAGCGTCGTCGGTCGGCCTTCTCTGCAGATGCCAACAAGTGGGCACCTGTTGGCACCTGCATCACCTCACAGAGGTTCCTCATCGTCACCTCGATGCCAGCGTTGAATTCCGAGACTGCGATGCAGGTGACGGAGACAACGCGCTCGAGTCCGACGAAGCTCGTCTTTGGACACTTGTTCCACACCACTGAGTGGATGCTTTCATTCGCATTTTGCGTCTTCCCCAGGGTGCAGCGCTTGAGGAGGTCTACATGGGCCAGCCGGGTGTAAACGTCCTTGACGTGCTCAGCGACATCGGGTGCATGCGGCGTACCTACATTCGTCCGATGTGGGCCTGGCTCCTGCCCGGTGGCTAGTGCCTTCTGGTAGAAACACCAGCTGTTAGCTCCCACCGGGCAGCGGTCGTGCTAGGGCCTCTCGTCAATGGAGACGGCGTGGTCGAATGTCGCCAGGATCGCATCCCGCATCCCGTCGACATCATGAGGATGGGCTCGCACTGCCTTCCCATAGTAGGCAGTCAGTTTGTTGATTGTAGCCTGCGTCAACTTCCCGAAGCCCCGGCTTCCGAGGGTGACGCCAGCCTTCTTCCCCGATGCCGCCAACTTGCGCAATGCCGTGCCGAGTCGTTTGGCGACGTGGTTGACGCACTCTTCCTTCTGTACTTCCACGTCGTCATACACACGCAAGCTGGTGAGGTGGCTGAAGGTCCTGGCGTCTCCGTCAGCGAGCATGGTTGTGTAGCGGAAGTTCCGGTTGGTGGAGCGGGTCCACAGCATCTCCGCAGCCTTCACCTCCATGCCGCCCGACGCCCCCTTGTAGTTGTGGTTGCACTCTGGCTCGTGCGTCCTAAACCAGTCCTTGAATGTTACTGTGTTCATACCGCCATGTCGGGTGCTTGCGTAAGCACAATGCTGGCAGTACAATGACATCACCAGGAGGTCAATCACCAGGTCCGTGATCACCTCGACGACACAACCGATCCCGTAGTGCGACTTGTGACCGCGGGTCATCCACGACCCATCGTAGTTGACGGTCAAGTCGATCTTCCCCGATCGACGAGTCGATGTCCCGGTAGACGCGACGGACAACGCTGGCAGCATCGCCGAGCATCCAGGTCACAACAATCTTGTTGGCGTCGCAAATGGCGTGTGTGTGCTTGGTGAAGGAGGTGGGTGTCTGTGGCTTCATGTCGAGGAATCTACACAACTTCACCAACCCGGCATGGCCAACTCCCATGTCCATCGATGCAGCTACTGCCTGGCGCACAACAGAGAAAGGCACGAGGATGTGAGGATGGAGTTGAGCACGGTGTCACACTCTATGCACACAGTCTCCATCGCTGCAACGAGGCCAAGTCGGTGGTCGGTGACACGGATCACCAACGACGCTGCACCACACTCCAGACACAGCAGACTCTTCACGAGTGTTGACAGCATGCTCAATCGAGTGTTGACAGTTGTGATGTCACTCGCTGTCTCAGGAGCATCCTCAGTGTCGCTGCCATCATCTCTCAAAATCGTCCTGAAGGAGAACTTCCTTTCTCTTGCCGAAGTTGATGGCTGGGGTTCAGTAACCTGCGAACAAAATTATATATTACAATAACATAATGGTTGATAATATATATAATATTTATATTCAGTTCACAGTAAATACTATATTTGAAAATACATAATAAACAAGTGTGATTTTCCAAATATACCTGCATTTTATAACAGCCTATATAACCAAGTCATTGGTGTGACATAAAGCTTGTATATGGCCGTACTATAAATTACAAGAATAATTCTAGTCTAGCCTGCCTGCCAGTAAACTTGTAATTCCATTCACCATTGAAATTAGCAGTATTATTTTATGACATGGTAAGTCATTTGTATTCATAGCCTGGGTACATTAGCCAAATGTAATGTGATAAAAATGTACATGCACACGAAATGGTATTTTGTCAGCCAAAAGTAAAAAAATTAATAATACCTGGCTGACAGGAGACTGATGGGTGTCGCTCGCGTCACTGTCCGAGTCGGATCCTTTGTCTTCGACCGGAGAAACTGCTGCCGCCGCCACTGCGGCCGTCGATGGAGCCCGTGCAAGCCTAAGTTGCAGTCGCCTGCGGTTACGACCCTTCCCGAAAGTAGCAATGTGCTTTTTCCTACCATCCGGCATGGTGTCGTGCGTAGAGTAACTTTTATAACAGCGGCGAATAAATGGCGTAGAACGATGACGATTGTAAACAAAATTAGCCGAGTTCGCGCACTTGACCGATCAGCGCATGCGTATCCAGTCACGTGCGCCATTCTATCCAATCACTGCCGTAGATGGCCGGGTTTGAGTCAGTTGATACGGTTAGATTTGGGTCATTCTAACCGGAATATCTCGGAAACAGTCGAAGATGCTAGATAGCCAGTGGAACCATGATGCAGTGCGATAGTGAAGCTGTCTGGTGGTATGCGACATGTCAACAAAGGTTCAAGATGGCGGAAGATACACGCGATCGAAAACAAGCGATTTTTCGATCGGCGCTGCTTCACTGCACATAAACAAAAGAAACAAGATAGTAGGGCTCTTGCTAAATCATGTTTTTATTGCATTTATCGTATTCAGTCATAGTGACAAGGTGCACATATTGAAAGTTAGATAACTATATTATACGAATATCTCAAAACTGGAAATTCGCCAATAATAATTTTTTGGACCACAGAAATGGGAAATCCAGGGTGTCGTTGCTCTCCTCTGTACTCTTTCTAGCATATCTATGTCCTTCCTGCGATATGGCCTCCATGCTTGAATACAATATTCTAAATGAGGCCTAACTATTGTTTTGTACAGCGGTATTATTACCTCATTTTCCTTATACGTTATGTTTCGCCTAATTAATCCAAGGATTTGATTTCCCTTTGAAGCTGCAATTCCACATTGCTCTGAAACCTTCATATCAGCACTAATGGTTAACCCTAAGTCCTTTTCTTTTACAGTAATACTTAGTACAGTACCCCCCCATTGTATATTCTACCTCTTCGTTCCCATGTCCTGCGTGGAGGCATTTACATTTCCCAAAATTGAACACCATTTGCCACTTTTCAGACCATTTGATCAACTTGTCAAGATCATCTTGTAAATGTTGTCTATCTCCATAGCTATTAATCCGTCTAAACATTTTTGTATCGTCCGCAAATTTCAACACCTTGCTTGTTATTTCATCATCCAAATCGTTTATATATATTACAAATAATATTGGTCCTAGTACTGATCCCTGTGGTACCCCACTCAATACCGATTTCCTGTTTGAAGCCTCCTCATCAACTACTACACGTTGTCTTCTGTCAATCAGCCATTTTCTATCCAGTTTATTATACCATTTCCTATGCCATGGGCCTTTAGTTTAAGCAGTAGTCTTTGATGTGGTACTTCGTTGAAAGCTTTTTGAAAATCTAAGTAGACGATATCTACTGGTGATCCCTCATCTACCCACTTAGTGATGTCTTCCAAAAACATGTTGAGATGGGTTTATCAAGTTATGTTTAACAAAAATATCCACCATGTGATCTTTAATTAGTCTTTCTAATAATTTACAAATCACTGATGTTAAACTCACTGGTCTATAGTTCTCTGACTTGTTTCTCGAACCTTTTTTAAATAACGGTATAATGTTTGCCTCTTTCCATTCTAAAAGAACCACTCCCTCTTCTAATGACGAATTGAAAACTGTTTCAAGCGGTACGCTAATTTGTTCTACAATTTCCAATAGTAGTTTGAGCGGAATCCCATCCACTCCAGGTGATTTATTATCCTTCATAGCCCTAATTTTCTTAGCTACCATTTCCGGGGTTACAATTAATTGTCCTAAATAGTCTGAATCTGCCCCCTTGAACTTAGCCTCTGGTACTGGCAGTGAACTTATATCTTCACTGGTAAACACTGAACTAAAGTACTCATTCAGGTCTTCTGCCATTAAGAATCCCTCTGATATTATATTTCCAGCACTATCTTCTAAAGGACCGACCTTATCTTGAACTTTCTGTTTGCTTCGAACATACGCATACAAACTTTTGCTGTCATGTTTTATATTACTAGCTAATTGTTGTTCATAGCTTCTCTTTGAATTTCTAATTTCATCTCTAGCTTGGTTAAGTGCTTCTTTATAACTGTTGTAGTCTTCATCATTTCCAGTACATCTGTATGACTTCCACATCATTTGTTTATACTTAATTTTTTTAATGGCTTCTTTCGATAAATGTTTCTTTTAGGACCGTTTCCCTTGTTTTTTGAAGGGTACAAAATTATAAACTCTGCACTTAATTTCACTCTTTAATATATTCCAGCATTCTGTTGCTGTCTTATTTTTCAGTGTGTTATTCCAGTCTATCTTTGCTAAACATTTCCTCATGCCCTTATACCTTCCTTTGTTGAAATTTCTCCAATACTGCTTTTTACTATTCCTTTCTGATTTTACTTTGATGGTAAAATGTATCTGGTTATGATCACTACTCCCCAGTGGCTCACATATCTTGACATTGTCAACTAATTCATTCTGTGAGGACAGAACTATGTCTAACACATTCTCACCCCTTGTTGGTTCTAGCACATGTTGAGACTCAGTGTCTTGTCCGTCTTCCTTATAATGGAGTCGCCCATAAACACCCTCTTCGGTTTGCATCTGTCCGGTTGTTGTCTTTTCTCCCCGTCGTCTTCTCTCCTGTCACATTCTCTTCCGATCCATTCTTTCCTGTCGCTTTTTTTCTTGTCACCTTTCCTCCTGTCAGCGTCTCTTTAATCGACTTCTCTTCTATCACATTTGCTCTCATTTCCTTTCGCCCCTTCATCTTTCCTCCTATCTCATTTTCTTCTCCCCTCTCCGGTCCCATCTTCAGTTATCCCGAATTGTGAAATGCCTCTTGCAATCTGGGCACTGGAAGGCCGCCCGTGATGGTTATAGGGTGGGTTTGTTTGAATCCAGTAGTCTAGTCGATCAACTGATCAGGTGATGTTGAAATTCAAATGTAAATAACGAAATGAACCGCGATATGAATTTTATGCACTGATATATGAAAATCTTACAACGATAGGATCTTTCCTGAATTTACTTAATCTTACCTGTCTGTCTAGGTGAATTTCCTGAATTGACCTGAGCATCTAGGTGAATTTCCAGAAGTGACCTGTGTATAAAGCTGAATTTCCTTAATTAACGTGTGTTTCTAGGTGAATTGCCTGAATTGACCTGTGCATCTAGGTGAATTGCCTGAATTGAACTGTGTATCTAGGTGAATTGTCTTAATTGACCTGTGTATCTATGTGAATTTCCCGTTCAAAGTCGATACTTATACATTTTTTGGTACTTACGAATTTTTAAACTTGATACTTAGAATGTTTTCAAACTTGGTATTTAAACATTTTGTCAAAGTTGGTACTTAGAATATTTTTCTCGCTAGTCTAAGTTTGATTGTTGTCTCGTACGTTTTCGCATACGATATCTCGTCCGTAGTCACATGCAATGTATATGGTTCTGTGATACGAACATTGACAATACGGCTAGTCTCTCTTTAGTTGTGAAGTATAAGACTATTAGAAAGGTTCCCTACGTATGTTTTGCATTATATTACCAAAAAAGAGAAGATAATTTTTTTTATTCGTGTACAGCCCAAACTTATTTACATGTCACACTCCATAACTGCAAGAACCAGAGACTGAACATTGTTTCGCCACTGCTCTGATACAGAGTCTTGCAACCAACTCTTGATAGTACACAATTGTTCGGGTAGTCAGGTC
Source organism: Paraescarpia echinospica (assembly GCA_020002185.1). NCBI lineage: Eukaryota > Metazoa > Annelida > Polychaeta > Sabellida > Siboglinidae > Paraescarpia > Paraescarpia echinospica. Next base: position 39,055,631 of record CM034541.1, read on the forward strand.
GGATAGCTTAATATTTGCGTCTAACAAAACAGTCAACAAGTCTTTAATCACTGCTGTTGAATTAATGTCATAAACAGCCTCGTCAAAGTGCATGTACATTAGAATGTCATCAGGTAATATTCAATCGTGTTGAAATTGACTAGGATCGTCTATCTAGCAACCGGAGCATTGTCGTCTTGAAAGTTCAACGACGTTACTTGCTATGTGACGTGCACACGTCTTTTTGATTTCGGTCACAGGAAATTCAACGGTAAAGTTCGGACCAGCGGGTACAGGAGCGGAAGTTGTGACATCGGCGATGTTGGTAGAAACTGTGACATCGCCAGAAGCGGATATTGTGACATCTACAGCGTCGGTGGAAGTTATGACATCGGCATGGATGGCACAAATTGTGACATCGGCAGTGTCGACGGAAGTTGAGACATCGGCAGGCATGGCAGCAGAGATAGGCTGAACCAAGGTAGGAAGTCTAGTGTACCATCTCTAGGTGTGCGACGTTTTAGTTTGTGTAGATACCTCGTCGAGTTTTCTTTATGGTGAGGGACACACGATTTCCCGTCAGTGAGTTAAGTTTGTAAGTCTGCATCGTTTCGTCCAAATGTGCAAAACTGTCGGCATTCACGTCTAGGAGAAGAGCCATGCACTGATCTAATAAAGTAAACCATATACATCGTCTTTTCGCTGTCTCTACAAAGCACATGCGCACCACGAAATACACGTCTGAGGACACGTAACCATGTCTTTCGCATTGCAAATGTCCCCTATCTTCAACAATCATACGCTTCGTTCAGTATATGAACCCGATGTAGAAGGGAATATGCTGGCGTACTTTGTCGAAAAGGAGACCTCTGTTCTTGATAACGGCGTCGGCGCTTACCGTTGCTCCTACAGTTGCCACGTCCACGACCTCTGTTTCCAACGGTACGGAAGGGCGGTTGATCACAAGCATGATTGGTCGACTCGTCGGCTCGCCCTCGTCGCTCGAATCTGCTGCATCGCGAGGGCGGTAAACGTGATGTTATTAGCCATGGTGTCGTCGTGATTTTTGAAACCAAACTGATGGCTAGATGTTGTCAAACGGTGCTTAATACTGTCATAGTTTAGTTTTTTTCTAAAACATTGGACACAATACTGGCTGTAGCTATAGGTATGTAATTACTCTTACTAAATATGCTGGCACTTTTGTTTTTAACAATGGGTACACATACAAAATGTATCAGGTTCAGATGAAACACCATGAATAAATCGACTAGTAAAACACATCTAGATTACAGTGGAATTATTACGTCACTGCAATATTTAAGGTGCTCTGCATAAATATCATCCAAGCCACGATTTATATGTTACGGGTAATCTAAGTTCATTATTTGTCCGCCAGAGAGCGCCACTTGACGACAATAAGATGCACGAATTTAAGCAGTACTCATATTCATTTCACAAATTGTCCACCTGGTGGCTCTATTTGTAATTCATGACCTAACCACCAGGGCGCCACTTGACATTTGACATTGACCCACGTGATTGACCTTGACATTTGATATTGACCTTGATATTTGACCTTGAACTTCCTTTTCCTCTGCCCACTGCAGCGTACGAGCTAAGTGACGCGATATACAACTAATGGGTTTTCACTTGAGTGCCGATATCGATGGCAAGTACCAAATTTTCTCAGCACGTCGTTCACGTAACTTCCAGGTACCGCCTTGTTTCTGTACACCATCTCGCCACGATCGTTCCAACTTACGGCGCCTTTAATTTTATCGAGGAGTCGCCGTGCTTTCTGCTTCATAGTTTTTTTAATGCTGTCATGATTTCATTTTTGATGCTTTCATTTTCGTTGATTTCATTTTTGTTAGCAGGTTGTATTTTGCTTTCGTCTTAACTGGGAAATTTTTTATGACCACACGCAGGGGTTCTTGCATACGTTTGTTGCAAAGATCGTGGTACCGACTCAACACCTGGTTATACAATACAACCTTTTCTCTCGGTGTACATCGCTTCGTCCTAATATGTCTCGCAATTCATCGTTCAGTCGTTGCAAGGCACTTTCGATAGGGTTAGCAGGACAAGGACGCTGCTGTTGAATGTTTTCTAAAATACGGGGATCGACCAGCGCCATTTTCTTTGTATGCCCAACTGAGATGGAGACAGCAATGTTGAGCTTGTCACTGAGGCCAGAAACGCGGGCTTTATAGTAGGTGTCGGGACAAGTTAATTCAGCGGCATAGCATGTTAATCTAACTTTTAGGAAGATTTCCAAGATTCAGGAGATCTATTTGGGGAAGACCACATTAAGGATTCTTTAGCCACCAAAAGAATTCACCTGAAAATACTGTTATCGTGTGATGTTTTAATTTTTTATCGAAAAATTTGATATGGAACATATTAGTCCCGCGAATACTGAATGTATTAGACAAGACAAAACATCAAATGGTAATGAGTTTTCACACGCGTAACTTACGAGACATTTTATTGTAACTTACGAGACGGATATCAAAAGGTCAATCAATTTCCCTTTGCGGCTAATCTATCTAATTATATGTGGTGGTTAATAAAAATCTATCTTTCCTGAAGATTTGCAAGATTCAGGATATCTATAACGGGTAAGACCACATTTAGAATTCGTCCGGCATTACTCACCGAATGAGTGACCTTGAAAATACCGTTTTGGTGTGATGTGTGCATTTCTTTCGAGCAATTTGACATAGGACATGTTGATCCGTGAAATCTTAATGAAATACTGCATTAGACAATATGAAACATTAAATGGGAATTATTTTTCACACGCGTAACTTACGAGACATTTTATTGTAACATATGAGACGGAGATCAAAGAGTTAATCAATTTCCCTTTGCGGTTATTATATATGGATATATGTGTAGCTTGATGAAAATAGATTTCCTAGATTCCGGAGATCCATTTGGGATAAGACCACCTATAGAATTCGTCCGCCATTACCAACCGAAGAATTGTGCTTAAACATTCAGTTTTGGTGTGATGTGTGAATTTCTTTCGAACACTTTGACATAGGACAAGTTGGCCCGTGAATTATGAATGTAATACTGTATTAAACAAGATAAAACATTAAGTGGGAATGTGTTTTCACACGCGTAATCTACGAGACATTTTATTGTAACTTACGTGACGGAGATCAAAGTGTCAATGAATTTCCTTTTCGGTTATTATTTATATGGATATATGTGTAGCTTGATTAAAATCTATCTTTCCTGAAGATTTCCAAGATTCAGGAGATCTATATCGGGTAAGACCACATTCAGAATTCGTCCGCCATCACCCAACGAATGAGTGACCTTGAAAATACCGTTTTGGTTTGATGTGAGCATTTCTTTCGAGTAATTTGACATAGGACATTTTGGCCCGTGAAATATTAATGTAACACTGCAATAGATAATATAAAACATTATGTGGGATTTAGTTTTCACACGCGTAACTTACAAGACATTTTATTGTAACTTACGTGACGGAGATCAAAGGGTCAAACTATTTCCCTTTGTGGCTAATCTATCTAGTTATATGTGTAATTTGATACCAATCTTATTTTCGTGAAGATTAGCAAGACTCAGGAGATCTATTTGAGATAAGATCACTTTTACAATTCGTCCGCCATTATCCACCGAATGAGTGCCCTTTGATAATACCGTTGTGGTATGATGTGTGATTTTCTTTCGTGCACTTTGACATGGACATGTTGGCCCATGAATTATGAATGTAATACTGTATTAGACAAGATAAAACACTAAATTAGAATCCGTTTTTATACGAATAACTTACGAGAAATTTTATTGTAACTTATGTGACGGAGATCAAATGGTCAATCAGTTTCCCTTAGCAGTTATTATATATGGATATACGTGAGTATTTTAGAAGGTGGTCCAGAGTGGTATGTTGACGCGGAGCGGTGGCGCGGCGCGGTGCAAGTGCAATGACGTCATATATAGGTCAAACATATAGATCAAGGTCAAGTATCGCCACCTAGCGGATATGTCGTGAACTAAAACAGCGTCACCTGGCGGACAAGTGGTGAACTACATAAGAGTATAGCCTAAATTCGTGCTTCTTAATTTTGTTAAATGGCGCCCCCTGACGTATATATCATGAACTACAATTACCATTCCTGGCGGATAAATCGTGAACTAAATATGGGTCCTGCCTAAATTCGTGTCTCTTATTTTTGTCACGTGCTTACTCTTGGTGAATATAGCATCAACTGAAAGCACCCCTGTTAGATAAGTGGTGAACTAAATAACTACTCTGCAGTCCGCGCGTGTGTACATTCTACTCTGCGGTCCTTGCTTTTGAATTTTCTATTCTGCAGTCCGTGCTTTTGAATTTTCTACTCTGAAGTCCGTGGATGTTTATTTTCTACTCCGATGTCCGTGCTTGTTCGGCACGCCCACGTGACTTTTCGGCACATTTACTAACTATATAAGCCCGGTGTTTTGCCAATCGGATCGTCATTCATTTCGCGACGACAGCACGGCTAACATCATGTTGAAGACACCCTATTACCGACCTCGCAATGAGCAGACTCTAGCGACGAGGACGAGCCGACGAGCCGACGAATCATGCCGGTGACCAAACGCCCTTCCGTGCCGTCGGAACCAGAGGTCGTGGACATCTCAACTCCAGAAGCAAAGGTAAGCGCCGACGCCGTTATCAAGATCGGAGGTCTCCTTTTCGACAAAGTACGCCAGCATACTCCCTACTACACCGGGTGCAGATACTGCAAGAAGCGTATGATTGTCGACGATAGGGGACATTTGCAATGCGAACGCACGGTTACGTTGCCTCTGACATGCATTTCGTGGTGCGCATGTGCTTTGTCGAGAAAACGACGGGTCGATCTATATGGCTGACTTTATTCGACCAGTGTATGGCTTTTCTCCTAGACGTGAATGCCGAGACGTTTGCTGTTATGGACGAAACGATGCAGACTTACAAACTGAACTCACTGACAGGAACTCGTGTATCTCACACCATAATGAAAACTCGACGAAATACTTATACAAACTACAACGTCACTCATGTGGAGGTGATACACTAGGCTCCTTACCCTGTTTCAGCCTCTCTCTGCTGCCATCCCTGCCGATGCGACAACTTCCGCCGACACGGCCAATGTGACAACTTCCGCTCCTGACGATGTCACAATTTCTACTCACGCAACCAATGTCACAACTGCCGCACCTGTCGCCACTGGTCCGAACTTAACGCTTGAGTTTCCTGCGACCGAAATGAAGAAGACGATTGCACGTCACGTAGCATGCGCCGTCGTTGAACTCTCAAGACGACAATGTCTCGCTTGCGAGATACACGATCCTAGTCAATTTCATCACGATTGTGTGTTACCTGATGACATTCTAATTTGCATGCACTATGATGAGGCTGTGGAGACAATTAATTCAACTGCAGTGATGAAAGACTGGTTGAGTGTTTTTGTTAGACGCAGGTTTGATGCTATCCGACCTGACGTCCAATCACTTGTGTGCTATCGGCAGTTGGTTGCAACAACCGATTTCAGAGGAGTGGCGAGACAAATTAAAGCAAATCGTTCTGGCAGTAATGGAGGATGATATGTAAATAAATCGGTCTTGTGCTTTTATGAGACCTTTGGAGACATTAATCCAACTGCAGTGATTAAAGACTGGTTGATTGTCTGGAACAGCACCGCAACCAAGTATCCGAACCTACTTTGTAGGACCCACTAAGGCTCCTCGCCGTATGGCAGGCAAGACTGAAGTAGTGAGGTGCGGTATTGTCTTGTACACAATTAAACTGTGCAAGACTCTGTATTAATGTCTAGTCTCTGGTTCTTGTACTTATTGTTGATGACCTGTAAATACGTTTGTGTTGTACACGAATAAAATAATGCCTTAGCTTGTGTCATTTTTTGTAGTTTAAGTAGTATAAATACCGTGCATCTTAGTCGCTTTGGTCAATTGCGTAAAGTATGGATTCCTGAACATGTAACATTCTTTGAGACATCTTTATCAACACAATCAAGGTCTCCCTATCTTTTAACAGTTATCAATATATTTTTTTAGTACCTACTTCACTTTGTTTCCTGTTTACAAACTGGTTTGAACTTGTATTCACAGTTTAAGTCTGATTTACTGTACAGTCCGTGCGTGTGTATATTCTACTCTGCAGTCCGCGCATGCCTTTCTATTCTGAGGTCCGTGATCGTTCGGCACGAACACGTGACCTTTATGTTCTGTCGAACTATTATAAAAGGCCTGACATCATGACTAGTGATAACGTCCGACAAGAGAGTTTGCTACCGAAGAGACAGCCTGATCCGACCACCGAGCCACTCTACCAACGGCCAACGACCAGTCCGACGACAAGTTCGACGACCAAACCAATTTCGTCTCCGTCAGCAGCTCCGTCAATCAATCCAACCATTAATCCGACGTCGTCACCTCCGACGAGGCGTCGAAAGTTTTTGCCTCGTTATGCCTGCTGCATGTGTGGCAGTACCTTCAGCTGTAAAGGGAGTTGGCTAGTTCATATGAAGCAGGGCTACTGCCAAAAGAAGCAAGATAAGCAGCGGCGTCGTAAAGAACAACTTGAAGAGCTAATAGTAAGCTTCAATTTCTCATAGTGTTCAAATGCTATTCATGTCATTTTGTTAGAACATGTTCAAAAGCCTGATACAAAGAACATAATATTATATTTCTCTTATACATACCAGTTGACCATTCATTATTAAACTCTTCCCTTCACTGTTTCAGCGGCAAGAAAAGGAGCGTATTGCTGCATTTCTCGATGCTTCTCTGTCTTCTCCCCAGTTGCGGCAAATATCGACCCACAAAGCGACTGTCTCCACTGCTGAACAGACCCAAGCAGTGCATGGAGAAACGACGACAGTCTTTACATAGTAGAGTTGAACTTACTTCATGGTTGCCTGTATGCAAACTGGTTTGAACTAGTATTCGCTGTGCAAGTCTGATCTACTGTACAGCCTGTGGATGTGTATTTTCTACTCCGAGGTCCGTGCTCGTTCGGCACGCCCATGTGACTTTTCGGTACATTCACTAATATAGAAACGTGGTGCTCTGTCAGTCGAATCGTTATTCCAATCACGACGACTCCATGGCTAACATCATGTTGAAAACACCCGACTACCACACACCTGCGGCCTTCAGCGACAGCGACGTGGACGAACCCTGTTGCCGACCGTTAGCGACATCTGTCAGCCGACTACAGTCACTGGATGTCAACCGACCACCATCACCGTTGTACCACGATAGTACTATGGCTAACGCCAACCTCAAAACATGCAACTACCATGCGCTTGCAGCCTTCAGCGACAGCGACGTAGACGAACCAACAATCCGACCGTTCGCGACATCTGTCAGCCGTCCAAATTCATCATCTGTCAACCAACCAGCCGTACCGTCAAGCCTCTATGCACCGGAACCGGAACCTCAACCCGAACCGGAGGTCGCTGTGAAACCGAAACGAGTTAAAAGCCCTTGTCAAACCTTTACCCTTGCAGGGTCGAAACATTCGGTCGGGTCTTTAATTCGGTCGAGCATGCCTATCAATACAGGAAGGCATTGTATCATGGCGATGTGGAATGCGCAGAGCGCATCAAAGCTGCAAAGCATGCGCACTTAGCAAAACGAAAAAGCAAACAGATTGGAGAGACGAGATCTGGTTGGAACGATGTCCATGTTCACTGGATGCGACATTTGCTCCTCGCAAAGTTCAAGGCGTCAAAGGATTTGCGAGCCGTATTGTTGGCAACAGGAAATGCTGAACTGGTGGAGCGTGTACCATCGAAAGGGGGCTTTTGGGGACTTGGTCGTGGCTACAAAAATGGTCGAAACACTCTAGGAAAACTATTGTGCAATGTCCGTGACAATCACTTGTAGACACGGCGTTGAGTAATATCGACAGTTGGTTTTATCATAGCAGTAGCAAAACAATGTTCAGTCTCTTGTTCTTGCAGTTATGGAGCGTGACATGTAAATACGTTTGTGTTGTTCACGAATAAAATGTGCAAACCTTATCTTGTGTCTTTTTTCATAGTGTACTGCAAAGCATACTTACACTATTGGAAGGCGGCCATCTTTCAAACGATTCCCATCCGTTTGCACGACATCAGTTAATATAAACAGTGGGCGCGGCCATGATACATAGGCGCGCGTACATGAGACAGGCGACTTCCGGCGCCACTCAACGGACACCAATGTAACTAGTCAGACTTTTTTTATTTGTTCTTTCATATATTTCTGATAAATAATAGACAGAATATTCCCGACATGATGTCTCTTGCAGACTGTTCATGTGGATTGTATGTCGCACGCGAACCTGTTTTTGTCAAAAATCGATAATACTAATATGGTTCTCAACGTGTGATTCGCAAAGGTGTCGCCGATTGAGCTGCGCGCCGCGACGATGCAGGTCGTCTACGATGCCGACGACGACCACTGTCAAACGGAATGTTGGTTTCCTTTGACATATCATCGTCCACTGACGCTGTATGCATGTCAATCCAATCTGAGTTTCCAACTAAATCCATTGGCATATTGACGTCTTTGAGACCACGAGCGAAGGTTTCCCATCCCACCGGTTCAAACGAATTCCGTTTTCTCAGCATGTCATTCACAAGGTAGTTTTTGGAACGCTGTCGATGATTTCGTTTTCGATGCTCTCGTTTTCGATGATTTCATTTTCGTTAGCAGGTTGTACTTTGTTTTTCTCTTTACTGGGACATTTTTCGATGACTACACGCAGCTGTTCCTGCATACGCTTGTCGGAAAGATCGTTGTACCGATTCAACACTTGGTTATACAACACAACCTTTTCCCTCACGTGAATATCGTTTCGTTCTAATATGTCTTCCATTTCTTTGTCGAGTCGTCGCAAAACACTTTCGATAGGGTTAGCAGGAGAAGGACGTTGCGGTTGAATGTTTTCCAAAATACGGGGATCAACCAGCGCCATCTTCTTTGTATGCTCCATGGTCACTTGAGATGGAAACAGGAATGTCGAGCTTGTCACTGGGGCCAGAGACACTGGTGTCATAGCGGGCGCCGAGACAAGTGAATCCAGTGACGTGGTGTTTGTCGATCGTCCTCTGTGCATGCGGGCAATGTGCCGTTTCAAGTTGTCCCGACGTAAGAAATGTCTCTTGCAATCTGGGCACTGGGCTTGTTGGCAGCCAGTAGAATAGTCGATGAGCTCATGATGTAGGTGTTTACGATTCAAATGTAAGCAATGAAATGAACGGCGAGATGAATTGTACGCGCTATAATATGAAGATGTTACCACGGTAACATGATGAAAAGCTAAAATGTTAGAACAGACACGAAGGGAGGGCGTGAGTGAATGAGGGAATGAGTGAGTGAGTGAGTGAGTGAATGAATGAATGAGTGAGTGAGTCAGTGAGGGTGTGAATGAGTGAGTGAGTGAGTTAGTGCATTCGTGTCGTGAGTGAGTGCGTGAGTGAGTTGAGTGAGTGTGTGAGTTGAGGGAGTGTGTGAGTGAGTGTGTGAGTGAGTGAGTTAGTGCGTGCGTGAGTGAGTGCGTGAGGGAGTTGAGTGAGTGATTGCGTGTGTTGAGGGAGTGGGTGAGTGAGTGAGTGCGTGAGTGAGTGAGGTGAGTAAGTGAGTGAGTGATTGAGTGAGTGAGAGAGTGCGTGAGTGTGGGAATGTGTGAGTGAGTGAGTTGAGTGAGTGAGTGCATGAGTTGAGTGAGTGAGTGAGTGAGTGAGTGAGTGAGGGAGGGAGTGCGTGAGTGACTGAGTTGTGTGATTTTACTGATTTGTTAGTCGGGACTTAGACATTTTTTATAGTTGCCGGAACTTAAACATTTTTCATGGTAGGGATTTATACATTTTTTATAAAGTCGAGACTTATATATCACTAGGTGGTGCTTCTTGGTAGGTCAATATAAGAACTGGTTACCCCAAACTGACATATAGAGTCACTAGGTGGCTAAGTTTGATTCACGGAAGTTGCTAGTCTAAGTTTGGTTCGTGCAACTCGCTTGTCTAAGTTTGGTTCGTTCAACTGGTTGATCTAAGTTTGGTTCATGGAAGTCGTTGGTCTTAGTTTGGTTAAGTTTGATCCGTGGTACTGTTCCTGTATCTTGCATATCGTACACGAACCTGTTTTATACAAATCGATGACCTTAATATTGAAAATACCGATAGTCTCTCTCTTTAGTTGTGAAGTATAAGACTATTAGTAATGTTCCCAACGTATGCTTTGCAGTACACTATGAAAAAAGACACAAGATAAGGTTTGCACATTTTATTCGTGAACAACACAAACATATTTACATGTCACGCTCCATAACTGCAAGAACAAGAGACTGAACATTGTTTTGCTACTGCTATGATAAAACCAACTGTCGATATTACTCAACGCCGTGTCTACAAGTGATTGTCCCGGTCATTGCACAATAGTTTTCCGAGAGTGAATTTTTTTGTAGCCACGACCAAGTCCCCAAAAGCCCTCTTCCGATGGTACACGCTCCACCAGTTCAGCATTTCCTGTTGCCAACAATACGGCTCGCAAATCGTTAGACGCCTTGAAATTTACGAGGAGCAAATGTCGCATTCAGTGAACACGGACATCGTTCCAACCAGATCTCGTCTCTCCAATCTGTTTGCTTTTTCGTTTTGCTAAGTGCGCATGCTATGCAGCTTAGATGCGCTCTGCGCATACCACATCGCCGTGATACAATGCCTTCCTGTATTGATAGGCATGCTCGACCGAATTAAAGACCCGACTGAATGCTTCGACCCTGCATGGGTAAAAGTTTGACAAGGCCGAGTCGACCACTGAAAATTCAATTCGTTTCGGTTTCACAGCGACCTCCGGTTTGGGTTGAGGTTACGGTTCCGGTGCGTAGAGGCTTGACGGTACGACTGGTTGGTTGACAGATGATGAATGTGAACGTCTGACAGATGTCGCGAACGGTCGGATTGTTGGTTCGTCTACGTCGCTGTCGCTGAAGGATGCAAGCGCATGGTAGTTGGATGTTTTGAGGTTGGCGTTAGCCATAGTACTATCGTGGTACAATGGTGATGTGGTCGGTTGACATCCAGTGACTGTAGTCGGCTGACAGATGCCACTAACGGTCGGTAACACGGTTCGTCCACGTCGCTGTCGCTGAAGGCCGCAGGCGTGTGGTAGTCGGGTGTTTTCAACATGATGTTAGCCATGGCGTCGTCGTGATACGAATAACGATTCGACTGACAGAACACCACGTTTCTATAGTTAGTGAATGTGCCGAAAAGTCATTTGGGCGTGCCGAACGAGCACGGACCTCGGAGTAGAAAATACACATTCACAGGCTGTACAGTAGATCAGACTTGCACAGCGAATACCAGTTCAAACCAGTTTGCATACAGGCAACCATGAAGTAAGTTAAACTCTACTATGTAAAGACTGTCGTCGTTTCTCCTTGCACTGCTTGGGTGTGTTCAGCAGTGGAGACAGTCGCTTTGTGGGTCGATATTTGCCGCAACAGGGGTGAAGAGGGAGAAGTATCGAGAAATGCAGCAATACGCTCCTTTTCTTGCCGCTGACACAGTGAAGGGATGAGTTTAATAATGAATAGTCAACTGGTATGTGTAAAAGAAATATAATATTATGTTCTTTGTTTCAGGCTTTTGAACATTTTCTAACAAAATGACATGAATAGCATTTGAACACTATGAGAAATTGAAGATTACTATTAGCTCTTCAAGTTGTTTTTTACGACACCGCTGCTTATCTTGCTTCTTTTGGCAGTAGCCCTGCTTAATATCAACAGGCCAACTCCCTTTATAGCTGAAGGTACTACCACAAATGCAGCAGGCTTAACGAGGCAAAAACTTTCGACGCTTCGTCGGAGATGACGACGTCGGGTTAATAGTTGGATTGATTGACGGAGCTGCTGACAGAGACGAAATTGGTTTGGTCGTCGAACTGGTCGTCGGACTGGTCGTTGGCCGTTGGTAGAGGGGTTCGGTGGTTGATCAGGCTGCCTCTTCGGTAGCAAACTCTCTTGTCGGACGTTGTCACTAGTCATGTTGTTCATCTTCCAAGATGTAAGATATAATGACCACAAAAGCAGACGCAGGCCTTTTATAACAGTTCGACAGAACATAAAGGTCACGTGTTCGTGCCGAACGATCACGGACCTCAGAATAGAAAACGCATGCGCGGACTGCAGAGTAGAATATACACGCGCACGGACTGTACAGTAGATAAGACTTGAACTGTGAATACAAGTTCAAACCAGTTTGTAAACAGGAAGCAAAGTAAAGTAAGTACTGTACTAACAAAATATATTGATAACTGTTAAAAGATTTTTTTGATAAAGATGTCTCAAAGAATGTTACATGTTCAGGAATCCATACTTTACGCAACTGACCAAAGCGACTAAGATGCACGGTACTTATACTACTTAAACTACGAAAAATTACACAAGCTAAGGCATTATTTTATTCGTGTACAACACAAACGTATTTACAGGTCATCAACAATAAGTACAAGAACCAGAGACTAGACATTAATACAGAGTCTTGCACAGTTTAATTGTGTACAAGACAATACCGCACCTCACTACTTCAGTCTTGCCTGCCATACGGCGAGGAGCCTTAGTGGGTCCTACAAAGTACGTTCGGATACTTGGTTGCGGTGCTGTTCCAGACAGTCAACCAGTCTTTAATCACTGCAGTTGGATTAATGTCTCCAAAGGTCTCATAAAAGCACAAGACAGATTTATTTACAGATCATCCTCCATTACTGCCAGAACAATTTGTTTTAATTTGTCTCGCCACTACTCTGAAATCGGTTGTTGCAACCACCTTCCGATAGTACACAAGAGATCGGACGTCAGGTCGGATAGGATTGCTTCAAACCTGCGTCTAACAAAACACTCAAGCAGTCTTTCGTCACTGCAGTTGAATTAATGGCCTCCACAGCTTCTTCAAAGTGCATGTAAATTAGAATGTCATCAGGTAGCATACACTCGTGATGAAATTGACTAGCGAGACATTGTCGTCTTGAGAGTTCAACGACGGCACATGCTACGTGACGTGCAATCGTCTTCTTCATTTCGGTCGCAGGAACCTGAATCGTAAAGTTCGGACCAGTGGCGACAGGTGCGGCAGTTTTGACATTGGTTGCGTGAGTAGAAATTGTGACATCGTCAGGAGCGGAAGTTGTCACATTGGCCGTGTCGGCGGAAGTTGTCGCATCGGCAGGGATGGCAGCAGAGAGAGGCTGAAACAGGGTACGGAGCCTAGTGTATCACCTCCACGTGAGTGACGTTGAAGTTTGTATCAGTATTTCGTCGAGTTTTCTTTGTGGTGAGAGATACACGTGTTGTCGTCAGTGAGTTCAGTTTGTAAGTCTGCATCGTTTCGTCCATAACAGCAAACGTCTCGGCATTCACGTCTAGGAGAAGAGCCATACACTGGTCGAAGTCAGCCATATAGATCGACTCGTCGTTGTCTCAACAAAGCACATGCGCACCACGAAATGCATGTCAGAGGCAACGTAACCGTGTCGTTCGCATTGCAAATGTCTCCTATCGTCGACAATCATACGCTTCTTGCAGTATCTGCACCCGACGTAGAAGGGAGTATGGTGGCGTACTTTGTCGATAAGGAGACCTCTGACCTTGATAACGGCGTCGGCGCTTACCTTTGCTTCTAGAGTTGAGATGTCCACGACCTCTGTTTCCGACGGCACGGAAGGGCGGTTGGTCACCGGTATGATGGGTCGACTCGTCGGCTTGTCCTCGTTGCTAGAGTCTGCTCATTGCGAGGTCGGTAATAGGGTATCTTCAACATAATGTTAGACGTGCTGTCGTCGTGATACGAATGACGATCTGAATGGCAAAACACCGGGCTTAAATAGTTAATAAATGTGCCAAAAAGTCACGTGGGCGTGTCGAACGAGCACGGTCCTCGCAGGAGAAAATACACATCCACGGACTTCAGAGTAGAAAATGCAAAAGCACGGACCGCAGAGTAGAATGTACACACGCGCGGACTGCAGAGTAGTTATATAGTTCACCACTTATCTAACAGGAGTGCTTTCAGTTGATTCTATATTTACAAGGAGTAAGCACTTGACAAAAATAAGAGGCACGAATTTAGGCAGGACCCATATTTGTTCACGATTTATTCGCCAGGAACGTTTTTTGTAGTTCATGATCTATACGTCAGGTGGCGCTATATATCAAAACTAAGAAGCACGAATTTAGACAGTACTCATATGTAGTTGACCACTTGTCCGCCAGGTGAGACTGTTTTAGTTCATGACCTATGCACTAGGGGCGCTGATTTTGTTCACGACCTATTCGCCAAGTGGCGCCACTTGAACTTGCCTAAACGTTTGACCTTGACCTACATATGACGTCATTCCACTTGCACCGCGCCGCGCCAACATACCACTTTTGACCACCTACAAAACTACTTATGTGTAGCTTGATAACAATCTATCTTTCCTGAAGATGTGCAAGATTCAGGAGATCTATGTCGGGTAAGACGACATTTATAATTCGTCCGCAATTACACACCGAATGAATGCCCTTGAAATTACCGATTTGGTGTGATGTGAGCATTTCTTTCCAGCAATTTAATATAGGACTTGTTGGCCCGTGAAATCTTAATGTAATATTGCATTAGACAATATAAAACATTCAATCGGAATGATTTTTTACACGCGTAACTTACGAGACATTTTATTGTAACATACGAGACGGAGATCAAAGGGTCAATACATTTCCCTTTGCTGTTATTCTATATGGATATGTGTGTAGCTTGATAAAAAATCTATCTTTCCTGAAGATTTGGAAGATTCCGGAGATCCATTTGGGATAAGACCACATATATAATTCGTCCGCCAATACCAACCGAAGAAGTTTCCTTAAACATTCCGTTTTGGTGTGATGTGTGAATTTCTTTCGAGCATTTTTACCTAGGACATGTTGGCCGGTGAATTATGAATGTAGTACTGTATTAGACAAGATAAAACATTAAATAGGAAAGTGTTTTCACTCGCGTAATTTACGAGGCATTTTATTATAACTTACGCTACCGAGATTAGAGGGTCAATCAGTTTCCCTTTGCGGCCAATCTATCTAGTTGTATGTGGTGCTTGATAAAAATCTATCTTTCCTGAAGATTTGCAAGATTCTGGAGATCGGGTAAGACCACATTTAGAATTCGTCCGCCATTACTCACCGAATGAGTGCCCTTGAAAATACCGTTTTGGATTGAAGCGTGAATTTCTTTTGATCATTTTTATACAAGACAAGTTGGTCCGTGAATACTGAATGTAATACTGCATTAGACAAGATAAATAATTTAATGGGAAAGAGTGTTCACACGCGTAACTTACGAGACATTTTATTGTAACTTACGCCACGGAGATCAAGGGGTCAATCAATTTCCCTTTATGGCTAATCTATCTATTTATACATGTTGCTTGATATTAATCTAACTTTTAGGAAGATTTCCAAGATTCAAGAGATCTATTTGGGGGAAGACCACATTGAGGATTCTTCAGCCATTACCCACCAAAAGAATGCCCTTGATAATACCGTTTTGGTGTGATATTTGAAGTTTTCTCGAGAACTTTGATATGGAACATGTTAGTCCCGCGAATACTGAATGTAGTAATGCATTAGACAAGACAAAACATTAGATGGTAATCAGTTTTCACACGCGTAACCTACGAGACATTTTATTGTAACTTACGAGACGGAGATCAAAGGGTCAAACAATTTCTCTTCGACTTTAAAGGGAAACATAAGGGAACTGTTTAGTGTTATGCGAAGTGGATGTATATTTGTAATGGGACAAGACCCGTTGAAACGTCGGCGACGTCGAGTTTTGCAGTTTGGGGCAATGCCGACGATATTTATTTACAGACCACAGCCATCGAGACGCTGCACATTCTCCGTCGAGCGCGCTGTCAGGTGAAGTCAGATCGCAAGAAAGTTAGTATTGAGTATTCAGTACCTAAATGACAATCTTGTTCCATTTCATATTGCAGGATCTGACGTTATATATGTTAATTAGTTAGTTAACTTTCTAGTTTTGGAATGGTGTCAGCAGGAACTGAACCTCAGACAGACTTAGCCTAGGCTCTGGCTCTGAGTCTGAGGAATGCATGCCTTCCACCGGGAATTTGACGGTTATTATTTTACTTAGTCTTACTTTGATTGGTATCACGGCCGCGTGAACAAAGGAATAGATATGCTGGAAATAATCTAGAACTACATGACACATTGAAGACTAGAAGAAAGCCGACGACTAGCAAAAGTTAACAGCAATCAATTCGCGTGAGCGATAATATAGCACTTTGATAAACGTCACCGGGCAGAAAAGTCTGGAATTGCCGCTATGACCCCATCAGAATGTTTTGTAATAACATTTCAAGGCAGAATGTGTTTGTGTGTTAAAATGAATTTGTTGTAAATACATTCTGTTGAACATTTGTCTTATAAAAATCACTGACTGATGACCATTAATAAAGGGTTCCACTAACTACCCATCAATCAGCAGCAGGGAAATGCTGGATAATCAGCTCCCATTACATAACAGTGACAATGTTTTTATTTAATTAAAAGTGAGTGACAATTCTACCGGTGTATTTGGAATAATAATTGACAATTTTGATTTGATTTTACAAACATTCGTAGGCTCCAAATGCACAGCTATCTTGTTATAGTTATAAGAAAGAAAGTAACGGACACAATGTCACAGTATAAAAAGTAACACACTGTTTATATTATTATTACTATTTTATATATTATAAAAGTACACTTGTGTTAAAATAAAGTGTTTGAGGTAAATCTTTGATTTTTTTAATTTGGTGTCTCATAATTTATTTAAATGCCAGTGAATAAGTGTCACTTTTATGATGTTGAAATTCAATCAATATACATTAAAATGTGTTATGTTTTGTATTCGCAAATTCACCACCTGTTTCTAATTTTATGAAATCGTTAAAACTAATTACTTTGAAAGCCTAATCTGCAATACAGGTAATTAGCTCATCCATCACTTGAGATGCAACAAAGATCAAGCCCTTCAAACCCACTTCTCCATAAACCACTTGGTAGGCCAGTACCAATTGCAATTACCAGTCAGGTTTTAGGCTGGTAATAAAACTGGTATAAATAGATAATTTAGGGACTGAAAGAGCAGATAAGAGAAATTATGAACAAAGGAAACTAACCTGGGTTATATAAAGGGACAGTACAGAAGGGTTTTTATCCTGGATTCATGTCACCCAGGTGTTGTCAGGTGATAAACCCTTTGTGTATGTACTGAGACTGTTACCGTTTATAAATGTAATTTTATATCAGAAATCATTGTAAATGCAGTAAACCTCGCCTAAGTCGGATCTTCGCTCAACTCGGACAGAATTCCGAGGAACGGTTGATTTGTAATGAATTTCCCATAAAAATCTTTGTGTAAGTCGGATCGTTGGCCAACTCGGAATAACTGAGTCGATCCATTTGATCCGAGATAATGTGTTTTTCCTCGCCTAAATCGGATCGCAGTATTCAACAAAATCACTTGGTAAGCTATAACCTTAGAGATCCGTGCCAAAATGAAGCAAAAACTGATTTAATACTGTATGATGTATGTTGCTTGTGGACATCAACATTTATAGAGTTACCGCATTATTTACAGTTACCTAAGGGCTTTTAGAGGGTTGCCTTTGGCGCTGGGATATGTCATCTTCGGCTATGTCAGATTTTTGCGCAACTTGGATTAAATCACTCGGTTCGATTGAATCCAACTTAGGCGAGGTTTAATGTAATTTGTTTTGATCAGTTCATTCAATTCCAATTAAATCTGTTTTGATTTTTTTCTTCAAATTTATATGAATGTTTTATCAGTTCAATTCCAAATCAAATAAGAATTGATAGTATGTCTGCGACAAACTATCCTTTTTAGTGGCTGCTTGCAGACTATTGAACCTAAACTTCCATTGGTGTGAAAAATATCACAATATTATTTTTGTACTGGTTTTACAATTTGTACTTGAACTGATACTTATCTGTCAACCAAGCAGCAGTGTAGCAGTATGGTTTAATTGGTTGTCAGAAAACTACATAAAAAATAACAAGAATTAAAGTAACACAAAAGTAACATTATTGATATTATGATTTCTCAAGGGATATCACCAAATTGATTATTCAAAAATTGAAGAGTTGAGTGCAACCAATTTCATAATTATTGGTTACCTTCACATAGAATGACCCACTATATGACCATATTATTAATGATAACAAACACTCCATAATTAATTCAGACATGATCTTCAGTATGTCTCTATTGCAGACCACTACACAACCATTGTCCACTCGCATTCCGCTGTCCCCAGGGCCTACTACATCAAGCAAGTCTACTGCACATCACACGAAGTCGGTATGTACTGCATTATTCACATGGAAACTCTTATTGATTTCTCACCTGAAAAAAAATAATTCTACATTATTTTTTTCTGTAATGTGATAATTTAGCAAATGCTTTACCGTAATAGTGCACAAACACAATGTCATGTTTTACAGATTCCACAAAAAGAGGGTTGCTCCTACTTCCACCATTAAACCACGACATGTTCTGCAAGCTCTTCCCCACCTGACAAATTACTGCCACACTGGACAACTTGAAGTATTTCACAGTTACCTGCTCAAGTACTGCTCCAAAAGACGGCACTTCTTCTATGAAGGTACGACAGAAGTCATACATTGCAATAGGTATTTAGTTTTGCTCACTCCACATTGCTCCAGTTCACTCGGATATATAAATGAGTACCTGACAGTGATACTATTTTCGTAGTATATGCTGTGTGTAGCTGAATACTTCCCAGAGGAGGATGTTGGTTGAATGTACAGGACTGTCATGTGTTAACTATGTCACAGAGATGGCGTGAATACTTCAAACTGTATTCACTTATTTTAGTGTAATAGTAACGATAACAAAATACAGTCACTGTATATACCATATATAAGATACATGACAAAAACGAGTGATGATAAATGCAACTGTGGAGGAATGTCATAATGGGATGCCTTGTTTGTAAGGATCAATATTATTTTTTCAATGTCTGATTATGAATACGTGGCCATTTGAGTATGGTTCAAACAGTCAACATTTTTAAACATGATTACCGAGTGCAGTTATAGAAGACATATTTATACATTATTGTAATTTGGAAAATGGCGTCTCAAAGTTCACTGAAAGCCGACCAGTCGTAAGGAAAGTAATTCACAGCAGCTTACTAACAAGATATAGATGCTGATGGGTTTGTTGCTTTTTGTTGGTAAGAATTTTATTACAATACTGTATGTCTTGTTTATTATAGGGAAGAAAGCACGGCTCATACTGTCTGCTCTGGTATGGAAGTTCTGGCCAAGCCCTAGCGCAGACAACCCAGGTTTGTTAATGTTGCGGATGTCTGGTCAAGAAGGCGTAAGCAGTGGGTGCTGCGAAAAACAAAACACGGCAGCAGATTTACCTGCAAACCCAAATGCCCATGGAAAGAGTGAATGATGTCTTTGTGAGAAATCTGAAACAGCCAGGAATCACTGTCCCAACTGGAATTGCAGTCCTTGGCAGATGTGCCCAAGCCAATGAAACATGATCTGCTGGCATCAAGAGGCAGTCGATTTGTAAATAAATAGTCAATACAACTATTTATTTACAAATCGACTGACAATTGACAAGGACGTTTCAAAGGACTGGCTGTTTTGTTTGCATTTCCACCTACAGCCATAGTTTTGTATAAGATGACTAATGTATCCTCTAGTTTAGTCTGGTTCAGTCCTCCAGTGCCAAGTGGAATCCCTCATGTTGTGCCCCATCGAGTGCAGGGAAGTGTGATCGTATTTGATGGCTGGCACACGCTGGTATAACTCTCCGTACCTTTCGGCCCAGCCTGCCATGGATCCACCAGATGAACTGTCTATATGCAGCCCATCTCAGAGACCTGAAATAAAATAAGGCTCAAATAAATTTACTAACATTGTCAGCAGGTGATGTATGAAAATAGGTTTGAGGTAGTTAATTTCCTTGTCAAATTGGTATATATCAACAAGCAGTGTTTGTATGAAATCATTTGAACCTTTCTTCAATTCTCGCATAGGCATGCTACTCAAAATGTTCTAGAATGATCATATGTTGTTTACTATTAAACATTAAAAAATGTTGGCAGATTTCTACTAACTATGCCTAGTATATACAGTTTATGAAACTTCATACATATTATATGTTTATACATTTTAAAATTGCTGTTGCTTTGCTTGATGTTCTGATTATTGTAGGTAGTATTATCGTCATTGTTGATATATGTCAACACATTTAACAACACATTTCACTGCTGTTATAACACATGTATATATACTTACTTGTTCCTTGGCGGGTCTAGTTGCCAGTTATCTAACCGAATGTGATTCATAGCAACTAGTATATTTCCTTGGCCATTCGTAATGCATCGAAGTCCACCTGCAACAAAGAACCAAGCGTTTAATTCTTCTTCTTCTTCCGGTAATCCACTACCGTCATTACTGACGACTTCGTGGATGGTGTGGTGTTTGTTGCGTGCGCCAGGTGTGCATATGTGCAGTGCTGGTTGTAACTGTTTATAAAATCATGTGCGAGTGCAAGTTAAAACAACAGAGGTCACTCTTAGTTAGACTTTGTTTGTGCCAGTGTTGGCAAGGCACTGCTTGAAAGCATCTAGGGAGGGAGATTGAACTGATTGGGCGGTTAGGTTATTCCAGGGTACTATTGTGGCTATAAAAAAGGAATGTTGGAAAGCCTGTGTTCGGGAACGTTGAACCATTAATTGGAACGGATGTCCTCTGCGCCCCTCAGCTAAGATTTCTGTGGCGCAGTGGGTACGGGCTGGCTTTGTGTAAAGGCTGGCATGGATGTCGACTAGGCCGTTTTGAATTTTGTACATCATGATAAGCCTCGCAAGACATCTGCGCTGTTCTAGGGACTGCCATTGCAATTGGTGGAGCATGGAGGTTGGGCTGCTGTGGCGCCGCCAGTAACCATAGACGTATCTGGCAGCACGCCTCTGTACCATCTCTAGTTTGTCGATGTTTCGCTTGGTGGCAGGGTCCCAGACGGCAGAAGCGTACTCTATTGTTGGTCTGACGTATGTCTGATAACAGTATGATTTAACTGGTCTAGGGCAGTTGCTGGTGTTTCGGTTAAGGAAGGCAAGGGTGCTATTGGCTTTCTTAGTGATGGCGTCCACATGGTGGTTCCAGGACAGTTTGCTATTGATGTTAACGCCTAGGTACTTTGCAGTGTTTTGTAGGTGTTCTCCTGTAGACGCTGCCACTTGCCTAGCTTTCTGCTGTTTTGATTTGGGGATGTGGTCTATGGCTAAGGCTAATTTGTGGTCATGAATGAAGTATTCTGAGAGGATAGGTTTAGTTTTGTTGGTGATTCTTAAGATTTCACATTTGTCTGGGTGGAAGCTCATGAGCCATGTCTTCTCCCATTCCTGGAGCCTATTGAGGTCCTCCTGCAGGCGCATTGAGTCTTCCACGCTGCTGATTCTGCGATACAGTAGACTGTCATCTGCATACAGTTTGATGTTTGATGTCACGCAGTTTGGTATGTCGTTGATATAAACTAGGAACAGCAGCGGTCCTAACACAGTGCCCTGCGGGACGCCTGATAGCACGGGGGTCTCTTTGGAAGAGCTTCCATTCACTAGTACTCTCTGTGTCCGGTTGTGTAAGAATGATTCGATCCATTCTAGGATGTTGCCCCGGACCCCGTAGTATTTTAGTTTTAGTATGAGTCTGCGATGAGGCACTTTGTCGAAAGCCTTGCTGAAATCAAGGAGTATACAATCCATTTGCCCCCCCCCCCCATCGAGTGTGTGAGCTAAATCATGTAGGGTTCCTAGAAGCTGTGTCTCTGTGGATCGCTTCTTCCTGAAGCCATGCTGGGCATCTGTGAGGATGTTGTGGTTATCAAAATGTGTCATGATGTGGGAGCGGACTATGTGTTCAAGGAGTTTGCATAAGACAGAGGTTAGGGAGATGGGGCGGTAATTTTCAGCTTTCCCTCTGTCGCCCTTTTTGAATGCTGGTACTACGTTTGCTTTTAGCCACTCAGATGGGGTGTGTTGTTGAATGGAGGCCTGGAACAGGAGGGTTATTGCGGGGGATAGCTCATCGGCAGTTTCTTTCAACACTCTGGTGGGGATCTCATCAGGTCCTGTAGCTTTATGTGGGTTTAATCCAGCCATGAGCTTGTTCACTCCTTTAACGGTTATGTTTATGTCTGGTAGTGTGGGGTATGGGCTGGGGCCTAGGCTGGGTAGGGGGCCTTCTGGTTCTTTTGTGAATACCGATGAGAACTGCTCATTATTTTAGTATATCGGCTTGTGTTTTATTGTCACTATGTGTCTGACCATCTCTCTTAAGGGGGGATACTCCAACGTTGTCACTGCGCTTTGATTTGACATAAGTCCAGAGCTTTTTCTTAGCACTGGAACCTCCATCTGTGATTAGGCCATTGACATAGCGGTCGTGTGCTTGTCTACAAGTGCGCTGTAGCTCGTTTTTCAAGCTGCGGTATCTTTCCCATTTCTGGGTTTGTTTGGCTTGAGTGTATGCTCGCTGCTTACGTTTTGCTAGCCGCTTGATTTGTGCGTTTACCCATGGTTGGTTGCGTCTAGTTGAGGTCATCTTAGTTGGAACGTGCCTGTTTGTAAGGGATTTCAGGCCTGTTTTGAGAGACTCCCATATCTCTTCCACTGGTGATTCTGCTGAGAATTTGTCAAGGATTGATGATGACAGTCTGGCGGCTTCTGCCTTTATTTCTGTGATGTTTACTTTGGACCAGAGGAAGACTTTTCTCCTGGTTGGTTTGGTGCGTGTGACATTAGCTGTAGCTTCAAGAAGGATTGCTGCATGGTCACTCACGCCGACTATGTCCTCAATTCGGCTTACAAGGGATGGTCTGTTTGTGAAAATTAGATCTAAGCAGTTTTTTTCTCGAGTGTTTACGTGGACTATTTGATCCAACCCTAGGTCGGCTTTCATATTCAGAAAGAGCTCATTGATGGGTTTGGGATACCGAACTTTGTAAGGGGCTGGTTTGGTGGAGTCAGTTAGCCAGTCAATGTCGGGCAAGTTAAAATCGCCGCATACCCAGAATGTAGCTCTGGGGTTTGATTGCATGAGGGAGGCAATGGTCTATCTTACGTATGTGGCCATAGCGACGTCTCTGTTAGGGGGCCGATAGACGCCGACAACAATTACAGGTGGTTGGTTGTGTGGCATTTTGATTTTGCATGCTGATATCTCGCTTCCAGTGTGGTTTTCGTTTGTTATAGGGATGTCTTCTGCTACAATATCATCTTTAATTGCGATGAGGGTTCCACCGTACCCATCGCTAATGTTCTCATCTCTGTCTGTTCTAGATATTGTATGGTAGCCAGGTGGTAGGAATTCGGGATCTGTTGTTGTGCTTGTGAGCTGGGTTTCTGTTGCTACAATAATGTCTGGGGAGATAGATTCTGTGGTGAGTGCTAGGGTGTGCCTTTAAAAAAAAAATGGATTGGGTGTTGGCTACTAGGATTCTTAGTATGTTTTTGGTAGTGAGTGGTGGTTTGGGTGAGTTTGGTGTAGCTTTGGGTGATGAGGTGTGGAGAGGGCTGCCAGGGTGGTCGTGGAGTTGGTCGGGTTCAGACAGGGCACTGTATCTATTAAATAGTGACACATCTGGGTGGTAAAAAGAGTTGAATCCGTGAAGTTGGGTATCCCGCATCTGTCGCATTGCTATGGTGTTTCGGGTTTTAGACCAAGGAAGACTATAGTTGACATGCCTAGGCATGATTTATGATACCAGGTGTTGCAGTCGTCACAAGCAACTGATGGATTCGTTTTACACCACGTGACTGCACGTTCGCATATTCCACACGGGAATTTTGGTTTTCGTTTGTTTTTTTGGGTGTATAGGGTTGATTGGGCTCTTTGACGGGGACCAGGGTTCAGCTCTACATCTCCACTGGTGAGGAGCGTGTGAATTCCGGATGAGGTTAGGCCGGAACGAGTGACGTGTGCATTTGCATCATCTACCTTGGATCTGACTGTGATCCAGAAATTAATTATAATGACAAAATATACTACTAATGTGCCACCAGATGCCATTCCAATAAAACCATGTGATTGTAAAAATGTATACTAAACTTTTAAAAGTGCAGGGGTCGGGTTAGTGCAATAGAACCAAATACTAGGTTATATGATAGTCTTAGAACTAGTCCTGGGCCGACTCAGGACATAGATGAAGGGCCTGTTAGTGACTCAATATGTAGTAGAACAGAGAAGGGAAGAATAATCCATTTTTAATGGTTGCAAGCTATGCCTATGTATTTTTGTTTTTGTTTATGCGTATACGCTGATTGATTAAGTTGTGTTGGGGATGATTTGATTTCGCGCGCTTTAATTCTTGTTTACACCTCCACCATCTTGTTTTGAAAAGTTTGGGCTGTTGTTAAGCAAAATAATTTAATAGTCTAAGACTTGGGGATGATAGATCGTAAGTTTACTTATATGCACGCTTAGTGGTGATGATAATATTGTTCGCCTGCCAACCTGGGATATTGACAATCACTAGAATTTGTGTAATTAGGTGCCAACGTAGGAGCGGGTAAAAAGAAAAGACAACACCTGACGCATGCGCACTCCTCCTTTTTGAAAGCGTTACATGAATGAAAAACAAACAGGGATTGTTATTACCACAGTGGAACCTCGCTATATGGTGACCTTGGTAATACAGCCTCGGTATAGTATAGGATATCAGTACTATCGCTACTAAGATAACTTTTATCCAGTCCTAAGGGTGACCTTAAAAGTGAGGTTCCACTGTTCCATTCTGAATGAAGCCAATGGATTAGGATTGTTTTTCTGTATTTATACAAGAATTATGCCCCTTCTCTATAACATCAAATTCAAGCCTATTAAAAAACAATTAATACATTTTTCTCATACGGTGATACACATGCATAGTCGTTACTGTAAATATAATAATGGGGACACAACAGTTAACCTGTTTGTTTTCTATGATAGCAGTGGACAATTTTGCACTCGGTTCCTGGAACCGTTTTTAAAACGGCGAAGGTAATATTCCCTTAAAATGTAAAACTGGACACTCGTACACCGAGCCCACGGCATTGGCATGAGAACTGAGGACTGTCGTCGAATCTAGGTGCCACCGAGCGATCGACTCACTCAGTTCATACGTTTATTTAAATTATTACCCAGCCCGGACCTCATAATGAGCAGGTATTTATACTAGACACATAAATAATTACCTTCACCGACATGCTCTGCGTGCTGACGAGTCGCTGCCATTTTCTGACAGCAAACACTCCTTTCTGAACCAAAAAATCAACTTGACACTTTCCACAGCGACACCGTCACCAGTCGCCAGTCAGTTACGTCTCGGCTTGTTAGTCGCCTCTGCATTTCTACTTCCCGCGCGTCTTCTTTATGAAGCTAGCGGTCACCAGAACGCTCTGGTCTATCTTGCAATACTGGCCCTTATCTTTGCGGTTGAAACCGATATCCAGCTACTTCTGAATCCATTTCATCAGACGAAGAATCAGAACCGTAAAGACACGCCATCTTGTCTAAACTCAGTGGGTAACATCGCACACCGCCACCTGACGTTTTTTGGAAACACTAGTGCACACAAAATCCAGAAAAGTACGCAACATTGCTTACGTCATTTTCTGTTCAAAATGGCGCGATTCATGCAATTCGATAGAGGGTGTGTTCAAATATTTTTACTTTTACTAACGTTAAAAGTATGATTATAGTTGGAAATAGTTAGTTTGCATTAACTCTTTTAGGTGTTTAATACAAAAAGTTCCCTTATGTTTCCCTTTAATATATGGATATATATGGATATATGTGTAGCTTAATGAAAATCTATCTTTAGTGAGCATTTGCAAAATTCAGGAGATATATTAGGGTTAAGACGACATTTAGAATTCGTACGACATTACCCACCGAATTAGTGCCCTTGAAAATACCGTTTTGGTGTGATGTTTGAATTATTCTCGAGCACCTTGACAAGTAATATTTTAATCCCGTGAACACTGAATGTAAAACTGCATTAGACAAGATAAACACATCAAATGGGAATGAGTTTTCACACGCGTAATTTACGAGATATTTTATTGTAACTTACGTGACGGAGAACAAAGGGTCAATCAATTTCTCTTTGCGGTAATTATATAAGGACATATCTGTAGCTTGATGAAAATCTATCTTTCCTGAAGATTTGCAAGATTCATGAGATCTATATCGTGTAAGACTATATCTAAAATTCGTCCGCCATTAATCATATAATGATTGCCCTTTAAAATACCGTTTTGGAGTGATGTGTGAATTTCTTTTGAGCATTAAACAAGATATATCATTAAATGGGAATGTGTGTTAACACGCGTAACTTACGAGACATTTTATTGTAACCTACGTGACGGAGATCAAAGGGTCAAACAATTTCCCTTTGTCGCTAGTCTATCTAGTTATATATGTTGCTTCATATTCATCAAATTTTTACGAAGATTTCCAAGATTCAGAAGATCTATTTGGGGGAAGACGAAATTGAGGATTCTTCAGCCATTACCCACCAAAAGAGAGCCCTTGAAAATACCGTTTTGGTGTTGTGTTTGAATTTATCTCGAGACTTTTGATATGGAACGTGTTAGTCCCGCGAATACTGAATGTAATAATGTATTTGACAAGACAAAACGTAAAATTATAATGAGTTTTCACACGCGTAACTTACGAGACATTTTATCACCGAAAGAGTGTCCTTCAAAATACCATTTTGGTGTGATGTTTGAATTTTTCTAAAGAACTTTGATATGGAACATGTTAGGCCTGGGAATATTGAATGTAATAATGTATTAGACAACACAAAACGTAAAATGGTAACGAGTTTCACACACGTAACTTACGTGACATTTTATTGTAACTTACGTGACGGAGATCGAAGGGATAATTAAATTCCCTTTGCGGCTAATCTATACAGTTATATGTGTTGCTTGATAAAAATATATCTTTCCTGAAGATTTGCAAGATTTATGAAATCTACATCGGGTAAGACCACATTTAGAATTCATCCGCCATTACCCACCGAAACAGTGCCCTTGGAAATACTGTTTTGGTGTGATGTTTGAATTTTTCTAGAGAACTTTGATATGAAACATGTTAGGCCCGCGAATATTGAATGTAATAATGCATTAGACAGGACAAAACGACAAATGGTAACGAGTTTTGACACGCGTAACTTGCGAGACATTTTATTGTAACTTACGTGACTGAGATCAAAGGGTCAATCAATTTCCCTTTGCGGCTAATCTATCTAGTTATATGTGTAGCTTGATACCAATCTTACTTTCGTGAATATTTGATAGATTCAGGAGATCAATTTGGTATAAGTTCACTTTTAGAATTCGTCCGCCATTATCCACCGAATGAGTGTCCTTGAAAACTCCGTTTTGGTATGATGTGTGATTTTCTTTCGAGCTCTTTCTCATAGGACATGTTGGCCTGTGAATTATGAATGTAATACTGTATAAGACAAGATAAAACACTAAATGGGAATGCGTTTTCACACGAATAACTTACGAGACATTTTATTGTAAATTACGTGACGCAGATCAAAGGGTCAATCAATTTCTCTTTGCAGTTATTATATATTTATATATGTGTAGCTTGACAACAATCTATCATTCCTGAAGATGTGTAAGTTTCTGGAGATCTATGTCGGGTAAGACCACATTGATGATCCGTCCGCCATTACACACCGAAAGAGTGCCCTTCAAAATACTATTTTGGTATGATGTTTGAATATGTCTAGAGAACTTTCATATGGAACATGTTAGGCCTGGGAATACTGAATGTAATAATGTATTAGACAAGACAAAACGTAAAATGGTAGTGAGTTTTGACACGCGTAACTTGCGAGACACTTTATTGTAACTTACGTGACGGAGATCAAAGGGTCAATCAATTTCCCTTTGCAGCTAATCTGTCTAGTTATATGTGGTGCTTGATAAAAATCTATCTTTCCTGAAGATTTGTAAGATTCAGGAGATCTATATCGGGTAAGACCACATTTATAATTCGTCCACCATTACCCACCGTATGAGTGAAGTTGAAAATACCGTTTTGGTGTGATGTTTGCATTTCTTTAAAGCAATTTGACATCGGACATTTTGGCCCGTGAGATCTTAATGTAACACTGCAATAGACAATATAAAACATTAAATGGGATTGAGTTTTCACACGCGTAACTTACAAGACATTTTACTGTAACTTACGTGACGGAGATCAAAGGGTAAAACAATTTCCATTTGCGGCTAATCTATCCAGTTATATGCGTAGCTTGATACCAATCTTACTTTCGTGAAGATTTGCAAGACTCAGGAGATCTATTTGGGATAAGATCACTTTTAGAATTCGTTCGCCATTATCCACCGAATGAGTGCCCTTGAAAATACAGTTTTGGTATGATGTGTGAAATTCTTTGGAGCATTTTAACATAGGACATATTGGCACGTGAATTATGAATGTAATACTGTATTAGACAACATAAAACACTAAATGGGAGTGCTTTTTCACACGAATAACTTACGAGACATTTTCTTGTCACTGACGTGACGGAGATCAAAGAGTCAAACAATTTCCCTTTGTGGCTAATCTATCTAGTTATACGAGTAGCTTGATACCAATCTTACTTTCGTGAATATTTGCTAGACTCAGGAGATCAATTTGGGATAAGATCATTTTTAGAATTCGTCCGCCATTATCCACCGAATGAGTGTCCTTGAAAATTCCGTTTTGGTATGATGTGTGATTTTCTTTCGAGCTCTTTTAAATAGGACATGTTGGCCTGTGAATTATGAATGTAATACTGTATTAGACAAGATAAAATACTAAATGGGAATGCGTTTTCACACGAATAACTTACGAGACATTTTATTGTAAATTACGTGTCGCAGATCAAAGGGTCAATCAATTTCCCTTTGCAGTTATTATATATTTATATATGTGTAGCTTGATAACAATCTATCATTCCTGAAGATGTGTAAGATTCTGGAGATCTATGTCGGGTAAGACCACATTGATGATTCGTCCACCATTACACACCGAAAGAGTGCCCTTCAAAATACCATTTTGGTATGATGTTTGAATATGTCTAGAGAACTTTCATATGGAACATGTTAGGCCTGGGAATACTGAATGTAACAATGTATTAGACAAGACAAAACGTAAAATGGTAATGAGTTTTGACACGCGTAACTTGCGAGACATTTTATTGTAACTTACGTGACGGAGATGAAAGGGTCAATCTATTTCCCTTTGCGGCTAATCTATCCAGTTATATGTGTAGCTTGATACCAATCTTACTTTCGTTAAGATTTGCAAGATTCCGGAGATCTATTTGAGATAAGACAACATATAGAATTCTTCCGCCATTACCAACTGAAGAAATGCCCTTAAATATTCCGTTTTGGTGTGATGTGTGAATTTCTTTCGAGCACTTTGACATAGGACATGTTGGCCCGTGAATTATTAATGTAATACTGTATTAGACAAGATACAACATTAAATGGGAATGAGTTTTCACACGCGTAATTTACGAGACAGTTTATTATAACTTACGTGACGGAGATCAAAGGGTCAATCAATTTCCCTTTGCGGTAATTATATCGGGATATATGTGTAGCTTGATAAAAATCTACCTTTCCTGAAGATTTGCAAGATTCAGGAGATCTGTATCGTGTAAGACTACATTTAAAATTCGTCCGCCATTAAGCACCTTGTGATTGCCCTTTAAAATACCGTTTTCGAGTAATGTGTGAAATTCTTTTGAGCAACATGACACCGGACATGTTGGCCCGTGAATACGTAATGTAATATTGCATTAGACAAAATAAATCATTAAATGGGAATGACTGTTCACACGCGTAACTTACGAGACATTTTATTGTAACCTACGTGACGGAGATCAAAGGGTCAAACAATTTCCCTTTGTCGGTAGTCTAACTAGTTATATCTGTTGCTTGATATTAATCACATTTTTAGGAAGATTTCCAAGATTCAGGAGATCTATTTGGGGAAGACCACATTGAGAATTCTTCAACCATTACTCACCGAAAGAGTGTCCTTCAAAATACCATTTTGGTGTGATGTTTGAATTTTTCTAAAGAGCTTTGATATGGAACATGTTAGGCCTGGGAATACTGAATGTAATAATGTATTAGACAACACAAAACGTAAAATGGTAACGAGTTTCACACACGTAACTTACGTGACATTTTATTGTAACTTACGTGACGGAGATCGAAGGGATAATCAAATTCCCTTTGCGGCTAATCTATACAGTTATATGTGGTGCTTAATAAAAATATATCTTTCCTGAAGATTTGCAAGATTTATGAGATCTACATCGGGTAAGACCACATTTAGAATTCATCCGCCATTACCCACCGAAACAGTGCCCTTGGAAATACTGTTTTGGTGTGATGTTTGAATTTTTCTAGAGAACTTTGATATGAAACATGTTAGGCCCGCGAATATTGAATGTAATAATGCATTAGACAGGACAAAACGACAAATGGTAACGAGTTTTGACACGCGTAACTTGCGAGACATTTTATTGTAACTTACGTGACTGAGATCAAAGGGTCAATCAATTTCCCTTTGCGGCTAATCTATCTAGTTATATGTGTAGCTTGATACCAATCTTACTTTCGTGAATATTTGATAGATTCAGGAGATCAATTTGGTATAAGTTCACTTTTAGAATTCGTCCGCCATTATCCACCGAATGAGTGTCCTTGAAAACTCCGTTTTGGTATGATGTGTGATTTTCTTTCGAGCTCTTTCTCATAGGACATGTTGGCCTGTGAATTATGAATGTAATACTGTATAAGACAAGATAAAACACTAAATGGGAATGCGTTTTCACACGAATAACTTACGAGACATTTTATTGTAAATTACGTGACGCAGATCAAAGGGTCAATCAATTTCTCTTTGCAGTTATTATATATTTATATATGTGTAGCTTGACAACAATCTATCATTCCTGAAGATGTGTAAGTTTCTGGAGATCTATGTCGGGTAAGACCACATTGATGATCCGTCCGCCATTACACACCGAAAGAGTGCCCTTCAAAATACTATTTTGGTATGATGTTTGAATATGTCTAGAGAACTTTCATATGGAACATGTTAGGCCTGGGAATACTGAATGTAATAATGTATTAGACAAGACAAAACGTAAAATGGTAGTGAGTTTTGACACGCGTAACTTGCGAGACACTTTATTGTAACTTACGTGACGGAGATCAAAGGGTCAATCAATTTCCCTTTGCAGCTAATCTGTCTAGTTATATGTGGTGCTTGATAAAAATCTATCTTTCCTGAAGATTTGTAAGATTCAGGAGATCTATATCGGGTAAGACCACATTTATAATTCGTCCACCATTACCCACCGTATGAGTGAAGTTGAAAATACCGTTTTGGTGTGATGTTTGCATTTCTTTAAAGCAATTTGACATCGGACATTTTGGCCCGTGAGATCTTAATGTAACACTGCAATAGACAATATAAAACATTAAATGGGATTGAGTTTTCACACGCGTAACTTACAAGACATTTTACTGTAACTTACGTGACGGAGATCAAAGGGTAAAACAATTTCCATTTGCGGCTAATCTATCCAGTTATATGCGTAGCTTGATACCAATCTTACTTTCGTGAAGATTTGCAAGACTCAGGAGATCTATTTGGGATAAGATCACTTTTAGAATTCGTTCGCCATTATCCACCGAATGAGTGCCCTTGAAAATACAGTTTTGGTATGATGTGTGAAATTCTTTGGAGCATTTTAACATAGGACATATTGGCACGTGAATTATGAATGTAATACTGTATTAGACAACATAAAACACTAAATGGGAGTGCTTTTTCACACGAATAACTTACGAGACATTTTCTTGTCACTGACGTGACGGAGATCAAAGAGTCAAACAATTTCCCTTTGTGGCTAATCTATCTAGTTATACGAGTAGCTTGATACCAATCTTACTTTCGTGAATATTTGCTAGACTCAGGAGATCAATTTGGGATAAGATCATTTTTAGAATTCGTCCGCCATTATCCACCGAATGAG
Organism: Paraescarpia echinospica; assembly: GCA_020002185.1. Taxonomy (NCBI): domain Eukaryota; kingdom Metazoa; phylum Annelida; class Polychaeta; order Sabellida; family Siboglinidae; genus Paraescarpia; species Paraescarpia echinospica. Next base: position 39,087,865 of record CM034541.1, read on the forward strand.
TGTCCTTGAAAATTCCGTTTTGGTATGATGTGTGATTTTCTTTCGAGCTCTTTTAAATAGGACATGTTGGCCTGTGAATTATGAATGTAATACTGTATTAGACAAGATAAAATACTAAATGGGAATGCGTTTTCACACGAATAACTTACGAGACATTTTATTGTAAATTACGTGTCGCAGATCAAAGGGTCAATCAATTTCCCTTTGCAGTTATTATATATTTATATATGTGTAGCTTGATAACAATCTATCATTCCTGAAGATGTGTAAGATTCTGGAGATCTATGTCGGGTAAGACCACATTGATGATTCGTCCACCATTACACACCGAAAGAGTGCCCTTCAAAATACCATTTTGGTATGATGTTTGAATATGTCTAGAGAACTTTCATATGGAACATGTTAGGCCTGGGAATACTGAATGTAACAATGTATTAGACAAGACAAAACGTAAAATGGTAATGAGTTTTGACACGCGTAACTTGCGAGACATTTTATTGTAACTTACGTGACGGAGATGAAAGGGTCAATCTATTTCCCTTTGCGGCTAATCTATCCAGTTATATGTGTAGCTTGATACCAATCTTACTTTCGTTAAGATTTGCAAGATTCCGGAGATCTATTTGAGATAAGACAACATATAGAATTCTTCCGCCATTACCAACTGAAGAAATGCCCTTAAATATTCCGTTTTGGTGTGATGTGTGAATTTCTTTCGAGCACTTTGACATAGGACATGTTGGCCCGTGAATTATTAATGTAATACTGTATTAGACAAGATACAACATTAAATGGGAATGAGTTTTCACACGCGTAATTTACGAGACAGTTTATTATAACTTACGTGACGGAGATCAAAGGGTCAATCAATTTCCCTTTGCGGTAATTATATCGGGATATATGTGTAGCTTGATAAAAATCTACCTTTCCTGAAGATTTGCAAGATTCAGGAGATCTGTATCGTGTAAGACTACATTTAAAATTCGTCCGCCATTAAGCACCTTGTGATTGCCCTTTAAAATACCGTTTTCGAGTAATGTGTGAAATTCTTTTGAGCAACATGACACCGGACATGTTGGCCCGTGAATACGTAATGTAATATTGCATTAGACAAAATAAATCATTAAATGGGAATGACTGTTCACACGCGTAACTTACGAGACATTTTATTGTAACCTACGTGACGGAGATCAAAGGGTCAAACAATTTCCCTTTGTCGGTAGTCTAACTAGTTATATCTGTTGCTTGATATTAATCACATTTTTAGGAAGATTTCCAAGATTCAGGAGATCTATTTGGGGAAGACCACATTGAGAATTCTTCAACCATTACTCACCGAAAGAGTGTCCTTCAAAATACCATTTTGGTGTGATGTTTGAATTTTTCTAAAGAGCTTTGATATGGAACATGTTAGGCCTGGGAATACTGAATGTAATAATGTATTAGACAACACAAAACGTAAAATGGTAACGAGTTTCACACACGTAACTTACGTGACATTTTATTGTAACTTACGTGACGGAGATCGAAGGGATAATCAAATTCCCTTTGCGGCTAATCTATACAGTTATATGTGGTGCTTAATAAAAATATATCTTTCCTGAAGATTTGCAAGATTTATGAGATCTACATCGGGTAAGACCACATTTAGAATTCATCCGCCATTACCCACCGAAACAGTGCCCTTGGAAATACTGTTTTGGTGTGATGTTTGAATTTTTCTAGAGAACTTTGATATGAAACATGTTAGGCCCGCGAATATTGAATGTAATAATGCATTAGACAGGACAAAACGACAAATGGTAACGAGTTTTGACACGCGTAACTTGCGAGACATTGTATTGTAACTTACGTGACTGAGATCAAAGGGTCAATCAATTTCCCTTTGCGGCTAATCTATCTAGTTATATGTGTAGCTTGATACCAATCTTACTTTCGTGAATATTTGATAGATTCAGGAGATCAATTTGGTATAAGTTCACTTTTAGAATTCGTCCGCCATTATCCACCGAATGAGTGTCCTTGAAAACTCCGTTTTGGTATGATGTGTGATTTTCTTTCGAGCTCTTTCTCATAGGACATGTTGGCCTGTGAATTATGAATGTAATACTGTATAAGACAAGATAAAACACTAAATGGGAATGCGTTTTCACACGAATAACTTACGAGACATTTTATTGTAAATTACGTGACGCAGATCAAAGGGTCAATCAATTTCTCTTTGCAGTTATTATATATTTATATATGTGTAGCTTGACAACAATCTATCATTCCTGAAGATGTGTAAGTTTCTGGAGATCTATGTCGGGTAAGACCACATTGATGATCCGTCCGCCATTACACACCGAAAGAGTGCCCTTCAAAATACTATTTTGGTATGATGTTTGAATATGTCTAGAGAACTTTCATATGGAACATGTTAGGCCTGGGAATACTGAATGTAATAATGTATTAGACAAGACAAAACGTAAAATGGTAGTGAGTTTTGACACGCGTAACTTGCGAGACACTTTATTGTAACTTACGTGACGGAGATCAAAGGGTCAATCAATTTCCCTTTGCAGCTAATCTGTCTAGTTATATGTGGTGCTTGATAAAAATCTATCTTTCCTGAAGATTTGTAAGATTCAGGAGATCTATATCGGGTAAGACCACATTTATAATTCGTCCACCATTACCCACCGTATGAGTGAAGTTGAAAATACCGTTTTGGTGTGATGTTTGCATTTCTTTAAAGCAATTTGACATCGGACATTTTGGCCCGTGAGATCTTAATGTAACACTGCAATAGACAATATAAAACATTAAATGGGATTGAGTTTTCACACGCGTAACTTACAAGACATTTTACTGTAACTTACGTGACGGAGATCAAAGGGTAAAACAATTTCCATTTGCGGCTAATCTATCCAGTTATATGCGTAGCTTGATACCAATCTTACTTTCGTGAAGATTTGCAAGACTCAGGAGATCTATTTGGGATAAGATCACTTTTAGAATTCGTTCGCCATTATCCACCGAATGAGTGCCCTTGAAAATACAGTTTTGGTATGATGTGTGAAATTCTTTGGAGCATTTTAACATAGGACATATTGGCACGTGAATTATGAATGTAATACTGTATTAGACAACATAAAACACTAAATGGGAGTGCTTTTTCACACGAATAACTTACGAGACATTTTCTTGTCACTGACGTGACGGAGATCAAAGAGTCAAACAATTTCCCTTTGTGGCTAATCTATCTAGTTATACGAGTAGCTTGATACCAATCTTACTTTCGTGAATATTTGCTAGACTCAGGAGATCAATTTGGGATAAGATCATTTTTAGAATTCGTCCGCCATTATCCACCGAATGAGTGTCCTTGAAAATTCCGTTTTGGTATGATGTGTGATTTTCTTTCGAGCTCTTTTAAATAGGACATGTTGGCCTGTGAATTATGAATGTAATACTGTATTAGACAAGATAAAATACTAAATGGGAATGCGTTTTCACACGAATAACTTACGAGACATTTTATTGTAAATTACGTGTCGCAGATCAAAGGGTCAATCAATTTCCCTTTGCAGTTATTATATATTTATATATGTGTAGCTTGATAACAATCTATCATTCCTGAAGATGTGTAAGATTCTGGAGATCTATGTCGGGTAAGACCACATTGATGATTCGTCCACCATTACACACCGAAAGAGTGCCCTTCAAAATACCATTTTGGTATGATGTTTGAATATGTCTAGAGAACTTTCATATGGAACATGTTAGGCCTGGGAATACTGAATGTAACAATGTATTAGACAAGACAAAACGTAAAATGGTAATGAGTTTTGACACGCGTAACTTGCGAGACATTTTATTGTAACTTACGTGACGGAGATGAAAGGGTCAATCTATTTCCCTTTGCGGCTAATCTATCCAGTTATATGTGTAGCTTGATACCAATCTTACTTTCGTTAAGATTTGCAAGATTCCGGAGATCTATTTGAGATAAGACAACATATAGAATTCTTCCGCCATTACCAACTGAAGAAATGCCCTTAAATATTCCGTTTTGGTGTGATGTGTGAATTTCTTTCGAGCACTTTGACATAGGACATGTTGGCCCGTGAATTATTAATGTAATACTGTATTAGACAAGATACAACATTAAATGGGAATGAGTTTTCACACGCGTAATTTACGAGACAGTTTATTATAACTTACGTGACGGAGATCAAAGGGTCAATCAATTTCCCTTTGCGGTAATTATATCGGGATATATGTGTAGCTTGATAAAAATCTACCTTTCCTGAAGATTTGCAAGATTCAGGAGATCTGTATCGTGTAAGACTACATTTAAAATTCGTCCGCCATTAAGCACCTTGTGATTGCCCTTTAAAATACCGTTTTCGAGTAATGTGTGAAATTCTTTTGAGCAACATGACACCGGACATGTTGGCCCGTGAATACGTAATGTAATATTGCATTAGACAAAATAAATCATTAAATGGGAATGACTGTTCACACGCGTAACTTACGAGACATTTTATTGTAACCTACGTGACGGAGATCAAAGGGTCAAACAATTTCCCTTTGTCGGTAGTCTAACTAGTTATATCTGTTGCTTGATATTAATCACATTTTTAGGAAGATTTCCAAGATTCAGGAGATCTATTTGGGGAAGACCACATTGAGAATTCTTCAACCATTACTCACCGAAAGAGTGTCCTTCAAAATACCATTTTGGTGTGATGTTTGAATTTTTCTAAAGAGCTTTGATATGGAACATGTTAGGCCTGGGAATACTGAATGTAATAATGTATTAGACAACACAAAACGTAAAATGGTAACGAGTTTCACACACGTAACTTACGTGACATTTTATTGTAACTTACGTGACGGAGATCGAAGGGATAATCAAATTCCCTTTGCGGCTAATCTATACAGTTATATGTGGTGCTTAATAAAAATATATCTTTCCTGAAGATTTGCAAGATTTATGAGATCTACATCGGGTAAGACCACATTTAGAATTCATCCGCCATTACCCACCGAAACAGTGCCCTTGGAAATACTGTTTTGGTGTGATGTTTGAATTTTTCTAGAGAACTTTGATATGAAACATGTTAGGCCCGCGAATATTGAATGTAATAATGCATTAGACAGGACAAAACGACAAATGGTAACGAGTTTTGACACGCGTAACTTGCGAGACATTGTATTGTAACTTACGTGACTGAGATCAAAGGGTCAATCAATTTCCCTTTGCGGCTAATCTATCTAGTTATATGTGTAGCTTGATACCAATCTTACTTTCGTGAATATTTGATAGATTCAGGAGATCACTTTTAGAATTCGTCCGCCATTATCTACCGAATGAGTGTCCTTGAAAACTCCGTTTTGGTATGATGTGTGATTTTCTTTCGAGCTCTTTCACATAGGACATGTTGGCCTGTGAATTATGAATGTAATACTGTATAAGACAAGATAAAACACTAAATGGGAATGCGTTTTCACACGAATAACTTACGAGACATTTTATTGTAAATTACGTGACGCAGATCAAAGGGTCAATCAATTTCTCTTTGCAGTTATTATATATTTATATATGTGTAGCTTGACAACAATCTATCATTCCTGAAGATGTGTAAGTTTCTGGAGATCTATGTCGGGTAAGACCACATTGATGATCCGTCAGCCATTACACACCGAACGAGTGCCCTTCAAAATACCATTTTGGTGTGATGTTTGAATTTGTCTAGAGAACTTTCATATGGAACATGTTAGGCCTGGGAATACTGATTGTAATAATGTATTAGACAAGACAAAACGTAAAATGGTAATGAGTTTTGACACGCGTAAATTGCGAGACACTTTATTGTAACTTACGTGACGGAGATCAAAGGGTCAATAATTTCCCTTTGCAGCTAATCTATCTAGTTATATGTGGTGCTTGATAAAAATCTATCTTTCCTGAAGATTTGTAAGATTCAGGAGATCTATATCGGGTAAGACCACATTTAGAATTCGTCCACCATTACCCACCGTATGAGTGAAATTGAAAATACCGTTTTGGAGTGATGTGTGCATTTCTTTAAAGCAATTTGACATCGGACATTTTGGCCCGTGAGATCTTAATGTAACACTGCAATAGACAATATAAAACATTAAATGGGATTGAGTTTTCACACGCGTAACTTACAAGACATTTTACTGTAACTTACGTGACGGAGATCAAAAGGTCAAACAATTTCCATTTGCGGCTAATCTATCCAGTTATATGTGTAGCTTGATACCAATCTTACTTTCGTGAAGATTTGCAAGACTCAGGAGATCTATTTGGGATAAGATCACTTTTATAATTCGTTCGCCATTATCCACCAAATGAGTGCCCTTGAAAATACAGTTTTGGTATGATGTGTGAATTTCTTTGGAGCATTTTAACATAGGACATATTGGCACGTGAATTATGAATGTGATACTGTATTAGACAACATAAAACACTAAATGGGAGTGCTTTTTCACACGAATAACTTACGAGACATTTTCTTGTCACTGACGTGACGGAGATCAAAGAGTCAAACAATTTACCTTTGTGGCTAATCTTTCTAGTTATACGAGTAGCTTGATACCAATCTTACTTTCGTGAATATTTGCTAGACTCAGGAGATCAATTTGGGATAAGATCATTTTTAGAATTCGTCCGCCATTATGCACCGAATGAGTGTCCTTGAAAATTCCGTTTTGGCATGATGTGTGATTTTCTTTCGAGCTCTTTTAAATAGGACATGTTGGCCTGTGAATTATGAATGTAATACTGTATTAGACAATATAAAACACTAAATGGGAATGCGTTTTCACACGAATAACTTACGAGACATTTTATTGTAAATTACGTGACGCAGATCAAAGGGTCAATCAATTTCCCTTTGCAGTTATTATATATTTATATATGTGTAGCTTGATAACAATCTATCATTCCTGAAGATGTGTAAGATTCTGGAGATCTATGTCGGGTAAGACCACATTGATGATTCGTCCACCATTACACACCGAAAGAGTGCCCTTCAAAATACCATTTTGGTGTGATGTTTAAATTTGTCTAGAGAACTTTCATATGGAACATGTTAGGCCTGGGAATACTGAATGTAATAATGTATTAGACAAGACAAAACGTAAAATGGTAATGAGTTTTGACATGCGTAATTTGCAAGACATTTTATTGTAACTTACGTGACGGAGATTAATGAGTCAATCAATTTCCCGTTGCCGCTAATGTATGTAGTTATATGTGGTGCTCGATAAAAATCTACCTTTCCTGAAGATTTGCAAGATTCTGGAGATCGTGTAAGACCACATTTAGAATTCGTCCGCCATTATCCACCGAATGAGTGCCCTTGAAAATACCGTTTTGGATTGATGTGTGAATTTCTGTTGAGCATATTTACACAAGACAGGTTGGCCCGTGAATACTGACTGTAATACTGCATTAGACAACATAAATCATTAAATGGGAAAGAGTGTTCACACGTGTAACTTACGAGATATTTTATTGTAGCTTACGTGACGAAGTTCAAAGTGTCAAACAATTTCCCTTGATGGCTCATCCATCTATTTATATATGTTGCTTGATATTAAACTAACTTTTAGGAAGATTTCCAAGATTCAGGAGATCTATTTGGGGAAGACCAAATTGAGGATTCTTCAGCCATTACCCACCAAAAGAGTGCCCTTGAAAATACCCTTTTGGTGTTATGTTTGAATTTTTCTAGAGAACTTTCATATGGAACATGTTAGGCCTGGGAATACTGAATGTAATAATGTATTAGACAAGACAAAACGTAAAATGGTAATGAGTTTTGACACACGTAACTTGCGAGACATTTTATTATAACTTACGTGACGGAGATCAAAGGGTCAATCAATTTCCCTTTGCGGCTAATCTATCTAGTTATATGTGGTGCTTCATAAAAATCTATCTTTCCTGAAGATTTGCAAGTTTCAGGAGATCTATATCGAGAAAGACCACATTTAGAATTCGTCCCACCGAATGAGTGAACTTGAAAATAACGTTTTGGTGTGATGTGTGCATTTCTTTAAAGCAATTTGACATCGGACATTTTGGCCCGTGAAATCTTAATGTAATACTGCAATAGACAATATAAAACATTAAATGGGATTGAGTTTTCACACGCGTAACTTACAAGACATTTTATTGTAATTTACGTGACGGAGATCAAAGGGTCAAACAATTTCCCTTTGCGGCTAATCTATCTAGTTATATGTGTAGCTTGATACCAATCTTACTTTCGTTAAGATTTGCAAGACTCAGGAGATCAATTTGGGTTAAGATCAATTTTAGAATTCGTCCGCCATTACCAACCGTATGAGTGCCCTTGAAAATACAGTTTTGGTATGATGTGTGATTTTCTTTGGAGCATTTTGATATAGGACATATTGGCCCGTGAATTATGAATGTAATACTGTATTAGACAACATAAAACACTAAATGGGAGTGCTTTTTCACACGAATAACTTACGAGACAGTTTCTTGTCACTGACGTGACGGAGATCAAAGAGTCAAACAATTTCCCTTTGTGGCTAATCTATCTAGTTATACGAGTAGCTTGATACCAATCTTACTTTCGTGAATATTTGCTAGACTCAGGAGATCAATTTGGGATAAGATCACTTTTAGAATTCGTCCGCCATTATCCACCGAATGAGTGTCCTTGAACATTCCGTTTTGGTATGATGTGTGATTTTCTTTCGAGCTATTTTAAATAGGACATGTTGGCCTGTGAATTATGAATGTAATACTGTATTAGACAAGATAAAACACTAAATGGGAATGCGTTTTCACACGAATAACTTACGAGACATTTTATTGTAAATTACGTGACGCAGATCAAAGGGTAAATCAATTTCCCTTTGCAGTTATTATATATTTATATATGTGTAGCTTGATAACAATCTATCATTCCTGAAGATGTGTAAGATTCTGGAGATCTATGTCGGGTAAGACCACATTGATGATTCGTCCACCATTACACACCGAAAGAGTGCCCTTCAAAATACCATTTTGGTGTGATGTTTGAATTTGTCTAGAGAACTTTCATATGGAACATGTTAGGCCTGGGAATATTGAATGTAATAATGTATTAGACAAGACAAAACGTAAAATGGTAATGAGTTTTGACATGCGTAACTTGCAAGACATTTTATTGTAACTTACGTGACGGAGATTAATGAGTCAATCAATTTCCCGTTGCCGCTAATGTATGTAGTTATATGTGGTGCTCGATAAAAATCTACCTTTCCTGAAGATTTGCAAGATTCTGGAGATCGTGTAAGACCACATTTAGAATTCGTCCGCCATTATCCACCGAATGAGTGCCCTTGAAAATACCGTTTTGGATTGATGTGTGAATTTCTGTTGAGCATATTTACACAAGACAGGTTGGCCCGTGAATACTGACTGTAATACTGCATTAGACAACATAAATCATTAAATGGGAAAGAGTGTTCACACGTGTAACTTACGAGATATTTTATTGTAACTTACGTGACGAAGTTCAAAGTGTCAAACAATTTCCCTTGATGGCTCATCCATCTATTTATATATGTTGCTTGATATTAAACTAACTTTTAGGAAGATTTCCAAGATTCAGGAGATCTATTTGGGGAAGACCAAATTGAGGATTCTTCAGCCATTACCCACCAAAAGAGTGCCCTTGAAAATACCCTTTTGGTGTTATGTTTGAATTTTTCTAGAGAACTTTCATATGGAACATGTTAGGCCTGGGAATACTGAATGTAATAATGTATTAGACAAGACAAAACGTAAAATGGTAATGAGTTTTGACACACGTAACTTGCGAGACATTTTATTATAACTTACGTGACGGAGATCAAAGGGTCAATCAATTTCCCTTTGCGGCTAATCTATCTAGTTATATGTGGTGCTTCATAAAATCTATCTTTCCTGAAGATTTGCAAGTTTCAGGAGATCTATATCGAGAAAGACCACATTTAGAATTCGTCCCACCGAATGAGTGAACTTGAAAATAACGTTTTGGTGTGATGTGTGCATTTCTTTAAAGCAATTTGACATCGGATATTTTGGCCCGTGAAATCTTAATGTAATACTGCAATAGACAATATAAAACATTAAATGGGATTGAGTTTTCACACGCGTAACTTACAAGACATTTTATTGTAATTTACGTGACGGAGATCAAAGGGTCAAACAATTTCCCTTTGCGGCTAATCTATCTAGTTATATGTGTAGCTTGATACCAATCTTACTTTCGTTAAGATTTGCAAGACTCAGGAGATCAATTTGGGTTAAGATCAATTTTAGAATTCGTCCGCCATTATCCACCGTATGAGTGCCCTTGAAAATACAGTTTTGGTATGATGTGTGATTTTCTTTGGAGCATTTTGATATAGGACATATTGGCCCGTGAATTATGAATGTAATACTGTATTAGACAACATAAAACACTAAATGGGAGTGCTTTTTCACACGAATAACTTACGAGACAGTTTCTTGTCACTGACGTGACGGAGATCAAAGAGTCAAACAATTTCCCTTTGTGGCTAATCTATCTAGTTATACGAGTAGCTTGATACCAATCTTACTTTCGTGAATATTTGCTAGACTCAGGAGATCAATTTGGGATAAGATCACTTTTAGAATTCGTCCGCCATTATCCACCGAATGAGTGTCCTTGAACATTCCGTTTTGGTATGATGTGTGATTTTCTTTCGAGCTATTTTAAATAGGACATGTTGGCCTGTGAATTATGAATGTAATACTGTATTAGACAAGATAAAACACTAAATGGGAATGCGTTTTCACACGAATAACTTACGAGACATTTTATTGTAAATTACGTGACGCAGATCAAAGGGTAAATCAATTTCCCTTTGCAGTTATTATATATTTATATATGTGTAGCTTGATAACAATCTATCATTCCTGAAGATGTGTAAGATTCTGGAGATCTATGTCGGGTAAGACCACATTGATGATTCGTCCACCATTACACACCGAAAGAGTGCCCTTCAAAATACCATTTTGGTGTGATGTTTGAATTTGTCTAGAGAACTTTCATATGGAACATGTTAGGCCTGGGAATACTGAATGTAATAATGTATTAGACAAGACAAAACGTAAAATGGTAATGAGTTTTGACATGCGTAACTTGCAAGACATTTTATTGTAACTTACGTGACGGAGATTAATGAGTCAATCAATTTCCCGTTGCCGCTAATGTATGTAGTTATATGTGGTGCTCGATAAAAATCTACCTGTCCTGAAGATTTGCAAGATTCTGGAGATCGTGTAAGACCACATTTAGAATTCGTCCGCCATTATCCACCGAATGAGTGCCCTTGAAAATACCGTTTTGGATTGATGTGTGAATTTCTGTTGAGCATATTTACACAAGACAGGTTGGCCCGTGAATACTGACTGTAATACTGCATTAGACAACATAAATCATTAAATGGGAAAGAGTGTTCACACGTGTAACTTACGATATATTTTATTGTAACTTACGTGACGAAGTTCAAAGTGTCAAACAATTTCCCTTGATGGCTCATCTATCTATTTATATATGTTGCTTGATATTAAACTAACTTTTAGGAAGATTTCCAAGATTCAGGAGATCTATTTGGGGAAGACCAAATTGAGGATTCTTCAGCCATTACCCACCAAAAGAGTGCCCTTGAAAATACCCTTTTGGTGTTATGTTTGAATTTTTCTAGAGAACTTTGATATGAAACATGTTAGGCCCGCGAATATTGAATGTAATAATGCATTAGACAGGACAAAACGACAAATGGTAACGAGTTTTGACACGCGTAACTTGCGAGACATTTTATTGTAACTTACGTGACTGAGATCAAAGGGTCAATCAATTTCCCTTTGCGGCTAATCTATCTAGTTATATGTGTAGCTTGATACCAATCTTACTTTCGTGAATATTTGATAGATTCAGGAGATCAATTTGGTATAAGTTCACTTTTAGAATTCGTCCGCCATTATCCACCGAATGAGTGTCCTTGAAAACTCCGTTTTGGTATGATGTGTGATTTTCTTTCGAGCTCTTTCTCATAGGACATGTTGGCCTGTGAATTATGAATGTAATACTGTATAAGACAAGATAAAACACTAAATGGGAATGCGTTTTCACACGAATAACTTACGAGACATTTTATTGTAAATTACGTGACGCAGATCAAAGGGTCAATCAATTTCTCTTTGCAGTTATTATATATTTATATATGTGTAGCTTGACAACAATCTATCATTCCTGAAGATGTGTACGTTTCTGGAGATCTATGTCGGGTAAGACCACATTGATGATCCGTCCGCCATTACACACCGAAAGAGTGCCCTTCAAAATACTATTTTGGTATGATGTTTGAATATGTCTAGAGAACTTTCATATGGAACATGTTAGGCCTGGGAATACTGAATGTAATAATGTATTAGACAAGACAAAACGTAAAATGGTAGTGAGTTTTGACACGCGTAACTTGCGAGACACTTTATTGTAACTTACGTGACGGAGATAAAAGGGTCAATCAATTTCCCTTTGCAGCTAATCTGTCTAGTTATATGTGGTGCTTGATAAAAATCTATCTTTCCTGAAGGTTTGTAAGATTCAGGAGATCTATATCGGGTAAGACCACATTTATAATTCGTCCACCATTACCCACCGTATGAGTGAAGTTGAAAATACCGTTTTGGTGTGATGTTTGCATTTCTTTAAAGCAATTTGACATCGGACATTTTGGCCCGTGAGATCTTAATGTAACACTGCAATAGACAATATAAAACATTAAATGGGATTGAGTTTTCACACGCGTAACTTACAAGACATTTTACTGTAACTTACGTGACGGAGATCAAAGGGTAAAACAATTTCCATTTGCGGCTAATCTATCCAGTTATATGCGTAGCTTGATACCAATCTTACTTTCGTGAAGATTTGCAAGACTCAGGAGATCTATTTGGGATAAGATCACTTTTAGAATTCGTTCGCCATTATCCACCGAATGAGTGCCCTTGAAAATACAGTTTTGGTATGATGTGTGAAATTCTTTGGAGCATTTTAACATAGGACATATTGGCACGTGAATTATGAATGTAATACTGTATTAGACAACATAAAACACTAAATGGGAGTGCTTTTTCACACGAATAACTTACGAGACATTTTCTTGTCACTGACGTGACGGAGATCAAAGAGTCAAACAATTTCCCTTTGTGGCTAATCTATCTAGTTATACGAGTAGCTTGATACCAATCTTACTTTCGTGAATATTTGCTAGACTCAGGAGATCAATTTGGGATAAGATCATTTTTAGAATTCGTCCGCCATTATCCACCGAATGAGTGTCCTTGAAAATTCCGTTTTGGTATGATGTGTGATTTTCTTTCGAGCTCTTTTAAATAGGACATGTTGGCCTGTGAATTATGAATGTAATACTGTATTAGACAAGATAAAATACTAAATGGGAATGCGTTTTCACACGAATAACTTACGAGACATTTTATTGTAAATTACGTGTCGCAGATCAAAGGGTCAATCAATTTCCCTTTGCAGTTATTATATATTTATATATGTGTAGCTTGATAACAATCTATCATTCCTGAAGATGTGTAAGATTCTGGAGATCTATGTCGGGTAAGACCACATTGATGATTCGTCCACCATTACACACCGAAAGAGTGCCCTTCAAAATACCATTTTGGTATGATGTTTGAATATGTCTAGAGAACTTTCATATGGAACATGTTAGGCCTGGGAATACTGAATGTAACAATGTATTAGACAAGACAAAACGTAAAATGGTAATGAGTTTTGACACGCGTAACTTGCGAGACATTTTATTGTAACTTACGTGACGGAGATGAAAGGGTCAATCTATTTCCCTTTGCGGCTAATCTATCCAGTTATATGTGTAGCTTGATACCAATCTTACTTTCGTTAAGATTTGCAAGATTCCGGAGATCTATTTGAGATAAGACAACATATAGAATTCTTCCGCCATTACCAACTGAAGAAATGCCCTTAAATATTCCGTTTTGGTGTGATGTGTGAATTTCTTTCGAGCACTTTGACATAGGACATGTTGGCCCGTGAATTATTAATGTAATACTGTATTAGACAAGATACAACATTAAATGGGAATGAGTTTTCACACGCGTAATTTACGAGACAGTTTATTATAACTTACGTGACGGAGATCAAAGGGTCAATCAATTTCCCTTTGCGGTAATTATATCGGGATATATGTGTAGCTTGATAAAAATCTACCTTTCCTGAAGATTTGCAAGATTCAGGAGATCTGTATCGTGTAAGACTACATTTAAAATTCGTCCGCCATTAAGCACCTTGTGATTGCCCTTTAAAATACCGTTTTCGAGTAATGTGTGAAATTCTTTTGAGCAACATGACACCGGACATGTTGGCCCGTGAATACGTAATGTAATATTGCATTAGACAAAATAAATCATTAAATGGGAATGACTGTTCACACGCGTAACTTACGAGACATTTTATTGTAACCTACGTGACGGAGATCAAAGGGTCAAACAATTTCCCTTTGTCGGTAGTCTAACTAGTTATATCTGTTGCTTGATATTAATCACATTTTTAGGAAGATTTCCAAGATTCAGGAGATCTATTTGGGGAAGACCACATTGAGAATTCTTCAACCATTACTCACCGAAAGAGTGTCCTTCAAAATACCATTTTGGTGTGATGTTTGAATTTTTCTAAAGAGCTTTGATATGGAACATGTTAGGCCTGGGAATACTGAATGTAATAATGTATTAGACAACACAAAACGTAAAATGGTAACGAGTTTCACACACGTAACTTACGTGACATTTTATTGTAACTTACGTGACGGAGATCGAAGGGATAATCAAATTCCCTTTGCGGCTAATCTATACAGTTATATGTGGTGCTTAATAAAAATATATCTTTCCTGAAGATTTGCAAGATTTATGAGATCTACATCGGGTAAGACCACATTTAGAATTCATCCGCCATTACCCACCGAAACAGTGCCCTTGGAAATACTGTTTTGGTGTGATGTTTGAATTTTTCTAGAGAACTTTGATATGAAACATGTTAGGCCCGCGAATATTGAATGTAATAATGCATTAGACAGGACAAAACGACAAATGGTAACGAGTTTTGACACGCGTAACTTGCGAGACATTGTATTGTAACTTACGTGACTGAGATCAAAGGGTCAATCAATTTCCCTTTGCGGCTAATCTATCTAGTTATATGTGTAGCTTGATACCAATCTTACTTTCGTGAATATTTGCTAGATTCAGGAGATCACTTTTAGAATTCGTCCGCCATTATCTACCGAATGAGTGTCCTTGAAAACTCCGTTTTGGTATGATGTGTGATTTTCTTTCGAGCTCTTTCACATAGGACATGTTGGCCTGTGAATTATGAATGTAATACTGTATAAGACAAGATAAAACACTAAATGGGAATGCGTTTTCACACGAATAACTTACGAGACATTTTATTGTAAATTACGTGACGCAGATCAAAGGGTCAATCAATTTCTCTTTGCAGTTATTATATATTTATATATGTGTAGCTTGACAACAATCTATCATTCCTGAAGATGTGTAAGTTTCTGGAGATCTATGTCGGGTAAGACCACATTGATGATCCGTCAGCCATTACACACCGAAAGAGTGCCCTTCAAAATACCATTTTGGTGTGATGTTTGAATTTGTCTAGAGAACTTTCATATGGAACATGTTAGGCCTGGGAATACTGATTGTAATAATGTATTAGACAAGACAAAACGTAAAATGGTAATGAGTTTTGACACGCGTAAATTGCGAGACACTTTATTGTAACTTACGTGACGGAGATCAAAGGGTCAATAATTTCCCTTTGCAGCTAATCTATCTAGTTATATGTGGTGCTTGATAAAAATCTATCTTTCCTGAAGATTTGTAAGATTCAGGAGATCTATATCGGGTAAGACCACATTTAGAATTCGTCCACCATTACCCACCGTATGAGTGAAATTGAAAATACCGTTTTGGAGTGATGTGTGCATTTCTTTAAAGCAATTTGACATCGGACATTTTGGCCCGTGAGATCTTAATGTAACACTGCAATAGACAATATAAAACATTAAATGGGATTGAGTTTTCACACGCGTAACTTACAAGACATTTTACTGTAACTTACGTGACGGAGATCAAAAGGTCAAACAATTTCCATTTGCGGCTAATCTATCCAGTTATATGTGTAGCTTGATACCAATCTTACTTTCGTGAAGATTTGCAAGACTCAGGAGATCTATTTGGGATAAGATCACTTTTATAATTCGTTCGCCATTATCCACCAAATGAGTGCCCTTGAAAATACAGTTTTGGTATGATGTGTGAATTTCTTTGGAGCATTTTAACATAGGACATATTGGCACGTGAATTATGAATGTGATACTGTATTAGACAACATAAAACACTAAATGGGAGTGCTTTTTCACACGAATAACTTACGAGACATTTTCTTGTCACTGACGTGACGGAGATCAAAGAGTCAAACAATTTACCTTTGTGGCTAATCTTTCTAGTTATACGAGTAGCTTGATACCAATCTTACTTTCGTGAATATTTGCTAGACTCAGGAGATCAATTTGGGATAAGATCATTTTTAGAATTCGTCCGTCATTATGCACCGAATGAGTGTCCTTGAAAATTCCGTTTTGGCATGATGTGTGATTTTCTTTCGAGCTCTTTTAAATAGGACATGTTGGCCTGTGAATTATGAATGTAATACTGTATTAGACAATATAAAACACTAAATGGGAATGCGTTTTCACACGAATAACTTACGAGACATTTTATTGTAAATTACGTGACGCAGATCAAAGGGTCAATCAATTTCCCTTTGCAGTTATTATATATTTATATATGTGTAGCTTGATAACAATCTATCATTCCTGAAGATGTGTAAGATTCTGGAGATCTATGTCGGGTAAGACCACATTGATGATTCGTCCACCATTACACACCGAAAGAGTGCCCTTCAAAATACCATTTTGGTGTGATGTTTGAATTTGTCTAGAGAACTTTCATATGGAACATGTTAGGCCTGGGAATACTGAATGTAATAATGTATTAGACAAGACAAAACGTAAAATGGTAATGAGTTTTGACATGCGTAATTTGCAAGACATTTTATTGTAACTTACGTGACGGAGATTAATGAGTCAATCAATTTCCCGTTGCCGCTAATGTATGTAGTTATATGTGGTGCTCGATAAAAATCTACCTTTCCTGAAGATTTGCAAGATTCTGGAGATCGTGCAAGACCACATTTAGAATTCGTCCGCCATTATCCACCGAATGAGTGCCCTTGAAAATACCGTTTTGGATTGATGTGTGAATTTCTGTTGAGCATATTTACACAAGACAGGTTGGCCCGTGAATACTGACTGTAATACTGCATTAGACAACATAAATCATTAAATGGGAAAGAGTGTTCACACGTGTAACTTACGAGATATTTTATTGTAACTTACGTGACGAAGTTCAAAGTGTCAAACAATTTCCCTTGATGGCTCATCCATCTATTTATATATGTTGCTTGATATTAAACTAACTTTTAGGAAGATTTCCAAGATTCAGGAGATCTATTTGGGGAAGACCAAATTGAGGATTCTTCAGCCATTACCCACCAAAAGAGTGCCCTTGAAAATACCCTTTTGGTGTTATGTTTGAATTTTTCTAGAGAACTTTCATATGGAACATGTTAGGCCTGGGAATACTGAATGTAATAATGTATTAGACAAGACAAAACGTAAAATGGTAATGAGTTTTGACACACGTAACTTGCGAGACATTTTATTATAACTTACGTGACGGAGATCAAAGGGTCAATCAATTTCCCTTTGCGGCTAATCTATCTAGTTATATGTGGTGCTTCATAAAAATCTATCTTTCCTGAAGATTTGCAAGTTTCAGGAGATCTATATCGAGAAAGACCACATTTAGAATTCGTCCCACCGAATGAGTGAACTTGAAAATAACGTTTTGGTGTGATGTGTGCATTTCTTTAAAGCAATTTGACATCGGACATTTTGGCCCGTGAAATCTTAATGTAATACTGCAATAGACAATATAAAACATTAAATGGGATTGAGTTTTCACACGCGTAACTTACAAGACATTTTATTGTAATTTACGTGACGGAGATCAAAGG
The DNA here is from genome assembly GCA_020002185.1 of Paraescarpia echinospica. Classification (NCBI taxonomy): domain Eukaryota; kingdom Metazoa; phylum Annelida; class Polychaeta; order Sabellida; family Siboglinidae; genus Paraescarpia; species Paraescarpia echinospica. The sequence continues at coordinate 39,106,122 of CM034541.1, forward strand.
GTCAAACAATTTCCCTTTGCGGCTAATCTATCTAGTTATATGTGTAGCTTGATACCAATCTTACTTTCGTTAAGATTTGCAAGACTCAGGAGATCAATTTGGGTTAAGATCAATTTTAGAATTCGTCCGCCATTACCAACCGTATGAGTGCCCTTGAAAATACAGTTTTGGTATGATGTGTGATTTTCTTTGGAGCATTTTGATATAGGACATATTGGCCCGTGAATTATGAATGTAATACTGTATTAGACAACATAAAACACTAAATGGGAGTGCTTTTTCACACGAATAACTTACGAGACAGTTTCTTGTCACTGACGTGACGGAGATCAAAGAGTCAAACAATTTCCCTTTGTGGCTAATCTATCTAGTTATACGAGTAGCTTGATACCAATCTTACTTTCGTGAATATTTGCTAGACTCAGGAGATCAATTTGGGATAAGATCACTTTTAGAATTCGTCCGCCATTATCCACCGAATGAGTGTCCTTGAACATTCCGTTTTGGTATGATGTGTGATTTTCTTTCGAGCTATTTTAAATAGGACATGTTGGCCTGTGAATTATGAATGTAATACTGTATTAGACAAGATAAAACACTAAATGGGAATGCGTTTTCACACGAATAACTTACGAGACATTTTATTGTAAATTACGTGACGCAGATCAAAGGGTAAATCAATTTCCCTTTGCAGTTATTATATATTTATATATGTGTAGCTTGATAACAATCTATCATTCCTGAAGATGTGTAAGATTCTGGAGATCTATGTCGGGTAAGACCACATTGATGATTCGTCCACCATTACACACCGAAAGAGTGCCCTTCAAAATACCATTTTGGTGTGATGTTTGAATTTGTCTAGAGAACTTTCATATGGAACATGTTAGGCCTGGGAATATTGAATGTAATAATGTATTAGACAAGACAAAACGTAAAATGGTAATGAGTTTTGACATGCGTAACTTGCAAGACATTTTATTGTAACTTACGTGACGGAGATTAATGAGTCAATCAATTTCCCGTTGCCGCTAATGTATGTAGTTATATGTGGTGCTCGATAAAAATCTACCTTTCCTGAAGATTTGCAAGATTCTGGAGATCGTGTAAGACCACATTTAGAATTCGTCCGCCATTATCCACCGAATGAGTGCCCTTGAAAATACCGTTTTGGATTGATGTGTGAATTTCTGTTGAGCATATTTACACAAGACAGGTTGGCCCGTGAATACTGACTGTAATACTGCATTAGACAACATAAATCATTAAATGGGAAAGAGTGTTCACACGTGTAACTTACGAGATATTTTATTGTAACTTACGTGACGAAGTTCAAAGTGTCAAACAATTTCCCTTGATGGCTCATCCATCTATTTATATATGTTGCTTGATATTAAACTAACTTTTAGGAAGATTTCCAAGATTCAGGAGATCTATTTGGGGAAGACCAAATTGAGGATTCTTCAGCCATTACCCACCAAAAGAGTGCCCTTGAAAATACCCTTTTGGTGTTATGTTTGAATTTTTCTAGAGAACTTTCATATGGAACATGTTAGGCCTGGGAATACTGAATGTAATAATGTATTAGACAAGACAAAACGTAAAATGGTAATGAGTTTTGACACACGTAACTTGCGAGACATTTTATTATAACTTACGTGACGGAGATCAAAGGGTCAATCAATTTCCCTTTGCGGCTAATCTATCTAGTTATATGTGGTGCTTCATAAAAATCTATCTTTCCTGAAGATTTGCAAGTTTCAGGAGATCTATATCGAGAAAGACCACATTTAGAATTCGTCCCACCGAATGAGTGAACTTGAAAATAACGTTTTGGTGTGATGTGTGCATTTCTTTAAAGCAATTTGACATCGGACATTTTGGCCCGTGAAATCTTAATGTAATACTGCAATAGACAATATAAAACATTAAATGGGATTGAGTTTTCACACGCGTAACTTACAAGACATTTTATTGTAATTTACGTGACGGAGATCAAAGGGTCAAACAATTTCCCTTTGCGGCTAATCTATCTAGTTATATGTGTAGCTTGATACCAATCTTACTTTCGTTAAGATTTGCAAGACTCAGGAGATCAATTTGGGTTAAGATCAATTTTAGAATTCGTCCGCCATTATCCACCGTATGAGTGCCCTTGAAAATACAGTTTTGGTATGATGTGTGATTTTCTTTGGAGCATTTTGATATAGGACATATTGGCCCGTGAATTATGAATGTAATACTGTATTAGACAACATAAAACACTAAATGGGAGTGCTTTTTCACACGAATAACTTACGAGACAGTTTCTTGTCACTGACGTGACGGAGATCAAAGAGTCAAACAATTTCCCTTTGTGGCTAATCTATCTAGTTATACGAGTAGCTTGATACCAATCTTACTTTCGTGAATATTTGCTAGACTCAGGAGATCAATTTGGGATAAGATCACTTTTAGAATTCGTCCGCCATTATCCACCGAATGAGTGTCCTTGAACATTCCGTTTTGGTATGATGTGTGATTTTCTTTCGAGCTATTTTAAATAGGACATGTTGGCCTGTGAATTATGAATGTAATACTGTATTAGACAAGATAAAACACTAAATGGGAATGCGTTTTCACACGAATAACTTACGAGACATTTTATTGTAAATTACGTGACGCAGATCAAAGGGTAAATCAATTTCCCTTTGCAGTTATTATATATTTATATATGTGTAGCTTGATAACAATCTATCATTCCTGAAGATGTGTAAGATTCTGGAGATCTATGTCGGGTAAGACCACATTGATGATTCGTCCACCATTACACACCGAAAGAGTGCCCTTCAAAATACCATTTTGGTGTGATGTTTGAATTTGTCTAGAGAACTTTCATATGGAACATGTTAGGCCTGGGAATACTGAATGTAATAATGTATTAGACAAGACAAAACGTAAAATGGTAATGAGTTTTGACATGCGTAACTTGCAAGACATTTTATTGTAACTTACGTGACGGAGATTAATGAGTCAATCAATTTCCCGTTGCCGCTAATGTATGTAGTTATATGTGGTGCTCGATAAAAATCTACCTTTCCTGAAGATTTGCAAGATTCTGGAGATCGTGTAAGACCACATTTAGAATTCGTCCGCCATTATCCACCGAATGAGTGCCCTTGAAAATACCGTTTTGGATTGATGTGTGAATTTCTGTTGAGCATATTTACACAAGACAGGTTGGCCCGTGAATACTGACTGTAATACTGCATTAGACAACATAAATCATTAAATGGGAAAGAGTGTTCACACGTGTAACTTACGAGATATTTTATTGTAACTTACGTGACGAAGTTCAAAGTGTCAAACAATTTCCCTTGATGGCTCATCTATCTATTTATATATGTTGCTTGATATTAAACTAACTTTTAGGAAGATTTCCAAGATTCAGGAGATCTATTTGGGGAAGACCAAATTGAGGATTCTTCAGCCATTACCCACCAAAAGAGTGCCCTTGAAAATACCCTTTTGGTGTTATGTTTGAATTTTTCTAGAGAACTTTCATATGGAACATGTTAGGCCTGGGAATACTGAATGTAATAATGTATTAGACAAGACAAAACGTAAAATGGTAATGAGTTTTGACACACGTAACTTGCGAGACATTTTATTATAACTTACGTGACGGAGATCAAAGGGTCAATCAATTTCCCTTTGCGGCTAATCTATCTAGTTATATGTGGTGCTTCATAAAAATCTATCTTTCCTGAAGATTTGCAAGTTTCAGGAGATCTATATCGAGAAAGACCACATTTAGAATTCGTCCCACCGAATGAGTGAACTTGAAAATAACGTTTTGGTGTGATGTGTGCATTTCTTTAAAGCAATTTGACATCGGACATTTTGGCCCGTGAAATCTTAATGTAATACTGCAATAGACAATATAAAACATTAAATGGGATTGAGTTTTCACACGCGTAACTTACAAGACATTTTATTGTAATTTACGTGACGGAGATCAAAGGGTCAAACAATTTCCCTTTGCGGCTAATCTATCTAGTTATATGTGTAGCTTGATACCAATCTTACTTTCGTTAAGATTTGCAAGACTCAGGAGATCAATTTGGGTTAAGATCAATTTTAGAATTCGTCCGCCATTATCCACCGTATGAGTGCCCTTGAAAATACAGTTTTGGTATGATGTGTGATTTTCTTTGGAGCATTTTGATATAGGACATATTGGCCCGTGAATTATGAATGTAATACTGTATTAGACAACATAAAACACTAAATGGGAGTGCTTTTTCACACGAATAACTTACGAGACAGTTTCTTGTCACTGACGTGACGGAGATCAAAGAGTCAAACAATTTCCCTTTGTGGCTAATCTATCTAGTTATACGAGTAGCTTGATACCAATCTTACTTTCGTGAATATTTGCTAGACTCAGGAGATCAATTTGGGATAAGATCACTTTTAGAATTCGTCCGCCATTATCCACCGAATGAGTGTCCTTGAACATTCCGTTTTGGTATGATGTGTGATTTTCTTTCGAGCTATTTTAAATAGGACATGTTGGCCTGTGAATTATGAATGTAATACTGTATTAGACAAGATAAAACACTAAATGGGAATGCGTTTTCACACGAATAACTTACGAGACATTTTATTGTAAATTACGTGACGCAGATCAAAGGGTAAATCAATTTCCCTTTGCAGTTATTATATATTTATATATGTGTAGCTTGATAACAATCTATCATTCCTGAAGATGTGTAAGATTCTGGAGATCTATGTCGGGTAAGACCACATTGATGATTCGTCCACCATTACACACCGAAAGAGTGCCCTTCAAAATACCATTTTGGTGTGATGTTTGAATTTGTCTAGAGAACTTTCATATGGAACATGTTAGGCCTGGGAATACTGAATGTAATAATGTATTAGACAAGACAAAACGTAAAATGGTAATGAGTTTTGACATGCGTAACTTGCAAGACATTTTATTGTAACTTACGTGACGGAGATTAATGAGTCAATCAATTTCCCGTTGCCGCTAATGTATGTAGTTATATGTGGTGCTCGATAAAAATCTACCTTTCCTGAAGATTTGCAAGATTCTGGAGATCGTGTAAGACCACATTTAGAATTCGTCCGCCATTATCCACCGAATGAGTGCCCTTGAAAATACCGTTTTGGATTGATGTGTGAATTTCTGTTGAGCATATTTACACAAGACAGGTTGGCCCGTGAATACTGACTGTAATACTGCATTAGACAACATAAATCATTAAATGGGAAAGAGTGTTCACACGTGTAACTTACGAGATATTTTATTGTAACTTACGTGACGAAGTTCAAAGTGTCAAACAATTTCCCTTGATGGCTCATCTATCTATTTATATATGTTGCTTGATATTAAACTAACTTTTAGGAAGATTTCCAAGATTCAGGAGATCTATTTGGGGAAGACCAAATTGAGGATTCTTCAGCCATTACCCACCAAAAGAGTGCCCTTGAAAATACCCTTTTGGTGTTATGTTTGAATTTTTCTAGAGAACTTTCATATGGAACATGTTAGGCCTGGGAATACTGAATGTAATAATGTATTAGACAAGACAAAACGTAAAATGGTAATGAGTTTTGACACACGTAACTTGCGAGACATTTTATTATAACTTACGTGACGGAGATCAAAGGGTCAATCAATTTCCCTTTGCGGCTAATCTATCTAGTTATATGTGGTGCTTCATAAAATCTATCTTTCCTGAAGATTTGCAAGTTTCAGGAGATCTATATCGAGAAAGACCACATTTAGAATTCGTCCCACCGAATGAGTGAACTTGAAAATAACGTTTTGGTGTGATGTGTGCATTTCTTTAAAGCAATTTGACATCGGACATTTTGGCCCGTGAAATCTTAATGTAATACTGCAATAGACAATATAAAACATTAAATGGGATTGAGTTTTCACACGCGTAACTTACAAGACATTTTATTGTAATTTACGTGACGGAGATCAAAGGGTCAAACAATTTCCCTTTGCGGCTAATCTATCTAGTTATATGTGTAGCTTGATACCAATCTTACTTTCGTTAAGATTTGCAAGACTCAGGAGATCAATTTGGGTTAAGATCAATTTTAGAATTCGTCCGCCATTATCCACCGTATGAATGCCCTTGAAAATACAGTTTTGGTATGATGTGTGCTTTTCTTTGGAGCATTTTGATATAGGACATATTGGCTCGTGAATTATGAATGTAATACTGTATTAGACAACATAAAACACTAAATGGGAGTGCTTTTTCACACGAATAACTTACGAGACAGTTTCTTGTCACTGACGTGACGGAGATCAAAGAGTCAAACAATTTCCCTTTGTGGCTAATCTATCTAGTTATACGAGTAGCTTGATACCAATCTTACTTTCGTGAATATTTGCTAGACTCAGGAGATCAATTTGGGATAAGATCACTTTTAGAATTCGTCCGCCATTATCCACCGAATGAGTGTCCTTGAACATTCCGTTTTGGTATGATGTGTGATTTTCTTTCGAGCTATTTTAAATAGGACATGTTGGCCTGTGAATTATGAATGTAATACTGTATTAGACAAGATAAAACACTAAATGGGAATGCGTTTTCACACGAATAACTTACGAGACATTTTATTGTAAATTACGTGACGCAGATCAAAGGGTCAATCAATTTCCCTTTGCAGTTATTATATATTTATATATGTGTAGCTTGATAACAATCTATCATTCCTGAAGATGTGTAAGATTCTGGAGATCTATGTCGGGTAAGACCACATTGATGATTCGTCCACCATTACACACCGAAAGAGTGCCCTTCAAAATACCATTTTGGTGTGATGTTTGAATTTGTCTAGAGAACTTTCATATGGAACATGTTAGGCCTGGGAATACTGAATGTAATAATGTATTAGACAAGACAAAACGTAAAATGGTAATGAGTTTTGACATGCGTAACTTGCAAGACATTTTATTGTAACTTACGTGACGGAGATTAATGAGTCAATCAATTTCCCTTTGCCGCTAGTGTATGTAGTTATATGTGGTGCTCGATAAAAATCTACCTTTCCTGAAGATTTGCAAGATTCTGGAGATCGTGTAAGACCACATTTAGAATTCGTCCGCCATTATCCACCGAATGAGTGCCTTTGAAAATACCGTTTTGGATTGATGTGTGAATTTCTGTTGAGCATATTTACACAAGACAGGTTGGCCCGTGAATACTGACTGTAATACTGCATTATACAACATAAATCATTAAATGGGAAAGAGTGTTCACACGTGTAACTTACGAGATATTTTATTGTAACTTACGTGACGAAGTTCAAAGTGTCAAACAATTTCCCTTGATGGCTCATCTATCTATTTATATATGTTGCTTGATATTAAATTAACTTTTAGGAAGATTTCCAAGATTCAGGAGATCTATTTGGGGAAGACCAAATTGAGGATTCTTCAGCCATTACCCACCAAAAGAGTGCCCTTGAAAATACCCTTTTGGTGTTATGTTTGAATTTTTCTAGAGAACTTTCATATGGAACATGTTAGGCCTGGGAATACTGAATGTAATAATGTATTAGACAAGACAAAACGTAAAATGGTAATGAGTTTTGACACACGTAACTTGCGAGACATTTTATTATAACTTACGTGACGGAGATCAAAGGGTTAATCAATTTCCCTTTGCGGCTAATCTATCTAGTTATATGTGGTGCTTCATAAAAATCTATCTTTCCTGAAGATTTGCAAGTTTCAGGAGATCTATATCGAGAAAGACCACATTTCGAATTCGTCCGCCATTACCCACCGATTGAGTGAACTTGAAAATAACGTTTTGGTGTGATGTGTGCATTTCTTTAAAGCAATTTGACATCGGACATTTTGGCCCGTGAAATCTTAATGTAATACTGCAATAGACAATATAAAACATTAAATGGGATTGAGTTTTCACACGCGTAACTTACAAGACATTTTATTGTAATTTACGTGACGGAGATCAAAGGGTCAAACAATTTCCCTTTGCGGCTAATCTATCTAGTTATATGTGTAGCTTGATACCAATCTTACTTTCGTTAAGATTTGCAAGACTCAGGAGATCAATTTGGGTTAAGATCAATTTTAGAATTCGTCCGCCATTATCCACCGTATGAGTGCCCTTGAAAATACAGTTTTGGTATGATGTGTGATTTTCTTTGGAGCATTTTGATATAGGACATATTGGCCCGTGAATTATGAATGTAATACTGTATTAGACAACATAAAACACTAAATGGGAGTGCTTTTTCACACGAATAACTTACGAGACAGTTTCTTGTCACTGACGTGACGGAGATCAAAGAGTCAAACAATTTCCCTTTGTGGCTAATCTATCTAGTTATACGAGTAGCTTGATACCAATCTTACTTTCGTGAATATTTGCTAGACTCAGGAGATCAATTTGGGATAAGATCACTTTTAGAATTCGTCCGCCATTATCCACCGAATGAGTGTCCTTGAACATTCCGTTTTGGTATGATGTGTGATTTTCTTTCGAGCTATTTTAAATAGGACATGTTGGCCTGTGAATTATGAATGTAATACTGTATTAGACAAGATAAAACACTAAATGGGAATGCGTTTTCACACGAATAACTTACGAGACATTTTATTGTAAATTTCGTGACGCAGATCAAAGGGTAAATCAATTTCCCTTTGCAGTTATTATATATTTATATATGTGTAGCTTGATAACAATCTATCATTCCTGAAGATGTGTAAGATTCTGGAGATCTATGTCGGGTAAGACCACATTGATGATTCGTCCACCATTACACACCGAAAGAGTGCCCTTCAAAATACCATTTTGGTGTGATGTTTGAATTTGTCTAGAGAACTTTCATATGGAACATGTTAGGCCTGGGAATATTGAATGTAATAATGTATTAGACAAGACAAAACGTAAAATGGTAATGAGTTTTGACATGCGTAACTTGCAAGACATTTTATTGTAACTTACGTGACGGAGATTAATGAGTCAATCAATTTCCCGTTGCCGCTAATGTATGTAGTTATATGTGGTGCTCGATAAAAATCTACCTTTCCTGAAGATTTGCAAGATTCTGGAGATCGTGTAAGACCACATTTAGAATTCGTCCGCCATTATCCACCGAATGAGTGCCCTTGAAAATACCGTTTTGGATTGATGTGTGAATTTCTGTTGAGCATATTTACACAAGACAGGTTGGCCCGTGAATACTGACTGTAATACTGCATTAGACAACATAAATCATTAAATGGGAAAGAGTGTTCACACGTGTAACTTACGAGATATTTTATTGTAACTTACGTGACGAAGTTCAAAGTGTCAAACAATTTCCCTTGATGGCTCATCTATCTATTTATATATGTTGCTTGATATTAAACTAACTTTTAGGAAGATTTCCAAGATTCAGGAGATCTATTTGGGGAAGACCAAATTGAGGATTCTTCAGCCATTACCCACCAAAAGAGTGCCCTTGAAAATACCCTTTTGGTGTTATGTTTGAATTTTTCTAGAGAACTTTCATATGGAACATGTTAGGCCTGGGAATACTGAATGTAATAATGTATTAGACAAGACAAAACGTAAAATGGTAATGAGTTTTGACACACGTAACTTGCGAGACATTTTATTATAACTTACGTGACGGAGATCAAAGGGTCAATCAATTTCCCTTTGCGGCTAATCTATCTAGTTATACGTGGTGCTTCATAAAAATCTATCTTTCCTGAAGATTTGCAAGTTTCAGGAGATCTATATCGAGAAAGACCACATTTAGAATTCGTCCCACCGAATGAGTGAACTTGAAAATAACGTTTTGGTGTGATGTGTGCATTTCTTTAAAGCAATTTGACATCGGACATTTTGGCCCGTGAAATCTTAATGTAATACTGCAATAGACAATATAAAACATTAAATGGGATTGAGTTTTCACACGCGTAACTTACAAGACATTTTATTGTAATTTACGTGACGGAGATCAAAGGGTCAAACAATTTCCCTTTGCGGCTAATCTATCTAGTTATATGTGTAGCTTGATACCAATCTTACTTTCGTTAAGATTTGCAAGACTCAGGAGATCAATTTGGGTTAAGATCAATTTTAGAATTCGTCCGCCATTATCCACCGAATGAGTGTCCTTGGACATTCCGTTTTGGTATGATGTGTGATTTTCTTTCGAGCTATTTTAAATAGGACATGTTGGCCTGTGAATTATGAATGTAATACTGTATTAGACAAGATAAAACACTAAATGGGAATGCGTTTTCACACGAATAACTTACGAGACATTTTATTGTAAATTACGTGACGCAGATCAAAGGGTAAATCAATTTCCCTTTGCAGTTATTATATATTTATATATGTGTAGCTTGATAACAATCTATCATTCCTGAAGATGTGTAAGATTCTGGAGATCTATGTCGGGTAAGACCACATTGATGATTCGTCCACCATTACACACCGAAAGAGTGCCCTTCAAAATACCATTTTGGTGTGATGTTTGAATTTGTCTAGAGAACTTTCATATGGAACATGTTAGGCCTGGGAATATTGAATGTAATAATGTATTAGACAAGACAAAACGTAAAATGGTAATGAGTTTTGACATGCGTAACTTGCAAGACATTTTATTGTAACTTACGTGACGGAGATTAATGAGTCAATCAATTTCCCGTTGCCGCTAATGTATGTAGTTATATGTGGTGCTCGATAAAAATCTACCTTTCCTGAAGATTTGCAAGATTCTGGAGATCGTGTAAGACCACATTTAGAATTCGTCCGCCATTATCCACCGAATGAGTGCCCTTGAAAATACCGTTTTGGATTGATGTGTGAATTTCTGTTGAGCATATTTACACAAGACAGGTTGGCCCGTGAATACTGACTGTAATACTGCATTAGACAACATAAATCATTAAATGGGAAAGAGTGTTCACACGTGTAACTTACGAGATATTTTATTGTAACTTACGTGACGAAGTTCAAAGTGTCAAACAATTTCCCTTGATGGCTCATCCATCTATTTATATATGTTGCTTGATATTAAACTAACTTTTAGGAAGATTTCCAAGATTCAGGAGATCTATTTGGGGAAGACCAAATTGAGGATTCTTCAGCCATTACCCACCAAAAGAGTGCCCTTGAAAATACCCTTTTGGTGTTATGTTTGAATTTTTCTAGAGAACTTTCATATGGAACATGTTAGGCCTGGGAATACTGAATGTAATAATGTATTAGACAAGACAAAACGTAAAATGGTAATGAGTTTTGACACACGTAACTTGCGAGACATTTTATTATAACTTACGTGACGGAGATCAAAGGGTCAATCAATTTCCCTTTGCGGCTAATCTATCTAGTTATACGTGGTGCTTCATAAAAATCTATCTTTCCTGAAGATTTGCAAGTTTCAGGAGATCTATATCGAGAAAGACCACATTTAGAATTCGTCCCACCGAATGAGTGAACTTGAAAATAACGTTTTGGTGTGATGTGTGCATTTCTTTAAAGCAATTTGACATCGGACATTTTGGCCCGTGAAATCTTAATGTAATACTGCAATAGACAATATAAAACATTAAATGGGATTGAGTTTTCACACGCGTAACTTACAAGACATTTTATTGTAATTTACGTGACGGAGATCAAAGGGTCAAACAATTTCCCTTTGCGGCTAATCTATCTAGTTATATGTGTAGCTTGATACCAATCTTACTTTCGTTAAGATTTGCAAGACTCAGGAGATCAATTTGGGTTAAGATCAATTTTAGAATTCGTCCGCCATTATCCACCGTATGAGTGCCCTTGAAAATACAGTTTTGGTATGATGTGTGATTTTCTTTGGAGCATTTTGATATAGGACATATTGGCCCGTGAATTATGAATGTAATACTGTATTAGACAACATAAAACACTAAATGGGAGTGCTTTTTCACACGAATAACTTACGAGACAGTTTCTTGTCACTGACGTGACGGAGATCAAAGAGTCAAACAATTTCCCTTTGTGGCTAATCTATCTAGTTATACGAGTAGCTTGATACCAATCTTACTTTCGTGAATATTTGCTAGACTCAGGAGATCAATTTGGGATAAGATCACTTTTAGAATTCGTCCGCCATTATCCACCGAATGAGTGTCCTTGAACATTCCGTTTTGGTATGATGTGTGATTTTCTTTCGAGCTATTTTAAATAGGACATGTTGGCCTGTGAATTATGAATGTAATACTGTATTAGACAAGATAAAACACTAAATGGGAATGCGTTTTCACACGAATAACTTACGAGACATTTTATTGTAAATTACGTGACGCAGATCAAAGGGTAAATCAATTTCCCTTTGCAGTTATTATATATTTATATATGTGTAGCTTGATAACAATCTATCATTCCTGAAGATGTGTAAGATTCTGGAGATCTATGTCGGGTAAGACCACATTGATGATTCGTCCACCATTACACACCGAAAGAGTGCCCTTCAAAATACCATTTTGGTGTGATGTTTGAATTTGTCTAGAGAACTTTCATATGGAACATGTTAGGCCTGGGAATACTGAATGTAATAATGTATTAGACAAGACAAAACGTAAAATGGTAATGAGTTTTGACATGCGTAACTTGCAAGACATTTTATTGTAACTTACGTGACGGAGATTAATGAGTCAATCAATTTCCCGTTGCCGCTAATGTATGTAGTTATATGTGGTGCTCGATAAAAATCTACCTTTCCTGAAGATTTGCAAGATTCTGGAGATCGTGTAAGACCACATTTAGAATTCGTCCGCCATTATCCACCGAATGAGTGCCCTTGAAAATACCGTTTTGGATTGATGTGTGAATTTCTGTTGAGCATATTTACACAAGACAGGTTGGCCCGTGAATACTGACTGTAATACTGCATTAGACAACATAAATCATTAAATGGGAAAGAGTGTTCACACGTGTAACTTACGAGATATTTTATTGTAACTTACGTGACGAAGTTCAAAGTGTCAAACAATTTCCCTTGATGGCTCATCTATCTATTTATATATGTTGCTTGATTTTAAACTAACTTTTAGGAAGATTTCCAAGATTCAGGAGATCTATTTGGGGAAGACCAAATTGAGGATTCTTCAGCCATTACCCACCAAAAGAGTGCCCTTGAAAATACCCTTTTGGTGTTATGTTTGAATTTTTCTAGAGAACTTTCATATGGAACATGTTAGGCCTGGGAATACTGAATGTAATAATGTATTAGACAAGACAAAACGTAAAATGGTAATGAGTTTTGACACACGTAACTTGCGAGACATTTTATTATAACTTACGTGACGGAGATCAAAGGGTCAATCAATTTTCCTTTGCGGCTAATCTATCTAGTTATATGTGGTGCTTCATAAAAATCTATCTTTCCTGAAGATTTGCAAGTTTCAGGAGATCTATATCGAGAAAGACCACATTTAGAATTCGTCCCACCGAATGAGTGAACATGAAAATAACGTTTTGGTGTGATGTGTGCATTTCTTTAAAGCAATTTGACATCGGACATTTTGGCCCGTGAAATCTTAATGTAATACTGCAATAGACAATATAAAACATTAAATGGGATTGAGTTTTCACACGCGTAACTTACAAGACATTTTATTGTAATTTACGTGACGGAGATCAAAGGGTCAAACAATTTCCCTTTGCGGCTAATCTATCTAGTTATATGTGTAGCTTGATACCAATCTTACTTTCGTTAAGATTTGCAAGACTCAGGAGATCAATTTGGGTTAAGATCAATTTTAGAATTCGTCCGCCATTATCCACCGTATGAGTGCCCTTGAAAATACAGTTTTGGTATGATGTGTGATTTTCTTTGGAGCATTTTGATATAGGACATATTGGCTCGTGAATTATGAATGTAATACTGTATTAGACAACATAAAACACTAAATGGGAGTGCTTTTTCACACGAATAACTTACGAGACAGTTTCTTGTCACTGACGTGACGGAGATCAAAGAGTCAAACAATTTCCCTTTGTGGCTAATCTATCTAGTTATACGAGTAGCTTGATACCAATCTTACTTTCGTGAATATTTGCTAGACTCAGGAGATCAATTTGGGATAAGATCACTTTTAGAATTCGTCCGCCATTATCCACCGAATGAGTGTCCTTGAACATTCCGTTTTGGTATGATGTGTGATTTTCTTTCGAGCTATTTTAAATAGGACATGTTGGCCTGTGAATTATGAATGTAATACTGTATTAGACAAGATAAAACACTAAATGGGAATGCGTTTTCACACGAATAACTTACGAGACATTTTATTGTAAATTACGTGACGCAGATCAAAGGGTCAATCAATTTCCCTTTGCAGTTATTATATATTTATATATGTGTAGCTTGATAACAATCTATCATTCCTGAAGATGTGTAAGATTCTGGAGATCTATGTCGGGTAAGACCACATTGATGATTCGTCCACCATTACACACCGAAAGAGTGCCCTTCAAAATACCATTTTGGTGTGATGTTTGAATTTGTCTAGAGAACTTTCATATGGAACATGTTAGGCCTGGGAATACTGAATGTAATAATGTATTAGACAAGACAAAACGTAAAATGGTAATGAGTTTTGACATGCGTAACTTGCAAGACATTTTATTGTAACTTACGTGACGGAGATTAATGAGTCAATCAATTTCCCTTTGCCGCTAGTGTATGTAGTTATATGTGGTGCTCGATAAAAATCTACCTTTCCTGAAGATTTGCAAGATTCTGGAGATCGTGTAAGACCACATTTAGAATTCGTCCGCCATTATCCACCGAATGAGTGCCTTTGAAAATACCGTTTTGGATTGATGTGTGAATTTCTGTTGAGCATATTTACACAAGACAGGTTGGCCCGTGAATACTGACTGTAATACTGCATTATACAACATAAATCATTAAATGGGAAAGAGTGTTCACACGTGTAACTTACGAGATATTTTATTGTAACTTACGTGACGAAGTTCAAAGTGTCAAACAATTTCCCTTGATGGCTCATCTATCTATTTATATATGTTGCTTGATATTAAATTAACTTTTAGGAAGATTTCCAAGATTCAGGAGATCTATTTGGGGGAAGACCAAATTGAGGATTCTTCAGCCATTACCCACCAAAAGAGGGCCCTTGAAAATACCCTTTTGGTGTTATGTTTGAATTTGTCTAGAGAACTTTCATATGGAACATGTTAGGCCTGGGAATACTGAATGTAATAATGTATTAGACAAGACAAAACGTAAAATGGTAATGAGTTTTGACACACGTAACTTGCGAGACATTTTATTATAACTTACGTGACGGAGATCAAAGGGTTAATCAATTTCCCTTTGCGGCTAATCTATCTAGTTATATGTGGTGCTTCATAAAAATCTATCTTTCCTGAAGATTTGCAAGTTTCAGGAGATCTATATCGAGAAAGACCACATTTCGAATTCGTCCGCCATTACCCACCGATTGAGTGAACTTGAAAATAACGTTTTGGTGTGATGTGTGCATTTCTTTAAAGCAATTTGACATCGGACATTTTGGCCCGTGAAATCTTAATGTAATACTGCAATAGACAATATAAAACATTAAATGGGATTGAGTTTTCACACGCGTAACTTACAAGACATTTTATTGTAATTTACGTGACGGAGATCAAAGGGTCAAACAATTTCCCTTTGCGGCTAATCTATCTAGTTATATGTGTAGCTTGATACCAATCTTACTTTCGTTAAGATTTGCAAGACTCAGGAGATCAATTTGGGTTAAGATCAATTTTAGAATTCGTCCGCCATTATCCACCGTATGAGTGCCCTTGAAAATACAGTTTTGGTATGATGTGTGATTTTCTTTGGAGCATTTTGATATAGGACATATTGGCCCGTGAATTATGAATGTAATACTGTATTAGACAACATAAAACACTAAATGGGAGTGCTTTTTCACACGAATAACTTACGAGACAGTTTCTTGTCACTGACGTGACGGAGATCAAAGAGTCAAACAATTTCCCTTTGTGGCTAATCTATCTAGTTATACGAGTAGCTTGATACCAATCTTACTTTCGTGAATATTTGCTAGACTCAGGAGATCAATTTGGGATAAGATCACTTTTAGAATTCGTCCGCCATTATCCACCGAATGAGTGTCCTTGAACATTCCGTTTTGGTATGATGTGTGATTTTCTTTCGAGCTATTTTAAATAGGACATGTTGGCCTGTGAATTATGAATGTAATACTGTATTAGACAAGATAAAACACTAAATGGGAATGCGTTTTCACACGAATAACTTACGAGACATTTTATTGTAAATTTCGTGACGCAGATCAAAGGGTAAATCAATTTCCCTTTGCAGTTATTATATATTTATATATGTGTAGCTTGATAACAATCTATCATTCCTGAAGATGTGTAAGATTCTGGAGATCTATGTCGGGTAAGACCACATTGATGATTCGTCCACCATTACACACCGAAAGAGTGCCCTTCAAAATACCATTTTGGTGTGATGTTTGAATTTGTCTAGAGAACTTTCATATGGAACATGTTAGGCCTGGGAATATTGAATGTAATAATGTATTAGACAAGACAAAACGTAAAATGGTAATGAGTTTTGACATGCGTAACTTGCAAGACATTTTATTGTAACTTACGTGACGGAGATTAATGAGTCAATCAATTTCCCGTTGCCGCTAATGTATGTAGTTATATGTGGTGCTCGATAAAAATCTACCTTTCCTGAAGATTTGCAAGATTCTGGAGATCGTGTAAGACCACATTTAGAATTCGTCCGCCATTATCCACCGAATGAGTGCCCTTGAAAATACCGTTTTGGATTGATGTGTGAATTTCTGTTGAGCATATTTACACAAGACAGGTTGGCCCGTGAATACTGACTGTAATACTGCATTAGACAACATAAATCATTAAATGGGAAAGAGTGTTCACACGTGTAACTTACGAGATATTTTATTGTAACTTACGTGACGAAGTTCAAAGTGTCAAACAATTTCCCTTGATGGCTCATCTATCTATTTATATATGTTGCTTGATATTAAACTAACTTTTAGGAAGATTTCCAAGATTCAGGAGATCTATTTGGGGAAGACCAAATTGAGGATTCTTCAGCCATTACCCACCAAAAGAGTGCCCTTGAAAATACCCTTTTGGTGTTATGTTTGAATTTTTCTAGAGAACTTTCATATGGAACATGTTAGGCCTGGGAATACTGAATGTAATAATGTATTAGACAAGACAAAACGTAAAATGGTAATGAGTTTTGACACACGTAACTTGCGAGACATTTTATTATAACTTACGTGACGGAGATCAAAGGGTCAATCAATTTCCCTTTGCGGCTAATCTATCTAGTTATACGTGGTGCTTCATAAAAATCTATCTTTCCTGAAGATTTGCAAGTTTCAGGAGATCTATATCGAGAAAGACCACATTTAGAATTCGTCCCACCGAATGAGTGAACTTGAAAATAACGTTTTGGTGTGATGTGTGCATTTCTTTAAAGCAATTTGACATCGGACATTTTGGCCCGTGAAATCTTAATGTAATACTGCAATAGACAATATAAAACATTAAATGGGATTGAGTTTTCACACGCGTAACTTACAAGACATTTTATTGTAATTTACGTGACGGAGATCAAAGGGTCAAACAATTTCCCTTTGCGGCTAATCTATCTAGTTATATGTGTAGCTTGATACCAATCTTACTTTCGTTAAGATTTGCAAGACTCAGGAGATCAATTTGGGTTAAGATCAATTTTAGAATTCGTCCGCCATTATCCACCGAATGAGTGTCCTTGGACATTCCGTTTTGGTATGATGTGTGATTTTCTTTCGAGCTATTTTAAATAGGACATGTTGGCCTGTGAATTATGAATGTAATACTGTATTAGACAAGATAAAACACTAAATGGGAATGCGTTTTCACACGAATAACTTACGAGACATTTTATTGTAAATTACGTGACGCAGATCAAAGGGTAAATCAATTTCCCTTTGCAGTTATTATATATTTATATATGTGTAGCTTGATAACAATCTATCATTCCTGAAGATGTGTAAGATTCTGGAGATCTATGTCGGGTAAGACCACATTGATGATTCGTCCACCATTACACACCGAAAGAGTGCCCTTCAAAATACCATTTTGGTGTGATGTTTGAATTTGTCTAGAGAACTTTCATATGGAACATGTTAGGCCTGGGAATATTGAATGTAATAATGTATTAGACAAGACAAAACGTAAAATGGTAATGAGTTTTGACATGCGTAACTTGCAAGACATTTTATTGTAACTTACGTGACGGAGATTAATGAGTCAATCAATTTCCCGTTGCCGCTAATGTATGTAGTTATATGTGGTGCTCGATAAAAATCTACCTTTCCTGAAGATTTGCAAGATTCTGGAGATCGTGTAAGACCACATTTAGAATTCGTCCGCCATTATCCACCGAATGAGTGCCCTTGAAAATACCGTTTTGGATTGATGTGTGAATTTCTGTTGAGCATATTTACACAAGACAGGTTGGCC
Source organism: Paraescarpia echinospica (assembly GCA_020002185.1). Taxonomy (NCBI): domain Eukaryota; kingdom Metazoa; phylum Annelida; class Polychaeta; order Sabellida; family Siboglinidae; genus Paraescarpia; species Paraescarpia echinospica. The sequence goes on from CM034541.1 coordinate 39,124,709, forward strand.
CGTGAATACTGACTGTAATACTGCATTAGACAACATAAATCATTAAATGGGAAAGAGTGTTCACACGTGTAACTTACGAGATATTTTATTGTAACTTACGTGACGAAGTTCAAAGTGTCAAACAATTTCCCTTGATGGCTCATCTATCTATTTATATATGTTGCTTGATATTAAACTAACTTTTAGGAAGATTTCCAAGATTCAGGAGATCTATTTGGGGAAGACCAAATTGAGGATTCTTCAGCCATTACCCACCAAAAGAGTGCCCTTGAAAATACCCTTTTGGTGTTATGTTTGAATTTTTCTAGAGAACTTTCATATGGAACATGTTAGGCCTGGGAATACTGAATGTAATAATGTATTAGACAAGACAAAACGTAAAATGGTAATGAGTTTTGACACACGTAACTTGCGAGACATTTTATTATAACTTACGTGACGGAGATCAAAGGGTCAATCAATTTCCCTTTGCGGCTAATCTATCTAGTTATATGTGGTGCTTCATAAAAATCTATCTTTCCTGAAGATTTGCAAGTTTCAGGAGATCTATATCGAGAAAGACCACATTTAGAATTCGTCCCACCGAATGAGTGAACTTGAAAATAACGTTTTGGTGTGATGTGTGCATTTCTTTAAAGCAATTTGACATCGGACATTTTGGCCCGTGAAATCTTAATGTAATACTGCAATAGACAATATAAAACATTAAATGGGATTGAGTTTTCACACGCGTAACTTACAAGACATTTTATTGTAATTTACGTGACGGAGATCAAAGGGTCAAACAATTTCCCTTTGCGGCTAATCTATCTAGTTATATGTGTAGCTTGATACCAATCTTACTTTCGTTAAGATTTGCAAGACTCAGGAGATCAATTTGGGTTAAGATCAATTTTAGAATTCGTCCGCCATTATCCACCGTATGAGTGCCCTTGAAAATACAGTTTTGGTATGATGTGTGATTTTCTTTGGAGCATTTTGATATAGGACATATTGGCCCGTGAATTATGAATGTAATACTGTATTAGACAACATAAAACACTAAATGGGAGTGCTTTTTCACACGAATAACTTACGAGACAGTTTCTTGTCACTGACGTGACGGAGATCAAAGAGTCAAACAATTTCCCTTTGTGGCTAATCTATCTAGTTATACGAGTAGCTTGATACCAATCTTACTTTCGTGAATATTTGCTAGACTCAGGAGATCAATTTGGGATAAGATCACTTTTAGAATTCGTCCGCCATTATCCACCGAATGAGTGTCCTTGAACATTCCGTTTTGGTATGATGTGTGATTTTCTTTCGAGCTATTTTAAATAGGACATGTTGGCCTGTGAATTATGAATGTAATACTGTATTAGACAAGATAAAACACTAAATGGGAATGCGTTTTCACACGAATAACTTACGAGACATTTTATTGTAAATTACGTGACGCAGATCAAAGGGTAAATCAATTTCCCTTTGCAGTTATTATATATTTATATATGTGTAGCTTGATAACAATCTATCATTCCTGAAGATGTGTAAGATTCTGGAGATCTATGTCGGGTAAGACCACATTGATGATTCGTCCACCATTACACACCGAAAGAGTGCCCTTCAAAATACCATTTTGGTGTGATGTTTGAATTTGTCTAGAGAACTTTCATATGGAACATGTTAGGCCTGGGAATATTGAATGTAATAATGTATTAGACAAGACAAAACGTAAAATGGTAATGAGTTTTGACATGCGTAACTTGCAAGACATTTTATTGTAACTTACGTGACGGAGATTAATGAGTCAATCAATTTCCCGTTGCCGCTAATGTATGTAGTTATATGTGGTGCTCGATAAAAATCTACCTTTCCTGAAGATTTGCAAGATTCTGGAGATCGTGTAAGACCACATTTAGAATTCGTCCGCCATTATCCACCGAATGAGTGCCCTTGAAAATACCGTTTTGGATTGATGTGTGAATTTCTGTTGAGCATATTTACACAAGACAGGTTGGCCCGTGAATACTGACTGTAATACTGCATTAGACAACATAAATCATTAAATGGGAAAGAGTGTTCACACGTGTAACTTACGAGATATTTTATTGTAACTTACGTGACGAAGTTCAAAGTGTCAAACAATTTCCCTTGATGGCTCATCTATCTATTTATATATGTTGCTTGATTTTAAACTAACTTTTAGGAAGATTTCCAAGATTCAGGAGATCTATTTGGGGAAGACCAAATTGAGGATTCTTCAGCCATTACCCACCAAAAGAGTGCCCTTGAAAATACCCTTTTGGTGTTATGTTTGAATTTTTCTAGAGAACTTTCATATGGAACATGTTAGGCCTGGGAATACTGAATGTAATAATGTATTAGACAAGACAAAACGTAAAATGGTAATGAGTTTTGACACACGTAACTTGCGAGACATTTTATTATAACTTACGTGACGGAGATCAAAGGGTCAATCAATTTTCCTTTGCGGCTAATCTATCTAGTTATATGTGGTGCTTCATAAAAATCTATCTTTCCTGAAGATTTGCAAGTTTCAGGAGATCTATATCGAGAAAGACCACATTTAGAATTCGTCCCACCGAATGAGTGAACATGAAAATAACGTTTTGGTGTGATGTGTGCATTTCTTTAAAGCAATTTGACATCGGACATTTTGGCCCGTGAAATCTTAATGTAATACTGCAATAGACAATATAAAACATTAAATGGGATTGAGTTTTCACACGCGTAACTTACAAGACATTTTATTGTAATTTACGTGACGGAGATCAAAGGGTCAAACAATTTCCCTTTGCGGCTAATCTATCTAGTTATATGTGTAGCTTGATACCAATCTTACTTTCGTTAAGATTTGCAAGACTCAGGAGATCAATTTGGGTTAAGATCAATTTTAGAATTCGTCCGCCATTATCCACCGTATGAGTGCCCTTGAAAATACAGTTTTGGTATGATGTGTGATTTTCTTTGGAGCATTTTGATATAGGACATATTGGCCCGTGAATTATGAATGTAATACTGTATTAGACAACATAAAACACTAAATGGGAGTGCTTTATCACACGAATAACTTACGAGACAGTTTCTTGTCACTGACGTGACGGAGATCAAAGAGTCAAACAATTTCCCTTTGTGGCTAATCTATCTAGTTATACGAGTAGCTTGATACCAATCTTACTTTCGTGAATATTTGCTAGACTCAGGAGATCAATTTGGGATAAGATCACTTTTAGAATTCGTCCGCCATTATCCACCGAATGAGTGTCCTTGAACATTCCGTTTTGGTATGATGTGTGATTTTCTTTCGAGCTCTTTTAAATAGGACATGTTGGCCTGTGAATTATGAATGTAATACTGTATTAGACAAGATAAAACACTAAATGGGAATGCGTTTTCACACGAATAACTTACGAGACATTTTATTGTAAATTACGTGACGCAGATCAAAGGGTAAATCAATTTCCCTTTGCAGTTATTATATATTTATATATGTGTAGCTTGATAACAATCTATCATTCCTGAAGATGTGTAAGATTCTGGAGATCTATGTCGGGTAAGACCACATTGATGATTCATCCACCATTACACACCGAAAGAGTGCCCTTCAAAATACCATTTTGGTGTGATGTTTGAATTTGTCTAGAGAACTTTCATATGGAACATGTTAGGCCTGGGAATACTGAATGTAATAATGTATTAGACAAGACAAAACGTAAAATGGTAATGAGTTTTGACATGCGTAACTTGCAAGACATTTTATTGTAACTTACGTGACGGAGATTAATGAGTCAATCAATTTCCCGTTGCCGCTAATGTATGTAGTTATATGTGGTGCTCGATAAAAATCTACCTTTCCTGAAGATTTGCAAGATTCTGGAGATCGTGTAAGACCACATTTAGAATTCGTCCGCCATTATCCACCGAATGAGTGCCCTTGAAAATACCGTTTTGGATTGATGTGTGAATTTCTGTTGAGCATATTTACACAAGACAGGTTGGCCCGTGAATACTGACTGTAATACTGCATTAGACAACATAAATCATTAAATGGGAAAGAGTGTTCACACGTGTAACTTACGAGATATTTTATTGTAACTTACGTGACGAAGTTCAAAGTGTCAAACAATTTCCCTTGATGGCTCATCCATCTATTTATATATGTTGCTTGATATTAAACTAACTTTTAGGAAGATTTCCAAGATTCAGGAGATCTATTTGGGGAAGACCAAATTGAGGATTCTTCAGCCATTACCCACCAAAAGAGTGCCCTTGAAAATACCCTTTTGGTGTTATGTTTGAATTTTTCTAGAGAACTTTCATATGGAACATGTTAGGCCTGGGAATACTGAATGTAATAATGTATTAGACAAGACAAAACGTAAAATGGTAATGAGTTTTGACACACGTAACTTGCGAGACATTTTATTATAACTTACGTGACGGAGATCAAAGGGTCAATCAATTTCCCTTTGCGGCTAATCTATCTAGTTATATGTGGTGCTTCATAAAATCTATCTTTCCTGAAGATTTGCAAGTTTCAGGAGATCTATATCGAGAAAGACCACATTTAGAATTCGTCCCACCGAATGAGTGAACTTGAAAATAACGTTTTGGTGTGATGTGTGCATTTCTTTAAAGCAATTTGACATCGGACATTTTGGCCCGTGAAATCTTAATGTAATACTGCAATAGACAATATAAAACATTAAATGGGATTGAGTTTTCACACGCGTAACTTACAAGACATTTTATTGTAATTTACGTGACGGAGATCAAAGGGTCAAACAATTTCCCTTTGCGGCTAATCTATCTAGTTATATGTGTAGCTTGATACCAATCTTACTTTCGTTAAGATTTGCAAGACTCAGGAGATCAATTTGGGTTAAGATCAATTTTAGAATTCGTCCGCCATTATCCACCGTATGAATGCCCTTGAAAATACAGTTTTGGTATGATGTGTGCTTTTCTTTGGAGCATTTTGATATAGGACATATTGGCTCGTGAATTATGAATGTAATACTGTATTAGACAACATAAAACACTAAATGGGAGTGCTTTTTCACACGAATAACTTACGAGACAGTTTCTTGTCACTGACGTGACGGAGATCAAAGAGTCAAACAATTTCCCTTTGTGGCTAATCTATCTAGTTATACGAGTAGCTTGATACCAATCTTACTTTCGTGAATATTTGCTAGACTCAGGAGATCAATTTGGGATAAGATCACTTTTAGAATTCGTCCGCCATTATCCACCGAATGAGTGTCCTTGAACATTCCGTTTTGGTATGATGTGTGATTTTCTTTCGAGCTATTTTAAATAGGACATGTTGGCCTGTGAATTATGAATGTAATACTGTATTAGACAAGATAAAACACTAAATGGGAATGCGTTTTCACACGAATAACTTATGAGACATTTTATTGTAAATTACGTGACGCAGATCAAAGGGTCAATCAATTTCCCTTTGCAGTTATTATATATTTATATATGTGTAGCTTGATAACAATCTATCATTCCTGAAGATGTGTAAGATTCTGGAGATCTATGTCGGGTAAGACCACATTGATGATTCGTCCACCATTACACACCGAAAGAGTGCCCTTCAAAATACCATTTTGGTGTGATGTTTGAATTTGTCTAGAGAACTTTCATATGGAACATGTTAGGCCTGGGAATACTGAATGTAATAATGTATTAGACAAGACAAAACGTAAAATGGTAATGAGTTTTGACATGCGTAACTTGCAAGACATTTTATTGTAACTTACGTGACGGAGATTAATGAGTCAATCAATTTCCCTTTGCCGCTAGTGTATGTAGTTATATGTGGTGCTCGATAAAAATCTACCTTTCCTGAAGATTTGCAAGATTCTGGAGATCGTGTAAGACCACATTTAGAATTCGTCCGCCATTATCCACCGAATGAGTGCCTTTGAAAATACCGTTTTGGATTGATGTGTGAATTTCTGTTGAGCATATTTACACAAGACAGGTTGGCCCGTGAATACTGACTGTAATACTGCATTATACAACATAAATCATTAAATGGGAAAGAGTGTTCACACGTGTAACTTACGAGATATTTTATTGTAACTTACGTGACGAAGTTCAAAGTGTCAAACAATTTCCCTTGATGGCTCATCTATCTATTTATATATGTTGCTTGATATTAAATTAACTTTTAGGAAGATTTCCAAGATTCAGGAGATCTATTTGGGGAAGACCAAATTGAGGATTCTTCAGCCATTACCCACCAAAAGAGTGCCCTTGAAAATACCCTTTTGGTGTTATGTTTGAATTTTTCTAGAGAACTTTCATATGGAACATGTTAGGCCTGGGAATACTGAATGTAATAATGTATTAGACAAGACAAAACGTAAAATGGTAATGAGTTTTGACACACGTAACTTGCGAGACATTTTATTATAACTTACGTGACGGAGATCAAAGGGTTAATCAATTTCCCTTTGCGGCTAATCTATCTAGTTATATGTGGTGCTTCATAAAAATCTATCTTTCCTGAAGATTTGCAAGTTTCAGGAGATCTATATCGAGAAAGACCACATTTCGAATTCGTCCGCCATTACCCACCGATTGAGTGAACTTGAAAATAACGTTTTGGTGTGATGTGTGCATTTCTTTAAAGCAATTTGACATCGGACATTTTGGCCCGTGAAATCTTAATGTAATACTGCAATAGACAATATAAAACATTAAATGGGATTGAGTTTTCACACGCGTAACTTACAAGACATTTTATTGTAATTTACGTGACGGAGATCAAAGGGTCAAACAATTTCCCTTTGCGGCTAATCTATCTAGTTATATGTGTAGCTTGATACCAATCTTACTTTCGTTAAGATTTGCAAGACTCAGGAGATCAATTTGGGTTAAGATCAATTTTAGAATTCGTCCGCCATTATCCACCGTATGAGTGCCCTTGAAAATACAGTTTTGGTATGATGTGTGATTTTCTTTGGAGCATTTTGATATAGGACATATTGGCCCGTGAATTATGAATGTAATACTGTATTAGACAACATAAAACACTAAATGGGAGTGCTTTTTCACACGAATAACTTACGAGACAGTTTCTTGTCACTGACGTGACGGAGATCAAAGAGTCAAACAATTTCCCTTTGTGGCTAATCTATCTAGTTATACGAGTAGCTTGATACCAATCTTACTTTCGTGAATATTTGCTAGACTCAGGAGATCAATTTGGGATAAGATCACTTTTAGAATTCGTCCGCCATTATCCACCGAATGAGTGTCCTTGAACATTCCGTTTTGGTATGATGTGTGATTTTCTTTCGAGCTATTTTAAATAGGACATGTTGGCCTGTGAATTATGAATGTAATACTGTATTAGACAAGATAAAACACTAAATGGGAATGCGTTTTCACACGAATAACTTACGAGACATTTTATTGTAAATTACGTGACGCAGATCAAAGGGTAAATCAATTTCCCTTTGCAGTTATTATATATTTATATATGTGTAGCTTGATAACAATCTATCATTCCTGAAGATGTGTAAGATTCTGGAGATCTATGTCGGGTAAGACCACATTGATGATTCGTCCACCATTACACACCGAAAGAGTGCCCTTCAAAATACCATTTTGGTGTGATGTTTGAATTTGTCTAGAGAACTTTCATTTGGAACATGTTAGGCCTGGGAATACTGAATGTAATAATGTATTAGACAAAACAAAACGTAAAATGGTAATGAGTTTTGACATGCGTAACTTGCAAGATATTTTATTGTAACTTACGTGACGGAGATTAATGAGTCAATCAATTTCCCTTTGCCGCTAGTGTATGTAGTTATATGTGGTGCTCGATAAAAATCTACCTTTCCTGAAGATTTGCAAGATTTTGGAGATCGTGTAAGACCACATTTAGAATTCGTCCGCCATTATCCACCGAATGAGTGCCCTTGAAAATACCGTTTTGGATTGATGTGTGAATTTCTGTTGAGCATATTTACACAAGACAGGTTGGCCCGTGAATACTGACTGTAATACTGCATTAGACAACATAAATCATTAAATGGGAAAGAGTGTTCACACGTGTAACTTACGATATATTTTATTGTAACTTATGTGACGAAGTTCAAAGTGTCAAACAATTTCCCTTGATGGCTCATCTATCTATTTATATATGTTGCTTGATATTAAACTAACTTTTAGGAAGATTTCCAAGATTCAGGAGTCTATTTGGGGGAAGACCAAATTGAGGATTCTTCAGCCATTACCCACCAAAAGAGTGCCCTTGAAAATACCCTTTTGGTGTTATGTTTGAATTTTTCTAGAGAACTTTCATATGGAACATGTTAGGCCTGGGAATACTGAATGTAATAATGTATTAGACAAGACAAAACGTAAAATGGTAATGAGTTTTGACACACGTAACTTGCGAGACATTTTATTATAACTTACGTGACGGAGATCAAAGGGTCAATCAATTTCCCTTTGCTGCTAATCTATCTAGTTATATGTGGTGCTTCATAAAAATCTATCTTTCCTGAAGATTTGCAAGTTTCAGGAGATCTATATCGAGTAAGACCACATTTAGAATTCGTCCGCCATTACCCACCGAATGAGTGAACTTGAAAATAACGTTTTGGTGTGATGTGTGCATTTCTTTAAAGCAATTTGACATCGGACATTTTGGCCCGTGAAATCTTAATGTAACACTGCAATAGACAATATAAAACATTAAATGGGATTGAGTTTTCACACGCGTAACTTACAAGACATTTTATTGTAATTTACGTGACGGAGCTCAAAGGGTCAAACAATTTCCCTTTGCGGCTAATCTATCTAGTTATATGTGTAGCTTGATACCAATCTTACTTTCGTTAAGATTTGCAAGACTCAGGAGATCAATTTGGGTTAAGATCAATTTTAGAATTCGTCCGCCATTATCCACCGTATGAGTGCCCTTGAAAATACAGTTTTGGTATGATGTGTGATTTTCTTTGGAGCATTTTGACAAAGGACATATTGGCCCGTGAATTATGAATGTAATACTGTATTAGACAAGATAAAACACTAAATGGGAATGCGTTTTCATACGAATAACTTACGAGACACTTTCTTGTCACTGACGTGACGGAGATGAAAGGGTCAAACAATTTCCCTTTCCGGTTAATCTATCTAGTTATATGTGTAGCTTGATAACAATCTTACTTTAGTGAATATTTGCAAGATTCAGGAGATAAATTTGGGATAAGATGACTTTTAGAATTCGTCCGCCATTATCCATCGAATGAGTGTCCTTGAAAATTCCGTTTTGGTATGATGTGTGATTTTCTTTCGAGCTCTTTGTAGCATTTCTGCTATTTCTGGATGTTTAATCTACTTTCCTGAGGTTTAATTTTATAAACGAGGAAGGTCAAGCCAGTAGATAGACATATTGTTAACCAACCGCCTTAGTTACGTAATTACAGCAACTCGGTTGCAGATGCGCTCAGTGAAGCGTGGTATTCTGTTTCTAGTCTTTCTAGGCAAGCAGGTGGGTTCACTGTAATCATAGAGAGGGTGTTCCACAATGCCTAGTTTGAATAGTATATTGCATTAGCCAATAGAAATGATGGAAACCTGTCATATGATGTGTAATTAGGTCTGCTTATATAAACGTTTGTTGTACGCATTTCGCCATCTGGGCGCTGGCGAAGGACTGGGACAGATCCAGGGTTGAACTAGACAGGTTGCCCTGCTGCCAAGAGAATGGCAAGGAAAGTCGTAAAGCGTGGTGGGAATCGTTAACGTGGGTTACGTTCCCAAGCTTTTGTGTGTGTAATATTCAGTGTCCAGAGTGACTATTCGATCGAACTTCGAAGAAATCATGCCGCCACGTCAGCAGTACTTTGAGACAACGTTCCGGTCGGCATGAGCGATAATCGCGACGCGCTCACTAAGCACGGGCCATCCTCGAACAGCGGTCTCACAGCGATATCGTCAGAAAGCTTGCCCGAATGCGACTCGTAGCGGCCGGCGGTAAACGTATTCTGCCAGGCGTCCTCATTCGCGCGAACCCGTTCATCCGACTTCTCGATCGTTTGCGACAAAACAAGACCTCTCGTTCGAATTCGTAGCGGCCGGCGGTAAGCGTCTACTGCCCGGCTTCGTCTTTCAGTTGAACGTATTCAACTGACTTCGCAATCGTTTGCGACCGTGCGATCATTGAACGGACGCGACTAGAGAGTTCGCGGCGTACGACGGCAATCATCAAGTGCCCGGCATCATCACTCGTGCGCCCGAGATACACCGTTCTAATTGTGTTCCGAGCTCGGCGTGTTGACTTCAACAAACGTTCGTATATATTCGAGATGGGACTAGCCCAGTAGAAATGTTTATTTTCTGAATGAACGTATCTATTATTTGCTGTATTATGATTAGTAGTTATATGTGGATTTTGAAGTGAGGTATTATTACCAATGAAGTATTCATATATATATAAATATATGTGTGTGTTGTAACATATTACTGTAATGAGAGTCCGCGAGGACTAGCTTATACCGTGTATTTATATTATGGGAGTTATTCTTAGATAACACTTGGCGCTAGTGTATGGTCGTATAGCGGTATAATCCACCTTAGAAAGGAAGTGGAATTTGATAATCGAAAGATTCAGTGTTATTGTTTATTATGTTCTATTAAGATTTGGTTACGGGATTTCTTTATTCTGTTTATTTTGTTAATCGAGATATTTACCTAAAGGAAGATATCTTGTAATAAAGTTTATTAAATTTTCCTCGTTCTTTGTTGCTTGTTCACGATAACCGTTTTTTCTCATATGCGTTGACCTTGATATATAAGAACTCTACTAGACTGAGCCATCTAGTGTACGGAGACCTCGTTAATCCGTGACACTCTTTGACATAGGACATGTTGGCCCGTGAACTATGAATGTAATACTGTATTAGACAAGATAAAACACTAAATGGGAATGCGTTTTCACACGAATAACTTAGGGGACATTTTATTGTAAATTACGTGACGCAGATCAAAGGATCAATCAATTTCTCTTTGCAGTTATTATATATTTATATATGTGTAGCTTGATAACAATCTATCATTCCTGAAGATGTGCAAGATTCTGGAGATCTATGTCGGGTAAGACCACATTTATAATTCGTCCGCCATTACACACCGAATGAGTGCCCTAAAAATTAACGATTTGTTGTGATTTAACAAGATTTAACAAGATTGTCACCCAGATAATTAACTGTAGGTGGCAGGTGGACAAGGAAGCCCTTTGGCTTATCGAGAGTCCGACCCTTTTATATATGTGTATCCCGCCCGTCTGAGGTATGTGTCGATTTTATTTTTAAACATATTCACGCTACTAGCACTCACACAATCAGCAGGTAATATATTCCATTCATTTACAGTCCTTTGTGAAAATGAAAACTTTCTTATATCCATTCTACTCTGCTCCTTTGCCAATGTAAGTTCATGTCCTTTAGTGCTTCTATCTTTCTTAACTGAGAAAAAAATATTTCCATCAATATTTTCATAACCCTTCAATATTTTAAACACTTCTATCTGATCTCCTCTCAATCTCCTGGTCTCTAGTGTTGTTAAACCGCATTTTTTTAGGCGTATTTCGTAACTAAGATCCCTCAGTTTTGGTAACATTTTAGTTGCTCTCCTCCGCACTCTTTCTAGCATATCTATGTCCTTCCTGCGATATGGCCTCCACGCTTGAATACAATATTCTAAATGAGGCCTAACTATTATTTTGTACAGCGGTATTATTAGCTCTTTTTCCTTATACGTTATGTTTCGCCTAATTAATCCAAGGATTTGATTTCCCTTTGAAGCTGCAATTCCGCACTGCTCTGAAACCTTCATATCAGCACTAATGGTTAACCCTAAGTCCTTTTCTTTTACAGTAGTACTTAGTACAGTACCCCCATTGTATATTCTACCTCTTCGTTCCCATGTCCTGTGTGGAGGCATTTACATTTCCCAAAATTGAACAGCATTTGCCACTTTTCAGACCATTTGATCAACCTGTCAAGATCATCTTGTAAATGCTGTCTATCTCCATCACTTTTAATCCTTCTAAACACTTTTGTATCATCCGCAAATTTCAACACCTTGCTTGTTATTTCATCATCCAAATCGTTGATATATATTAAGAATAATATAGGTCCTAATACTGATCCCTGTGGTACCCCACTCAATACCGATTTCCAGTTTGAAGCCTCCCCATCAACTACTACACGTTGTCTTCTGTCAATCAGCCATTGTTCTATCCAGTTTATTATACCATTTCCTATGCCATTGGCCTTTAGTTTAAGCAGTAATCTTTGATGTGGTACTTTGTCGAAAGCTTTTTGAAAATCTAAGTAGACGATATCTACTGGTGATCCCTCATCTACCCACTTAGTGATGTCTTCCAAAAACATAACATATTTGTTAAGCATGACCTCGCTTTAAAAAAACCATGTTGAGATGGGTTTATCAAGTTTTGTTTAACAAGAAAATCCACCATGTGATCTTTAATTAATCTTTCTAATAATTTGCAAATCACTGATGTTAAACTCACTGGTCTATAGTTCTCTGACTTGTTTCTCGAACCTTTTTTGAATAACGGTATAATGTTTGCTTCTTTCCATTCTAAAGGAACCACTCCCTCTTCTAATGACAAGTTGAAAACTGTTGCAAGCGGTATGCTAATTTGTTCTACAATTTCCAATAGTAGTGTGGGTGGAATACCATCCACACCAGGTGATTTATTATCCTTCATAACCCTTATTTTCTTAGCTACCATTTCCGGGGTTACAATTAATTGTCCTAAATAGTCTGAATCTGCCCCCTTGAACTTAGCCTCTGGTACTGGCAGTGAACTAATATCTTCCCTGGTAAACACTGAACTAAAGTACTCATTCAGGTCTTCTGCCATTAAGAATCCCTCTGATATTATATTTCCAGCACTATCTTCTAGAGGACCGACCTTATCTCGAACTTTCTGTTTGCTTCGAACATACGCATAAAAACTCTTGCTGTCATGTTTTATATTACTAGCTAATTGTTGTTCATAGCTTCTCTTTGAATTTCTAATTTCAGCTGTAGCTTGGTTAAGTGCTTCTTTATAACTGTTGTAGTCTTCATCATTTCCAGTACATCTATATGACTTCCACATCATTTGTTTATACTTAATTTTTCTAATGGCTTCTTTCGATAAGTGTTTCTTTTTTGACCGTTTTCCTTGTTTTTTGAAGGGTACAAATTTATCGACTATGCACTTAATTTCACTCTTTAATATATTCCAGCATTCTGTTGCTGTCTTATTTTTCAGTGTGTTATTCCAGTCTATCTTTGCTAAATATTTCCTCATGTCCTTATACCTTCCTTTGTGGAAATTTCTCCTATACTGCTTTTTACTATTCCTTTCTGATTTTACTTTGATGGTAAAATATATCTGGTTGTGATCGCTACTCCCCAGTGGCTCACATATCTTGACATTGTCAACTAATTCATTCTGTGAGGACAAAACTATGTCTAACACATCTCTCACCCCTGGTTGGTTCTAGCACATGTTGAGAAAGGAATGTATCTTGAACTAAAACTAAAAACTTGTGGTCCTCACTCCCCATACTCTGTAGAGATTTCCATTGTATATGCCCGTGGTTAAAATCCCCCATAATAATACAGTCCCGTTTGCTTACTTTCCTTATAGCGTTTTGTATTTTTTCATTCTCTTCTATGCTTATGTTTGGACTTCGATAAACTAACCCAACTGTTAACGTTGAGTTTCCTGTAACTATGTTACACCAAACAGCTTCTTCGCAATCTGCTTCTCTTTCTAATTTTATTTCATAAGCCTGAATAGATTCTTTAATATATAAAATAACTCCACCTCCCTTTCTTCCTATTCTATCTTTTCTAAACATTACATATCCTGTCAGTCCCAATTCAGCATCTGATATATCGGTGGTGGTCCAGGATTCGGTTATACGTATTATACGAGGGTCAATATCTTCTACCATAATGTTTAGTTTATTTCTTTTGTTTACTATACTCCTTGCATTTAAACAAACACATTTATATCCAGCTTCAGAAGAGTTTTCCAGACTGTTATTTGCTGATTTATTTGTGCTGTCTTTATCTATGCCTCCATTTTCAGGCTTTTCTGTGAGTCCCCCCTGCGAATCTAGTTTAAATAGATACAACCTGTCCCACTGTCAACAGATCGCAGCAGGTTCTCTGAGAAAACTGCTGCCCCCTTTCCACTAAGATGGAGGCCATATCTCATGTACATATCTTCCCTCCCAACAAAGTATCCCCATAAATCTGTGAATCCCACCCCCTCTTCCTCACACATCTGCTCAACTAGTGCGTTGATCGCCATCCTCTTACAGTTTCTATACGTTGCCCCCCTTCCTCCCATTACTGGCAAAATTCCTGACAGAATAACCTGTTCAACACTCGTCTTCTTTAGCTTCCTCACTAACTGTCTATACTTCTGTACTACCGCAGTTGTTCCCTCCCTGTCAGCATTATTTGTTCCTACATGTACCAGTATTGACCCCCCATTGCCATGTCCCAATACCTTCTCTACCTTGTCAGTTACATGTTGAATCCTAGCCCCCGGTAAACAAACAACGTTGTCCTTCCCCTCGCTCAGTGCCTTGTCCGTCTTTCTCATAATGGAGTCGCCCATAAACACCCTCTCTTTCCTCATTGCCCCCTCAATCACTGCCTTAGAATAGCTCCTTCTTCGGTTTGCATCTGTCTGGTTGTTGTCTTTCCCCCCTGTCGTCTTCTCTCCTGTCACATTCTCTTCCGATCCACACTTGGTGTGCGATCACTGCCACAGCTGGGTAGATTTTGCATTGTCCGGCTATGGGAAGTCATGGGCAGAAACCATGGAGGATGGATTCACCTTTCAGTGCATTGGGTGTTGGAAGGTGGAGTGTCTGCAGAAGGAGATAGTTAGGTTGACAGATATTTGAAGGGAATGGAGATGGGAATTAGCAAGGAGGCAGGTCGAATGGAGAGAGACGACAGTGAGAGAGGTGAGAATACTGCAAGACTGAAGGAGAATAGCAGCGGCAAGAAAACTGAGGAAAGGAAATTGAGAGGAGGGAAGGTGACTGGAGGGGAAGAAATTGGAAAATCGACAACATAAAACGTGACAAGCGTGAAGGTGACAGGGAAGAAAGTGACCGTAGAGAAGGAGGGAGGGAAGATGGGAAGGGAGTGAGAGCAAATGTGATAGAAGAGAAGTCGATAAAAGGGAAGGTAACAAGAGAAAAAGTGACAGGAAAGAATGGATCGGAAGAAAATGTGACAGGAGAGAAGACGACAGGGGGGAAAGACAACAACCAGACAGATGCAAACCGAAGAAGGAGCTATTCTAAGGCAGTGATTGAGGGGGCAATGAGGAAAGAGAGGGTGTTTATGGGCGACTCCATTTTGAGAAAGACGGACAAGGCACTGAGCGAGGGGAAGGACATCGTTGTTTGTTTACCGGGGGCTAGGATTGAACATGTAACTGACAGGGTAGAGAAGGTATTGGGACATGGCAATGGGGGGTCAATACTGGTACATGTAGGAACAAATAATGCTGACAGGGAGGAAACAACTGCGGTAGTACAGAAGTATAGACAGTTAGTGAGGAAGCTAAAGAAGACGAGAGTTGAACAGGTTATTCTGTCAGGAATTTTGCCAGTAATGGGAGGAAGGGGGGCAACGTATAGAAACTGTAAGAGGATGGCGATCAACGCACTAGTTGAGCAGATGTGTGAGGAAGAGGGGGTGGGATTCACAGATTTATGGGGATACTTTGTTGGGAGGGAAGATATGTACATGAGAGATGGCCTCCATCTTAGTGGAAAGGGGGCAGCAGTTTTCTCAGAGAACCTGCTGCGATCTGTTGACAGTGGGACAGGTTGTATCTATTTAAACTAGATTCGCAGGGGGGACTCACAGAAAAGCCTGAAAATGGAGGCATAGATAAAGACAGCACAAATAAATCAGCAAATAACAGTCTGGAAAACTCTTCTGAAGCTGGATATAAATGTGTTTGTTTAAATGCAAGGAGTATAGTAAACAAAAGAAATGAACTAAACATTATGGTAGAAGATATTGACCCTCATATAATAGGTATAACCGAATCCTGGACCACCACCGATATATCAGATGCTGAATTGGGACTGACAGGATATGTAATGTTTAGAAAAGATAGAATAGGAAGAAAGGGAGGTGGAGTTATTTTATATATTAAAGAATCTATTCAGGCTTATGAAATAAAATTAGAAAGAGAAGCAGATTGCGAAGAAGCTGTTTGGTGTAACATAGTTACAGGAAACTCAACGTTAACAGTTGGGTTAGTTTATCGAAGTCCAAACATAAGCATAGAAGAGAATGAAAAAATACAAAACGCTATAAGGGAAGTAAGCAAACGGGACTGTATTATTATGGGGGATTTTAACCACGGGCATATACAATGGAAATCTCTACAGAGTATGGGGAGTGAGGACCACAAGTTTTTAGTTTTAGTTCAAGATACATTCCTTTCTCAACATGTGCTAGAACCAACCAGGGGTGAGAATGTGTTAGACATAGTTTTGTCCTCACAGAATGAATTAGTTGACAATGTCAAGATATGTGAGCCACTGGGGAGTAGCGATCACAACCAGATACATTTTACCATCAAAGTAAAATCAGAAAGGAATAGTAAAAAGCAGTATAGGAGAAATTTCCACAAAGGAAGGTATAAGGACATGAGGAAATATTTAGCAAAGATAGACTGGAATAACACACTGAAAAATAAGACGGCAACAGAATGCTGGAATATATTAAAGAGTGAAATTAAGTGCATAGTCGATAAATTTGTACCCTTCAAAAAACAAGGAAAACGGTCCAAAAAGAAACACTTATCGAAAGAAGCCATTAGAAAAATTAAGTATAAACAAATGATGTGGAAGTCATATAGATGTACTGGAAATGATGAAGACTACAACAGTTATAAAGAAGCACTTAACCAAGCTACAGCTGAAATTAGAAATTCAAAGAGAAGCTATGAACAACAATTAGCTAGTAATATAAAACATGACAGCAAGAGTTTTTATGCGTATGTTCGAAGCAAACAGAAAGTTCGAGATAAGGTCGGTCCTCTAGAAGATAGTGCTGGAAATATAATATCAGAGGGATTCTTAATGGCAGAAGACCTGAATGAGTACTTTAGTTCAGTGTTTACCAGGGAAGATATTAGTTCACTGCCAGTACCAGAGGCTAAGTTCAAGGGGGCAGATTCAGACTATTTAGGACAATTAATTGTAACCCCGGAAATGGTAGCTAAGAAAATAAGGGTTATGAAGGATAATAAATCACCTGGTGTGGATGGTATTCCACCCAAACTACTATTGGAAATTGTAGAACAAATTAGCATACCGCTTGCAACAGTTTTCAACTTGTCATTAGAAGAGGGAGTGGTTCCTTTAGAATGGAAAGAAGCAAACATTATACCGTTATTCAAAAAAGGTTCGAGAAACAAGTCAGAGAACTATAGACCAGTGAGTTTAACATCAGTGATTTGTAAATTATTAGAAAGACTAATTAAAGATCACATGGTGGATTTTCTTATTAAACACAACTTGATTAACCCATCTCAACATGGTTTTTTTAAAGCGAGGTCATGCTTAACAAATATGTTATGTTTTTTGGAAGACATCACTAAGTGGGTAGATGAGGGATCACCAGTAGATATCGTCTACTTAGATTTTCAAAAAGCTTTCGACAAAGTACCACATCAAAGATTACTGCTTAAACTAAAGGCCAATGGCATAGGAAATGGTATAATAAACTGGATAGAACAATGGCTGATTGACAGAAGACAACGTGTAGTAGTTGATGGGGAGGCTTCAAACTGGAAATCGGTATTGAGTGGGGTACCACAGGGATCAGTATTAGGACCTATATTATTCTTAATATATATCAAAGATTTGGATGATGAAATAACAAGCAAGGTGTTGAAATTTGCGAATGATACAAAAGTGTTTAGAAGGATTAAAAGTGATGGAGATAGACAGCATTTACAAGATGATCTTGACAGGTTGATCAAATGGTCTGAAAAGTGGCAAATGCTGTTCAATTTTGGGAAATGTAAATGCCTCCACACAGGACATGGGAACGAAGAGGTAGAATATACAATGGGGGGTACTGTACTAAGTACTACTGTAAAAGAAAATGACTTAGGGTTAACCATTAGTGCTGATATGAAGGTTTCAGAGCAGTGCGGAATTGCAGCTTCAAAGGGAAATCAAATCCTTGGATTAATTAGGCGAAACATAACGTATAAGGAAAAAGAGCTAATAATACCGCTGTACAAAATAATAGTTAGGCCTCATTTAGAATATTGTATTCAAGCGTGGAGGCCATATCGCAGGAAGGACATAGATATGCTAGAAAGAGTGCGGAGGAGAGCAACTAAAATGTTACCAAAACTGAGGGATCTTAGTTACGAAATACGCCTAAAAAAATGCGGTTTAACAACACTAGAGACCAGGAGATTGAGAGGAGATCAGATAGAAGTGTTTAAAATATTGAAGGGTTATGAAACTACTGATAGAAATATTTTTTTCTCAGTTAAGAAAGATAGAAGGACTAAAGGACATGAACTTACATTGGCAAAGGAGCAGAGTAGAATGGATATAAGAAAGTTTTCATTTTCACAAAGGACTGTAAATGAATGGAATATATTACCTGCTGATTGTGTGGGTGCTAGTAGCGTGAATATGTTTAAAAATAAAATCGACACATACTTCAGACGGGCGGGATACACAGAGATAAAAGGGTCGGACTCTCGATAAGCCAAAGGGCTTCCTTGTCCACCTGCCACCTAGAGTTAATTATCTGGGTGGCAATCTTGTTAAATCTTGTTAAATCACAACAAATCGTTAATTTTTAGGGCACTCATTCGGTGTGTAATGGCGGACGAATTATAAATGTGATCTTACCCGACATAGATCTCCAGAATCTTGCACATCTTCAGGAATGATAGATTGTTATCAAGCTACACATATATAAATATATAATAACTGCAAAGAGAAATTGATTGATCCTTTGATCTGCGTCACGTAATTTACAATAAAATGTCCCCTAAGTTATTCGTGTGAAAACGCATTCCCATTTAGTGTTTTATCTTGTCTAATACAGTATTACATTCATAATTCACGGGCCAACATGTCCTATGTCAAAGAGTGTCACGGATTAACGAGGTCTCCGTACACTAGATGGCTCAGTCTAGTAGGGTTCTTATATATCAAGGTCAACGCATATGAGAAAAAACGGTTATCGTGAACAAGCAACAAAGAACGAGGAAAATTTAATAAACTTTATTACAAGATATCTTCCTTTTGGTAAATATCTCGATTAACAAAATAAACAGAATAAAGAAATCCCGTAACCAAATCTTAATAGAACATAATAAACAATAACACTGAATCTTTCGATTATCAAATTCCACTTCCTTTCTAAGGTGGATTATACCGCTATACGACCATACACTAGCGCCAAGTGTTATCTAAGAATAACTCCCATAATATAAATACACGGTATAAGCTAGTCCTCGCGGACTCTCATTACAGTAATATGTTACAACACACACATATATTTATATATATATGAATACTTCATGGGTAATAATACCTCACTTCAAAATCCACATATAACTACTAATCATAATACAGCAAATAATAGATACGTTCATTCAAAAAATAAACATTTCTACTGGGCTAGTCCCATCTCGAATATATACGAACGTTTGTTGAAGTCAACACGCCGAGCTCGGAACACAATTAGAACGGTGTATCTCGGGCGCACGAGTGATGATGCCGGGCACTTGATGATTGCCGTCGTACGCCGCGAATTCTCTAGTCGCGTCCGTTCAATGATCGCACGGTCGCAAACGATTGCGAAGTCAGTTGAATACGTTCAACTGAAAGACGAAGCCGGGCAGTAGACGCTTACCGCCGGCCGCTACGAATTCGAACGAGAGGTCTTGTTTTGTCGCAAACGATCGAGAAGTCGGATGAACGGGTTCGCGCGAATGAGGACGCCTGGCAGAATACGTTTACCGCCGGCCGCTACGAGTCGCATTCGGGCAAGCTTTCTGACGATATCGCTGTGAGACCGCTGTTCGAGGATGGCCCGTGCTGAGTGAGCGCGTCGCGATTATCGCTCATGCCGACCGGAACGTTGTCTCAAAGTACTGCTGACGTGGCGGCATGATTTCTTCGAAGTTCGATCGAATAGTCACTCTGGACACTGAATATTACACACACAAAAGCTTGGGAACGTAACCCACGTTAACGATTCCCACCACGCTTTACGACTTTCCTTGCCATTCTCTTGGCAGCAGGGCAACCTGTCTAGTTCAACCCTGGATCTGTCCCAGTCCTTCGCCAGCGCCCAGATGGCGAAATGCGTACAACAAACGTTTATATAAGCAGACCTAATTACACATCATATGACAGGTTTCCATCATTTCTATTGGCTAATGCAATATACTATTCAAACTAGGCATTGTGGAACACCCTCTCTACGATTACAGTGAACCCAACTGCTTGCCTAGAAAGACTAGCAACAGAATACCACGCTTCACTGAGCGCATCTGCAACCGAGTTGCTGTAATTACGTAACTAAGGCGGTTGGTTAACAATATGTCTATCTACTGGCTTGACCTTCCTCGTTTATAAAATTAAACCTCAGGAAAGTAGATTAAACATCCAGAAATAGCAGAAATGCTACAAAGAGCTCGAAAGAAAATCACACATCATACCAAAACGGAATTTTCAAGGACACTCATTCGATGGATAATGGCGGACGAATTCTAAAAGTCATCTTATCCCAAATTTATCTCCTGAATCTTGCAAATATTCACTAAAGTAAGATTGTTATCAAGCTACACATATAACTAGATAGATTAACCGGAAAGGGAAATTGTTTGACCCTTTCATCTCCGTCACGTCAGTGACAAGAAAGTGTCTCGTAAGTTATTCGTATGAAAACGCATTCCCATTTAGTGTTTTATCTTGTCTAATACAGTATTACATTCATAATTCACGGGCCAATATGTCCTTTGTCAAAATGCTCCAAAGAAAATCACACATCATACCAAAACTGTATTTTCAAGGGCACTCATACGGTGGATAATGGCGGACGAATTCTAAAATTGATCTTAACCCAAATAGATCTCCTATAACATGGTGCTACATGACACCTTGCGCGCCAGGAGGCGTCGCTGATTACACCAGTCTCAGTCGGCAAATCGCATTGCGAAACTTGGAATGTAAGCTAAACCAATAATATCGCTTGCCGGCAAATTCCGCTGATCTTCATTTCAGCCACATGAATTCGTTAATGTTATGTGTAATATTGAGGAAGTAGAAGTAATTATTTGAATACACAATACCGCTCAGCCCTTCGTGACAATGTTATGATTCCATGAAGTCACTAGCTTCGTCTTAGAATTGAGGTGCGGGTTGGAGAGTGTCTGCACTGTTCTCACGGGTTGTACAGTTGCGGCGAAGCTAATTACTTGTTTGAATCAGCTGACCTCCATACGTAGGATATTTGCCCAGGAGTAGTGTACGTTGTCGTCGACTTGGCTTTCGAGGATGATAGAGGATACTCTTTCAAACTGTATTTGTGGCTTGGGCCCCTCAATTGTTAAATAACTGTTGAATTTCCGTTCGCTCTTTGTAAAGAATGGCAGTATGTTGTTGAATAACTGCGTCCTGAATGATGAAAATGTATTGATTAGCTAACCATGCACTTTGAACGCATTAATGTTTACAAACTCAATAAATTTATACCTACACACACGCACACGCACACCAAGGTTGGGTGGTAGGAAGGGAGGGAGGGAGGAAGAGAGGGGGGAGTGAGGGAGGGAGGGAGAGATGGAGAGAGCAAGGGAGGGAGAGAGGGAGATAGGGAGAGAAGGAGAGAGGGAGAGAGGGAGAGAGGGAGAGAGGGAGAGAGGGAGAGAGGGAGAGAGGGAGAGAGGGAGAGAGGGAGAGAGGGAGAGAGGGAGAGAGGGAGAGGGGGAGAGAGGGAGAGAGGGAGAGAAGGAGAGGGAGAGGAGAGAGGGAGAGAGGAGAGATGAGAGGGAGAGATAGAGGGAGAGAGGGAGAGAGGGAGAGAGGGAGAGAGGGAGAGATGGAGAGAGGGAGAGAGGGAGATAGGGAGAGGGGTGAGGTTAGAGAGGGAGAGAGGGAAAGAGGGAGAGAGGGAGAGAGGGGGAGAGGGAGAGAGGGAGAGAGGGAGAGAGGGAAATGCACTAACCTTCCCTGGTTCATCATGTCTGGAGGTACACAAAATTGTGTTTATATTTGAATCAGGGATATCCAGATTGAAACAATTTAACAAATACAATTGGGAACGGTTGAATAGGTACATATTTCATGTTATAAATTGACCTATTTCTGCCCCTAGTCTAGTTTGCCTGCCTGACACCCATTTTTGTTTGGCTAAATTCAATCACAGTAATCTCCGTGACAATATTTAGAAGTACAAACACGTGAAATTTTGTGTACAATGACTAGATGTGTAACCGTTTACGTACAGTCAGCGTCACCAGCCATCGTCACATGCTCTGAACACAAAAAGAAATGTGTCTAATAAAATACTAATGGCTGCCTAAGTCTAATTTGTGGCGTACGCATGCTCATTACGGCATCTTTATAATTTATACCATCGCATCGCTCATCTCATCGGGCATCGCATCGCGCATCGTATCGCGCTTCGCGCATGGCGCATGGCGCATGGCGCATCGAGCATTGCGCATCGCGCATCGCGTCATCGCCCCGGTCCAGATTTCCACACAAAAACGCGATGGCCCTTATCGGCCATCATACGTTCATCAGTCAGACATCGCAATCTTCATTGATGTCACTGAGGGTTGTTTACTGCACAACCTTTTATACACGTCCACCTTTATGTAGTTGCCAAATGAAAGGGTTTTGAGAATTTTCCACAATTCACTTAATTAATTTCAGTTTGCAGTTGCAATGTTGATGGTTCTGACGTGTCGACGAGTCTGAACAGTTTTCATTTATTTTCACCATCACAAGTTCATGTGGCAGTAAATGTTTATTGGTCAAAACGGCCCAGCACACTGTTTTTTGCATAACAAACATTAAATAAATGCTAAACATTAACATATTGTATGGCAATACAGTGTCATTGTATGTCAGCCATGTTTAATTTTAAAAAGGCGGTCTACACTGATATAACTTCAAATGGCCCAATATATATGTATATAAATGATCCCCATGTCTTATGCTTCATATCTACCAAATGCTGTGCTTTTATCACCTAATGCACAATTGTTATGATATTTTGAACTATGTCGCCTCACTAAGAGTAAATTAGTAATAACTCTACTAGGGGTTTATTAAGATTGGCACGAATCGCCACTAAACTTATTTAATTTGATAAACCATCAGACGAGACTGAGGACAATATCATCAACATAATATTATAAATAACCATGACGTGTAAATGTTTCCTTGGGATTAAATATGTAATATGTTTGTTGCCATTTCGAAATGTTTTCTTTTTGCACATTGCGTATTTCGTATTGTATATTACATGTATATCTATATATTGCACATTTAATGCTGCATATTACACACTGTACACGTCACAGCCAACAGGGCATAATAGTCGCACAGGTCTATTCTGAATGCGAATAAAATATAGTTAATATTTCAAATTACTTAATAATAAATTGTACAGTGGTTGCTGTATAGTGCACAGTGTATTCTATATAGTGAATAGTTTACAGTGTAATGCGTAAATCATAATGCGTATTAGCAAAAGTAGACAAACGAGCGAATAATGAACAACTCGAAAAATGTCAAAAACATGACATTCTTCGGTAGCTAGCACCCTCAAGGCTCGTCCTATCCCGACAATAGTGGTAAAATTTGAAAGGATCCTCTTTCTGTTATTCTAGCGTCATCTAAGTTTTCTGGTAACCGTTCACAGAACACCTATAAACGGACCTACACTCGTGCTGTTTTCTGTGTTCTGTACGGTTCCGAACGATGTTGGCGGCGGGTATTCAGTACACTAATCTTCCGAAACGGCACGGTTTTATGTCCGTATATAGTTTATTTTAGGAACAATTATTAGGAAAGCATTTATATGTTTGTATAGCAGAAGGTGCAAACTTCCCAACGATGCCATGATCTTTTAGATCGGACGAACCGTAATAGTACTAGCAATCGTTCAAATGACTGTTTGGAACGTGTTTTGAGTTGGTCATTTTTTGCTTTCTTATATATTTTTGGTAAAACGTAACACGCAATGCATAATATGTAATACTTTGTATATAATATGCAATTAGCAAGAAATAGTACATGCAGATGCGTTGTTTTATTAACTGCATTGTAAAACTACGTTGACGATGTTTCAGATTCAATTTCGTTGTACTCCCGGATGTGTTCACGGTACACACGCCACACACGCCACACACGCCACACACGCCACACACGCCACACAACCGGTTACAAAAAACTTACACCTCAGGTTAGTTAAAAACAATTCTGCTAATCATAGAATATATATATATATATAAACGTGAAAACGACACACACACACACACACACACACACACACACACACACACACACACACACACACACACACACACACACACACACACACACACACACACACACACACACATACACACACACACATATATATATATATGTATATATACATATGTATGTACGTATATATATATATATGTGGGGGGGTGTGTGTGGGTGTGTGTGTGTGTGTATTTTGTCGTTTTCACTTTTGTCTTCGAAATGTTAATTTTCAATCCATGTGCATCAGCTAGCTCCTGCAGCATTTTTGTGTAGTTTGTCCGGTGAAGTAGCGTACAGTGTTATGGTCGATAACAATTAAGTCTGTGACCATGCCTGCTTGTCTGAATGTATTCAATTTCGTTTTTCGTTTCTCCCTTTCGGCTTTTTCATGTCCATCTCCTCCCTGCTTTCTTCTGAAACATAGTATTCATGATTTTGTACTTTTTTGATCATACCAGATACTGTTCATAAAATCACATATGTACCAAATGTTGACGTGCGGCATTTTTTCTACCGAATTTGTGAAGCAAACAAAACAGAAAACATAGCGACGGTGACCTATATTCCTGCGAATCGACGCATGCCCACAATACGTTTTGAACATATAATCAAAAACTTCTTGATGATAATGTAATTATTTTACTAAAAAAAACAAATACATCAATTGTTCAGTTTAATTCGCGCAATATTTCAATGATGGCAGTAGTTTGCAAACCTTGCACAATCTAATATAAATGTACACACACAATTTATGTTAGCATAACAAAACATTCACCAACATTTGTTACATTTTATTAAATGTCCCGCCATTCAAACATAATTCAAAGGATACAAACAACTGATGCGCCATATGATGTACAATAAATTTGGACAAACAATATGTAAAAATGGTTGCGCTAGCGTGAATGAGTAATTTTTGAGAATTAGTTTCGTCGAAATACTATTTGAACAGAAAATGCGATACCACGCGAAAAACATTTAATGGCAAATACCTTAGTGGGTTTTATATATAATTTTTAGTATTTGTAGACAGATTATTCGTGAAACAATTTGGATAAATTATTATCAGGATTTTCAGATTATTATCAGAGATCGCATGATAATGTATTTGACAATGTTGCGTATAATTTATTGTGGACATTTATGTTAAATAAGTACGCTTGATTGATTGGTGCATAACTTAGCGCATGACCATGTTGTGTTGCGTAGAATAAGCCAATCTTAACTATGCGTTTCGCGTTGTAATGTTGCATATCTATTTTACAAAGTATCACCGGCCTCTTATAATATTCCTCCTGTAGGTATTCGTTAACACAGTTTAAGCACTGACGTGTAATAGTATAATGAGAATAACGCAGTATTATGGAAATGGTAGTTTTGACTAAAGCAACATATCAAGAAGTTGTTATTTCATTGTGTCTTGACATTTAACACAGTAGTGAGTTTAGCTATTATGATTTTGTTGTGATTATGTTTCATAAAACATAATGCACTGACCTTCTCATTAGCATAGCAGCATGTGTTATCTCTGTATTCTCTTCCACGCAGTATCTATGCGTTTCGCGGGGTATATATTATTTCACAAACAACGCATTCTTGCTGTGTATTGTTAATAACGCCATTCAAGGCAGAGGCTGGAAGCGGGCGATGGAAAAGGCAATGCGAACGTGGCGTGCTATAAAGAGCTAGTGGAAACTACCGTGAAGAAAGGGGTCGTATTGTGGAAATAAAAACCTTCGACAACCGTATGGTTACAAAGGAGCTGTGGCATCATCAATTCATGGAACACTACCACAATTCAACATGACCGCTCGCGATTTGATCCCAAGTTGAGGTCAAATGTACATGTGAAACAGATCGTGCCTGTCTGAATCTTGCGACGCCTAATACTTTGCAGCATATATATCCGGGCAGGACAGCAACACACACCATAATGTTTAAGGTTCATATTGATACTACTGGCGCAGCTTCACTGCAGACACATCCACACCTGACAACACAAATATTTGTTAACGTATGCATGCTGGTGGGACTGTTAAGAATATGTTGTGTTAATTGTGTTATGGTTATGTCAGAAACAAAATTGTAAATAAAAATATGTTGTCAAATATGTTTGACCATGAGTACCCTATCAAGCTAGATAGGAAGTATTCTCAATAAAGTGTGAAGCTAATATAAATATGTTATTAGGTATTCGTCAGGTACCCAATTATAACAAATATAAGCGATACCCGCAAAACACATTTTTTAAGTCCGTATTCATCATATTATTAATGATCCCATAAAACAAATCTTGGAGCCCATGGTAAGCCATCTTGTTCTATTTCGTTATAAATAACAACATTATTTTCTACGCACAACGTAAGTATAACACATATAGTCGCCAAATTGACAATGTGTCCAGGTTTCGTGAGAATCGAACATACACACACACACACACACACACACACACACACACACACACACACACACACACACACACACACACACACACACACACACACACACACACACACACACACACACACACACACACACACATATGTATACATATAATATATAAGTGTGTGTGTATATATATAATATTATATACATATATACATCATATTAATCAAAGTTGCCTTTCCGAGGATTAAAAAAAAATTCGTAATAGTGTTGATTAAATTCCCAGTGTTACGAAGGATTTCCGTCAACATGCTCACGGATTATAATGTGTTATATGGGTATCAAGTCATCACAAATATTATCGGTTTTATTTTAGCATT
Source organism: Paraescarpia echinospica (assembly GCA_020002185.1). Taxonomy (NCBI): domain Eukaryota; kingdom Metazoa; phylum Annelida; class Polychaeta; order Sabellida; family Siboglinidae; genus Paraescarpia; species Paraescarpia echinospica. The sequence continues at coordinate 39,152,115 of CM034541.1, forward strand.
CAATACATATAATCACGTAAGTTGTAAGGCAGATGAAGAGAATCTTTATTTGCGCAGACGTACTGATGTAAATATACATAGTCGGATTTAGTGATCGGCATAAATTGTCTTAAGCTTCACAAAATGTACATGTCAAAATAATAGTAATGTATTGATTCGTCTTAACTATTAGAACAAAAAGGAGATCAGAGTCTACTGACCGAAGCTGTTTAGGTTACTTTGGAGGAGTGAGCATATAGTGTTGGTGTGCACGTTGTTTGAATGATAGGGCTTGATAAGTAATTCTACAGTTCTTAAAAAAATAATGCGATATCGCACAGGTAGCCTATGCAGTGATTTTAGAAGTGGCACTGAGCGAGACAAATTAGGAGATCATGTAACTACCCTTGCCAAACAATTTTGGACACGTTGAAGTTTTATAATGTCCTTGCTAGCAATATTATAAAGGATGAAATTGCAATAATCAAGTAAGCTGCTAACAAAAGCAGTTGCAACAGTTTTAGCAAAAAAAATGACATATATTATACCTGCGAACACAGCAAAGATCACGGATATGATAAAACAGCAACGATACTTTTGAGGTACATTTTATCTTAAATTGAAGTTATTATCAAAGAGTACTCTAGATTACTCCTTGTGGAGCGCTGTGGTGCAGTGACTAGAGCTTTGAACTCTCGACCGAGAGAACCCGGGTTCAAATCCTGTGCTGCAGTGTCGAACTTCGGGCAAGATCGTTCACTCTACGTTGCTCCAGTTCACTCAGCTGTATGAATGAGTACCTGGCTACAGACAGTGGGGGACATTTATGTATGAATAGTCTTCGCGCATTATTTACAGCGCGGTTGGATGCTTCCCAGAGGAGTCGAGATGGTGTTCGATTGAATACGTCTGCCAGGTAGCAAAGGGTGAAACGCTTTGAGTAGTCCTGAGGACTGGATAGTGCGATGAATAAGAACTTACCTTTTTAGATTATGTGCCGAAGTTGCTGGTGTGATATGCTGACTCAAAATATGCGTTGGGAAATACATCAAATTTACCACACTGCATTGGAGTACCAATGGTGAAAAGTGCAGTTCTTATTTGCATGTAACTTTAATTTGCTGTAAGTCATCCAGTGGAAAATATCTTGGAGGCAATCACTAAACTATTTAAGGGAACGATTTTTATGTGGGGTAGCCACAGTAATGTAGGTCTGATTATCGTCAAAATATAGATGGTGATCCAAATTATGACTTTGGATAACAGAGCTTAGAGGCGTGGTGTAAAGAGTGAAAAGCATAGGTCCAAAAATAGAGCCCTGGGGAACACCAAATAAAATGGGCAGTGCAGTCGAAAAGCAGTTCCGAATCTTAATGGTTTGGGATCGGTCATTTAGGTATGAATAAAACCATCTCATGGTTGTGCCAGATATGACGTACCAATTTAAATTATATACAAATAGTTTTGTCTTCCTTGGAATCACTCAAATGGTATTCTATAATATACACACGCGATAAGTATGTTTAAGCGAAACATTGGTAACAAGCAACATATAATAAATACTTACGATTGGTGCTAACAAGTTAGTGTTGGTTCAAATTTGATAGAAAGCAGAAATACTAAAATATTTATATTATGTTCTGCACCGAAATAAGGTACTTTATTATATGTTTAGCACAATTTCCTGTTAGTAATGTACACCATCAATAATCTCCCATATGTTGGTTTGCCGTGTTTTTGGCATTCACATTAGTTTTTAGTTTTTGTTTTGGAGATAGCTTTCCGATAATCATGTTTCTTTTAATGTGTAATGTGACGCGTCTCATATATGGTTTTATTTCTACCTCGAACTTCCTACTCTGCATTACATATGTGAATGCTTGGTTCCAGGTGTGCGCAAAGAGAGAATATCATTTTCAAGATCCACCTGATGCAGACATACGGATGGAAACTTCCTATGGGTCTAGAACGTTAATGCTGAATTGCATATACTTAGATAGTATCAGTGTTTGCGTGAAAACAAATACATGTTCCCGTTTGTTACCTCAAATGGTGAAAATATTTACATTCAACTTACATCGACATATAATATATCGTTGTTTTCTGTAATCAATTTAGATTAAAGTGGCATGTATTTTTTTTATAGTTTTATTTTAATAAAAAAGCGAATGTGGCTTGAAGCATGGGGAAAGTTATACAGTTTGCCTGTGATGGGTTACACGGACCTTTT
>CM034541.1:39155323-39221400 GCA_020002185.1 Paraescarpia echinospica
GTCCAAACACCTTCTGCATCTGCCGCTTGCATATCGCTCTCTGCCTTCTTACTGTATTGTTAACTGTCCACATACCTTCTGCATCTTCCGCTTGCATGTCGCTCTGTACCTCCTTACTGCCTCTTCAACTGTCCACATAGCTTCTGCATCTGCCGCTTGCATGTAGCTCTCTACCTTCTTAATTTATTTTTAACTGTCCACATACCTTCTGCATTTCCCGTTTACATGTCGCTCAGTACCTCCTTACTGTTTCTTCAACAGTCCACATACCTTCTGCATTTCCCGCTTGCATGTCGCTCTCTACCTTCTTACTGTATGTTCAACTGTCCACATACCTTCTGCATCAACTGTTCACATACCTTCTGCATCTGCCGCTTGCATGTCGCTCAGTACATATTACCGTATCTTCAACTGTCCACACATCTTCTGCATCTCCCGCTTGCATGTCGCTATGTACCTCCTTAATGTAGCTCCAATTGTCCACATATCTTCTGCATCTGCCGCTTCCATCTTGCTCTGTACCTCCTTACTGTATCTCCAACTGTCCACACACCTTCTGCATCTGCCGCTTGCATGTCGCTCTGTACCTCCTTATTGTATCTTCAACTGCCCACATACATTCTGTATTTGCTGCTAGCATGCCGCTCTGTAACTCATTACTGTATCTTCATCTGTCCACACACCTTCTACATCTCCCGTTTGCATGTCGCTCTGTACCTCCTTACCGTATCTTCAACTGTCCACATACCTTCTGCATCTCCCGCTTCCATATCGCTCTGTACCTCCTTACTGTATCTTCAACTGTCCACATACCTTCTGCATATCCCGCTTGCATGACGCTCTCTATCTTCTTTCTGTATGTTCAACTGTCCACATACCTTCTGCATCCGCCGCTTGCATGTCGCTCTGTACCTCCTTACTGCCTCTTCATCTGTCCACATAGCTTCTGCATCTGCCGCTTGCATGTCACTCTCTACCTTCTTACTGTATCTTCAACTGTCCACATACCTACTGCATCTCCCTATATCGCTCTCTATCGTCTTAATGTATCTTCAACTGTCCACATTCCTTCTGCATCTCCCACTTGCATGTCGCTCTGTACCTCCTTACTGTATCTTCAACTGTCCACATACCTTCTGCGTATCCCGCTTACATGACGCTCTCTACCTTTTTAGTGTATCTTCAACTGTCCACATACCTTCTGCATCCGCCTCTTCCATGTCACTGTGCACTTCCTTACTGCCTCTTCAACTGTCCACATAGCTTCTGCGTCTGCCGCTTGCATGTCGCTCTCTACCTTCTTACTGTATCTTCAACTGTCCACATACCTTCTGCATATCCCGCTTTCATGACGCTCTCTACCTTCTTACTGTATCTTCAACTGTCCACATACCTTCTGCATCTCCCTATGTCGCTCTCTATCGACTTACTGTATCTTCAACTGTCCACATTCCTTCTGCATCTCCCACTTGCATGTCGCTCTGTACCTCTTTACTGTATCTTAAACTGTCCACATACCTTCTGCATCTGCCACTTAAATATCGCTCTCTACCTTCTTACTGTATTTTCAACTGTCCACATACCTTCTGCATCCGCCTCTTGCATGTCACTATGTACCTCCTTACTGCCTCTTCAACTGTCCACATAGCTTCTGCGTCTGCCGCTTGCATGTCGCTCTCTACCTTCTTACTGTATCTTCAACTGTCCACATACCTTCTGCATCCCCCACTTGCATGTCGCTCTGTACCTCCTTACTGTATCTTTAACTGTCTATACACCTTCAGCATCTCCCGCTTGCATGTCGCACTGTACCTTCTTACTGTATCTTTAACTGTCCACATACCTTCTGCATCTGCCGCTTGCATATCGCTCTCTACCTTCTTACTGTATCTTTAACTGTCCAAACACCTTCTGCATCTGCCGCTTGCATATCGCTCTCTGCCTTCTTACTGTATTTTTAACTGTCCACATACCTTCTGCATCTCCCGCTTGCATGTCGCTCTGTACCTCCTTACTGCCTCTTCAACTGTCCACATAGCTTCTGCATCTGCCGCTTGCATGTAGCTCTCTACCTTCTTAATTTATCTTCAACTGTCCAAATACCTTCTGCATTTCCCGTTTACATGTCGCTCTGTACCTCCTTACTGTATCTTCAACTGTCCACATACCTTCTGCATCTCCCTATGTCGCTCTATATCGACTTACTGTATCTTCAACTGTCCACACTCCTTCTGCATCTCCCACTTGCATGTCGCTCTGTACCTCTTTACTGTATCTTCAACTGTCCACATACCTTCTGCATCTGCCACTTAAATATCTCTCTCTACCTTCTTACTGTATTTTCAACTGTCCACATACCTTCTGCATCCGCCTCTTGCATGTCACTATGTACCTCCTTACTGCCTCTTCAACTGTCCACATAGCTTCTGCGTCTGCCGCTTGCATGTCGCTCTGTACCTCTTTACTGTATCTTCAACTGTCCACATACCTTCTGCATCTGCCACTTAAATATCGCTCTCTACCTTCTTACTGTATTTTCAACTGTCCACATACCTTCTGCATCCGCCTCTTGCATGTCACTATGTACCTCCTTACTGCCTCTTCAACTTTCCACATACCTTCTGCATCTGCCGCTTGCATTTCGCTCTGTACCTTCTTAGTGTATCTTCAACTGTCCAAACACCTTCTGCATCTGACGCTTGCATATCGCTCTCTACCTTCTTACTGTATCTTCAACTGTCCGCATACCTTCTGCATCTCCCGCTTACATGTCGCTCTGTACCTCCTTTCTGCCTCTTCAACTGTCCACATAGCTTCTGCATCTGCCGCTTACATGTCACTCTCTACCTTCTTACTGTATCTTCAACTGTCCACATACCATCTGCATCTCCCACTTGCATGTCGCTCTGTACCTCCTTACAGTATCTTCAACAGTCCACATACCTTCTGCATATTCCGCTTGCATGACGCTCTCTACCTTCTTACTGTATCTTCAACTGTCCACATACCTTCTGCATCTCCCGCTTGCATGTCGCTCTCTTCCTCCTTACTGTATCTTCAACTGTCCACATACCTTCTGCATCTCCCGCTTCCATATCGCTCTGTACCTCCTTACTGTATCTTCAACTGTCCACATACCTTCTGCATATCCCGCTTGCATGACGCTCTCTATCTTCTTTCTGTATGTTCAACTGTCCACATACCTTCTGCATCCGCCGCTTGCATGTCGCTCTGTACCTCCTTACTGCCTCTTCATCTGTCCACATAGCTTCTGCATCTGCCGCTTGCATGTCACTCTCTACCTTCTTACTGTATCTTCAACTGTCCACATACCTACTGCATCTCCCTATGTCGCTCTCTATCGTCTTAATGTATCTTCAACTGTCCACATTCCTTCTGCATCTCCCACTTGCATGTCGCTCTGTACCTCCTTACTGTATCTTCAACTGTCCACATACCTTCTGCATATCCCGCTTACATGACGCTCTCTACCTTTTTAGTGTATCTTCAACTGTCCACATACCTTCTGCATCCGCCTCTTCCATGTCACTGTGCACTTCCTTACTGCCTCTTCAACTGTCCACATAGCTTCTGCGTCTGCCGCTTGCATGTCGCTCTCTACCTTCTTACTGTATCTTCAACAGTCCACATACCTTCTGCATATCCCGCTTTCGTGACGCTCTCTACCTTCTTACTGTATCTTCAACTGTCCACATACCTTCTGCATCTCCCGCTTGCATGTTGCTCTCTACCTTCTTACTGTATCTTCAAATGTCCACATACCTTCTGCATCTCCCGCTTGCATGTTGCTCTCTACCTTCTTACTGTATCTTCAACTGTCCACATACCTTCTGCATCTCCCTATATCGCTCTCTATCGACTTACTGTATCTTCAACTGTCCACATTCCTTCTGCATCTCCCACTTGCATGTCGCTCTGTACCTCTTTACTGTATCTTCAACTGTCCACATACCTTCTGCATCTGCCACTTAAATATCGCTCTCTACCTTCTTACTGTATTTTCAACTGTCCACATACCTTCTGCATCCGCCTCTTGCATGTCACTATGTACCTCCTTACTGCCTCTTCAACTGTCCACATAGCTTCTGCGTCTGCCGCTTGCATGTCGCTATCTACCTTCTTACTGTATCTTCAACTGTCCACATACCTTCTGCATCCCCCACTTGCATGTCGCTCTGTACCTCCTTACTGTATCTTTAACTGTCTATACACCTTCAGCATCTCCCGCTTGCATGTCGCACTGTACCTTCTTACTGTATCTTTAACTGTCCACATACCTTCTGCATCTGCCGCTTGCATATCGCTCTCTACCTTCTTACTGTATCTTTAACTGTCCAAACACCTTCTGCATCTGCCGCTTGCATATCCCTCTCTGCCTTCTTACTGTATTTTTAACTGTCCACATACCTTCTGCATATCCCGCTTACATGACGCTCTCTACCTTTTTAGTGTATCTTCAACTGTCCACATACCTTCTGCATCCGCCTCTTCCATGTCACTCTGCACTTCCTTACTGCCTCTTCAACTGTCCACATAGCTTCTGCGTCTGCCGCTTGCATGTCGCTCTCTACCTTCTTACTGTATCTTCAACTGTCCACATACCTTCTGCATCTCCCGCTTGCATGTTGCTCTCTACCTTCTTACTGTATCTTCAAATGTCCACATACCTTCTGCATCTCCCGCTTGCATGTTGCTCTCTACATTTTTACTGTATCTTCAACTGTCCACATACCTTCTGCATCTCCCTATGTCGCTCTCTGTCGATATACTGTATCTTCAACTGTCCACATTCCTTCTGCATCTCCCACTTGCATGTCGCTCTGTACCTCTTTACTGCATCTTCAACTGTCCACATACCTTCTGCATCTGCCACTTAAATATCGCTCTCTACCTTGTTACTGTATTTTCAACTGTCCACATACCTTCTGCATCCGCCTCTTGCATGTCACTATGTACCTCCTTACTGCCTCTTCAACTGTCCACATAGCTTCTGCGTCTGCCGCTTGCATGTCGCTCTCTACCTTCTTACTGTATCTTCAACTGTCCACATACCTTCTGCATCCCCCACTTGCATGTCGCTCTGTACCTCCTTACTGTATCTTTAACTGTCTATACACCTTCATCATCTCCCGCTTGCATGTCGCACTGTACCTTCTTACTATATCTTTAACTGTCCACATACCTTCTGCATCTGCCGCTTGCATATCGCTCTCTACCTTCTTACTGTATCTTTAACTGTCCAAACACCTTCTGCATCTGCCGCTTGCATATCGCTCTCTGCCTTCTTACTGTATTGTTAACTGTCCACATACCTTCTGCATCTCCCGCTTGCATGTCGCTCTGTACCTCCTTACTGCCTCTTCAACTGTCCACATAGCTTCTGCATCTGCCGCTTGCATGTAGCTCTCTACCTTCTTAATTTATCTTCAACTGTCCACATACCTTCTGCATTTCCCGTTTACATGTCGCTCTGTACCTCCTTACTGTTTCTTCAAATGTCCACATACCTTCTGCATTTCCCGCTTGCATGTCGCTCTCTACCTTCTTACTGTATGTTCAACTGTTCACATACCTTCTGCATCAACTGTTCACATACCTTCTGCATCTGCCGCTTGCATGTCGCTCAGTACATCCTTACCGTATCTTCAACTGTCCACACATCTTCTGCATCTCCCGCTTGCATGTCGCTATGTACCTCCTTAATGTAGCTCCAACTGTCCACATATCTTCTGCATCTGCCGCTTCCATCTTGCTCTGTACCTCCTTACTGTATCTCCAACTGTCCACACACCTTCTGCATTTGCCGCTTGCATGTCGCTCTGTACCTCCTTATTGTATCTTCAACTGCCCACATACATTCTGTATTTGCTGCTAGCATGCCGCTCTGTACCTCATTACTGTATCTTCATCTGTCCACACACCTTCTACATCTCCCGTTTGCATGTCGCTCTGTACCTCCTTACCGTATCTTCAACTGTCCACATACCTTCTGCATCTCCCGCTTCCATATCGCTCTGTACCTCCTTACTGTATCTTCAACTGTCCACATACCTTCTGCATATCCCGCTTGCATGACGCTCTCTATCTTCTTTCTGTATGTTCAACTGTCCACATACCTTCTGCATCCGCCGCTTGCATGTCGCTCTGTACCTCCTTACTGCCTCTTCATCTGTCCACATAGCTTCTGCATCTGCCGCTTGCATGTCACTCTCTACCTTCTTACTGTATCTTCAACTGTCCACATACCTACTGCATCTCCCTATGTCGCTCTCTATCGTCTTAATGTATCTTCAACTGTCCACATTCCTTCTGCATCTCCCACTTGCATGTCGCTCTGTACCTCCTTACTGTATCTTCAACTGTCCACATACCTTCTGCGTATCCCGCTTACATGACGCTCTCTACCTTTTTAGTGTATCTTCAACTGTCCACATACCTTCTGCATCCGCCTCTTCCATGTCACTCTGCACTTCCTTACTGCCTCTTCAACTGTCCACATAGCTTCTGCGTCTGCCGCTTGCATGTCGCTCTCTACCTTCTTACTGTATCTTCAACTGTCCACATACCTTCTGCATATCCCGCTTTCATGACGCTCTCTACCTTCTTACTGTATCTTCAACTGTCCACATACCTTCTGCATCTCCCGCTTGCATGTTGCTCTCTACCTTCTTACTGTATCTTCAAATGTCCACATACCTTCTGCATCTCCCGCTTGCATGTTGCTCTCTACCTTCTTACTGTATCTTCAACTGTCCACATACCTTCTGCATCTCCCTATGTCGCTCTCTATCGACTTACTGTATCTTCAACTGTCCACATTCCTTCTGCATCTCCCACTTGCATGTCGCTCTGTACCTCCTTACTGTATCTTCAACTGTCCACATACCTTCTGCATATCCCGCTTACATGACGCTCTCTACTTTTTTAGTGTATCTTCAACTGTCCACATACCTTCTGCATCCGCCTCTTCCATGTCACTGTGCACTTCCTTACTGCCTCTTCAACTGTCCACATAGCTTCTGCGTCTGCCGCTTGCATGTCGCTCTCTACCTTCTTACTGTATCTTCAACAGTCCACATACCTTCTGCATATCCCGCTTTCGTGACGCTCTCTACCTTCTTACTGTATCTTCAACTGTCCACATACCTTCTGCATCTTCCGCTTGCATGTTGCTCTCTACCTTCTTACTGTATCTTCAAATGTCCACATACCTTCTGCATCTCCCGCTTGCATGTTGCTCTCTACCTTCTTACTGTATCTTCAACTGTCCACATACCTTCTGCATCTCCCTATATCGCTCTCTATCGACTTACTGTATCTTCAACTGTCCACATTCCTTCTGCATCTCCCACTTGCATGTCGCTCTGTACCTCTTTACTGTATCTTCAACTGTCCACATACCTTCTGCATCTGCCACTTAAATATACCTCTCTACCTTCTTACTGTATTTTCAACTGTCCACATACCTTCTGCATCCGCCTCTTGCATGTCACTATGTACCTCCTTACTGCCTCTTCAACTGTCCACATAGCTTCTGCGTCTGCCGCTTGCATGTCGCTCTCTACCTTCTTACTGTATCTTCAACTGTCCACATACCTTCTGCATCCCCCACTTGCATGTCGCTCTGTACCTCCTTACTGTATCTTTAACTGTCTATACACCTTCAGCATCTCCCGCTTGCATGTCGCACTGTACCTTCTTACTGTATCTTTAACTGTCCACATACCTTCTGCATCTGCCGCTTGCATATCGCTCTCTTCCTTCTTACTGTATCTTTAACTGTCCAAACACCTTCTGCATCTGCCGCTTGCATATCCCTCTCTGCCTTCTTACTGTATTTTTAACTGTCCACGTACCTTCTGCATATCCCGCTTACATGACGCTCTCTACCTTTTTAGTGTATCTTCAACTGTCCACATACCTTCTGCATCCGCCTCTTCCATGTCACTCTGCACTTCCTTACTGCCTCTTCAACTGTCCACATAGCTTCTGCGTCTGCCGCTTGCATGTCGCTCTCTACCTTCTTACTGTATCTTCAACTGTCCACATACCTTCTGCATATCCCGCTTTCATGACGCTCTCTACCTTCTTACTGTATCTTCAACTGTCCACATACCTTCTGCATCTCCCGCTTGCATGTTGCTCTATACCTTCTTACTGTATCTTCAAATGTCCACATACCTTCTGCATCTCCCGCTTGCATGTTGCTCTCTACCTTCTTACTGTATCTTCAACTGTCCACATACCTTCTGCATATCCCGCTTTCATGACGCTCTCTACCTTTTTAGTGTATCTTCAACTGTCCACATACCTTCTGCATCCGCCTCTTCCATGTCACTCTGCACTTCCTTACTGCCTCTTCAACTGTCCACATAGTTTCTGCGTCTGCCGCTTGCATGTCGCTCTCTACCTTCTTACTGTATCTTCAACTGTCCACATACCTTCTGCATATCACGCTTTCATGACGCTCTCTACCTTCATACTGTATCTTCAACTGTCCACATACCTTCTGCATCTCCCGCTTGCATGTTGCTCTCTACCTTCTTACTGTATCTTCAAATGTCCACATACCTTCTGCATCTCCCGCTTGCATGTTGCTCTCTACCTTCTTACTGTATCTTCAACTGTCCACATACCTTCTGCATCTCCCTATGTCGCTCTCTATCGACATACTGTATCTTCAACTGTCCACATTCCTTCTGCATCTCCCACTTGCATGTCGCTCTGTACCTCTTTACTGTATCTTCAACTGTCCACATACCTTCTGCATCTGCCACTTAAATATCGCTCTCTACCTTGTTACTGTATTTTCAACTGTCCACATACCTTCTGCATCCGCCTCTTGCATGTCACTATGTACCTCCTTACTGCCTCTTCAACTGTCCACATAGCTTCTGCGTCTGCCGCTTGCATGTCGCTCTCTACCTTCTTACTGTATCTTCAACTGTCCACATACCTTCTGCATCTCCCACTTGCATGTCGCTCTGTACCTCCTTACTGTATCTTTAACTGTCTATACACCTTCATCATCTCCCGCTTGCATGTCGCACTGTACCTTCTTACTATATCTTTAACTGTCCACATACCTTCTGCATCTGCCGCTTGCATATCGCTCTCTACCTTCTTACTGTATCTTTAACTGTCCAAACACCTTCTGCATCTGCCGCTTGCATATCGCTCTCTGCCTTCTTACTGTATTGTTAACTGTCCACATACCTTCTGCATCTTCCGCTTGCATGTCGCTCTGTACCTCCTTACTGCCTCTTCAACTGTCCACATAGCTTCTGCATCTGCCGCTTGCATGTAGCTCTCTACCTTCTTAATTTATTTTTAACTGTCCACATACCTTCTGCATTTCCCGTTTACATGTCGCTCAGTACCTCCTTACTGTTTCTTCAACAGTCCACATACCTTCTGCATTTCCCGCTTGCATGTCGCTCTCTACCTTCTTACTGTATGTTCAACTGTCCACATACCTTCTGCATCAACTGTTCACATACCTTCTGCATCTGCCGCTTGCATGTCGCTCAGTACATATTACCGTATCTTCAACTGTCCACACATCTTCTGCATCTCCCGCTTGCATGTCGCTATGTACCTCCTTAATGTAGCTCCAATTGTCCACATATCTTCTGCATCTGCCGCTTCCATCTTGCTCTGTACCTCCTTACTGTATCTCCAACTGTCCACACACCTTCTGCATCTGCCGCTTGCATGTCGCTCTGTACCTCCTTATTGTATCTTCAACTGCCCACATACATTCTGTATTTGCTGCTAGCATGCCGCTCTGTAACTCATTACTGTATCTTCATCTGTCCACACACCTTCTACATCTCCCGTTTGCATGTCGCTCTGTACCTCCTTACCGTATCTTCAACTGTCCACATACCTTCTGCATCTCCCGCTTCCATATCGCTCTGTACCTCCTTACTGTATCTTCAACTGTCCACATACCTTCTGCATATCCCGCTTGCATGACGCTCTCTATCTTCTTTCTGTATGTTCAACTGTCCACATACCTTCTGCATCCGCCGCTTGCATGTCGCTCTGTACCTCCTTACTGCCTCTTCATCTGTCCACATAGCTTCTGCATCTGCCGCTTGCATGTCACTCTCTACCTTCTTACTGTATCTTCAACTGTCCACATACCTACTGCATCTCCCTATGTCGCTCTCTATCTTCTTAATGTATCTTCAACTGTCCACATTCCTTCTGCATCTCCCACTTGCATGTCGCTCTGTACCTCCTTACTGTATCTTCAACTGTCCACATACCTTCTGCGTATCCCGCTTACATGACGCTCTCTACCTTTTTAGTGTATCTTCAACTGTCCACATACCTTCTGCATCCGCCTCTTCCATGTCACTCTGCACTTCCATACTGCCTCTTCAACTGTCCACATAGCTTCTGCGTCTGCCACATGCATGTAGCTCTCTACCTTCTTACTGTATCTTCAACTGTCCACATACCTTCTGCATATCCCGCTTTCATGACGCTCTCTACCTTCTTACTGTATCTTCAACTGTCCACATACCTTCTGCATCTCCCGCTTGCATGTTGCTCTCTACCTTCTTACTGTATCTTCAAATGTCCACATACCTTCTGCATCTCCCGCTTGCATGTTGCTCTCTACCTTCTTACTGTATCTTCAACTGTCCACATACCTTCTGCATCTCCCTATGTCGCTCTCTATCGACTTAGTGTATCTTCAACAGTCCACATACCTTCTGCATATCCCGCTTGCATGACGCTCTCTACCTTCTTACTGTATCTTCAACTGTCCACATACCTTCTGCATCTCCCGCTTGCATGTTGCTCTCTTCCTCCTTACTGTATCTTCAACTGTCCACATACTTTCTGCGTCTCCCGCTTGCATGTCGCTCTCTTCCTCCTTACTGTATCTTCAACTGTCCACATACCTTCTGCATCTCCCACTTCCATATCGCTCTGTACCTCCTTACTGTATCTTCAACTGTCCACATACCTTCTGCATATCCCTCTTGCATGACGCTCTCTATCTTCTTTCTGTATGTTCAACTGTCCACATACCTTCTGCATCCGCCGCTTGCATGTCGCTCTGTACCTCCTTACTGCCTCTTCGTCTGTCCACATAGCTTCTGCATCTGCCGCTTGCATGTCACTCTCTACCTTCTTACTGTATCTTCAACTGTCCACATACCTACTGCATCTCCCTATGTCGCTCTCTATCGTCTTACTGTATCTTTAACTGTCCAAACACCTCCTGCATCTGCCGCTTGCATATCGCTCTCTGCCTTCTTACTGTATGTTTAACTGTCCACATACCTTCTGCATCTCCCGCTTGCATGTCGCTCTGTACCTCCTTACTGCCTCTTCAACTGTCCACATAACTTCTGCATCTGCCGCTTGCATGTAGCTCTCTACCTTCTTAATTTATCTTCAACTGTCCACATACCTTCTGCATTTCACGTTTACATGTCGCTCTGTACCTCCTTACTGTATCTTCAACTGTCCACATACCTTCTGCATTTCCCGCTTGCATGTCGCTCTCTACCTTCTTACTGTATGTTCAACTGTCCACATACCTTCTGCATCAACTGTTCACATACATTCTGCATCTGCCGCTTGCATGTCGCTCAGTACATCCTTACCGTATCTTCAACTGTCCACACATCTTCTGCATCTCCCGCTTGCATGTCGCTATGTACCTCCTTAATGTAGCTCCAACTATCCACATATCTTCTGCATCTGCCGCTTCCATCTTACTCTGTACCTCCTTACGGTATCTTCAACTGTCAACATACCTTCTGCATCTCCCGCTTGCAAGTCGCTCTCTACCTCCTTACTGTATTTTCAACTTTCCACATACCTTCTGAATCTGCCGCTTGCATCTTGCTCTGTACCTTCTTACTGTATCTTCAACTGTCCACAAACCTTCTGTATCTGCCGCTTGCATGTCGCTCTGTACCTCCATTCTGTGTCTTCAACTTTCCACATACCTTCTGCATCTGCCGCTTGTATTTCGCTCAGTACCTTCTTACTGTATCTTCAACTGTCCAAACACCTTCTGCATCTGCCGCTTGCATATCGCTCTCTACCTTCTTACTGTATCTTCAACTGTACACATACCTTCTGCATATCCCGCTTGCATGTCTCTCTGTACCTCCTTACTGCCTCTTCAACTGTCGACATAGTTTCTGCATCTGCCGCTTGCATGTCGCTCTCTACCTTCTTAATGTATCTTCAACTGTCCACATATCTTCTGCATTTCCCGTTTACTTGTCGCTCTGTACCTCCTTATTGTGTCTTCAACTGTCCACATACCTTCTGCATGTGCCGTTTGCATCTTGCTCTGTACCTCCTTACTGTATCTCCAACTGTCCACACACCTTCTGCATCTGCCGCTTGCATGTCGCTCTGTACATCCTCATTGTATCTTCAACTGTCCACGTACCTTCTGTATCTGCTGCTTGCATGCCGCTCTATACCTCCTTACTGTATCTTCAACTGTCCACACACCTTCTACATCTCCCGTTTGCATGTGGCTCTGTACCTCCTTACCGTATCCTTAACTGTCCACATACCTTCTGCATATCCCACTTGCATGTCGCTCCGTACATCCTCACTGTATCCTCAACTGTCCACATACCTTCCGCATCTCCCGCTTACATGTCGCTCTGTACCTCCTTACTGTATCTTCAACTGTCCACATACCTTCCGCATCTCCCGCTTACATGTCGCTCTGTACCTCCTTACTGTATCTTCAACTGTCCACACAACTTCTACATCTCCCGTTTGCATGTGGCTCTGTACTTCCTTACTGTATCTTCAACTGTCCACATACCTTCTGCATCTCCCGCTTGCATGTAGCTCTGTACCTCCTCACTGTATATTCAACTGTCCACATACCTTCCGCATCTCCCGCTTACATGTCGCTCTGTACCTCCTTACTGTATCTTCAACTGTCCACATTCCTTCTGCATCTCCCGCTTACATGTCGCTCTGTACCTCCTTGCTGTATCTTCAACTGTCCACACACCTTCTACATCTCCCGTTTGCATGTGGCTCTGTACCTCCTTTCTGCCTCTTCAACTGTCCACATAGCTTCTGCATCTGCCGCTTGCATATAGCTTTGTACCTCCTCACTGTATCTTCAACTGTCCACATACCTTCCGCATCTCCCGCTTACATGTCGCTCTGTACCTCCTTACTGTATCTTCAACTGTCCACATACCTTCTGCATCTCCCGCTTGCATATAGCTTTGTACCTCCTCACTGTATCTTCAACTGTCCACATACCTTCCGCATCTCCCGCTTACATGTCGCTCTGTACCTCCTTACTGTATCTTCAACTGTCCACATACCTTCTGCATCTCCCGCTTGCATATAGCTTTGTACCTCCTCACTGTATCTTCAACTGTCCACATACCTTCCGCATCTCCCGCTTACATGTCGCTCTGTACCTCCTTACTGTATCTTCAACTGTCCACATACCTTCCGCATCTCCCGCTTACATGTCGCTCTGTACCTCCTTACTGTATCTTCAACTGTCCACACACCTTCTACATCTCCCGTTTGCATGTGGCTCTGTACCTCCTTACTGTATCTTCAACTGTCCACATAGCTTCTGCATCTCCCGCTTGCATGTAGCTCTGTACCTCCTTTCTGCCTCTTCAACTGTCCACATAGCTTCTGCATCTGCCGCTTACATGTCACTCTCTACCTTCTTACTGTATCTTCAACTGTCCAAATACCATCTGCATCTCCCACTTGCATGTCGCTCTGTACCTCCTTACAGTATCTTCAACTGTCCACATACCTTCTGCATATCCCGCTTGCATGACGCTCTCTACCTTCTTACTGTATCTTCAACTGTCCACATACCTTCTGCATCTCCCGCTTTCATGTTGCTCTCTTCCTCCTTACTGTATCTTCAACTGTCCATATACCTTCTGCGTCTCCCGCTTGCATGTCGCTCTCTTCCTCCTTACTGTATCTTCAACTGTCCACATACCTTCTGCATCTCCCGCGTCCATATCGCTCTGTACCTCCTTACTTTATCTTCAACTGTCCACATACCTTCTGCATATCCCGCTTGCATGACGCTCTCTACCTTCTTACTGTATGTTCAACTGTCCACATACCTTCTGCATCCGCCGCTTGCATGTCGCTCTGTACCTCCTTACTGCCTCTTCATCTGTCCACATAGCTTCTGCATCTGCCGCTTGCATGTCACTCTCTACCTTCTTACTGTATCTTCAACTGTCCACATTCCTTCTGCATCTCCCACTTGCATGTCGCTCTGTACCTCCTTACTGTATCTTCAACTGTCCACATACCTTCTGCATATCCCGCTTGCATGACGCTCTCTACCTTTTTACTGTATCTTCACCTGTCCACATACCTTCTGCATCTGCCGCTTAAATATCGCTCTCTACCTTCTTACTGTATTTTCAACTGTCCACACACCTTCTGCATCTCCCGCTTGCATGTTGCACTCTACCTTCTTACTGTATCTTCAAATGTCCACATACCTTCTGCTTCTCCCGCTTGCATGTTGCTCTCTACATTCTTACTGTATCTTCAACTGTCCACATACCTTCTGCATCTCCCACTTGCATGTCGCTCTGTACCTCTTTACTGTATCTTCAACTGTCCACATACCTTCTGCATCTGCCACTTAAATATCGCTCTCTACCTTCTTACTGTATTTTCAACTGTCCACATACCTTCTGCATCCGCCTCTTGCATGTCACTCTGTACCTCCTTACTGCCTCTTCAACTGTCCACATAGCTTCAGCGTCTGCCGCTTGCATGTCACTCTCTACCTTCTTACTGTATCTTCAACTGTCCACATACCTACTGCATCTCCCTATGTCGCTCTCTATCGTCTTACTGTATCTTCAACTGTCCACATTCCTTCTGCATCTCCCACTTGCATGTCGCTCTGTACCTCCTTACTGTATCTTCAACTGTCCACATACCTTCTGCATATCCCGCTTGCATGACGCTCTCTACCTTCTTACTGTATCTTCAACTGTCCACATACCTTCTGCATCTGCCGCTTAAATATCGCTCTCTACCTTCTTACTGTATTATCAACTGTCCACATACCTTCTGCATCCGCCTCTTGCATGTCACTCTGCACCTCCTTACTGCCTCTTCAACTGTGCACATAGCTTCTTCGTCTGCCGCTTGCATGTCGCACTCTACCTTCTTACTGTATCTTCAACTGTCCACATACCTTCTGCATATCCCGCTTTCATGACGCTCTCTACCTTCTTACTGTATCTTCAACTGTCCACATACCTTCTGCATCTGCCGCTTGCATATCGCTCTCTACCTTCTTACTGTATCTTCAACTGTACACATACCTTCTGCATCTCCCGCTTGCATGTCTCTCTGTACCTCCTTACTGCCTCTTCAACTGTCGACATAGTTTCTGCATCTGCCGCTTGCATGTCGCTCTCTACCTTCTTAATGTATCTTCAACTGTCCACATATCTTCTGCATTTCCCGTTTACTTGTCGCTCTGTACCTCCTTATTGTGTCTTCAACTGTCCACATACCTTCTGCATGTGCCGTTTGCATCTTGCTCTGTACCTCCTTACTGTATCTCCAACTGTCCACACACCTTCTGCATCTGCCGCTTGCATGTCGCTCTGTACATCCTCATTGTATCTTCAACTGTCCACGTACCTTCTGTATCTGCTGCTTGCATGCCGCTCTATACCTCCTTACTGTATCTTCAACTGTCCACACACCTTCTACATCTCCCGTTTGCATGTGGCTCTGTACCTCCTTACCGTATCTTTAACTGTCCACATACCTTCTGCATATCCCACTTGCATGTCGCTCCGTACATCCTCACTGTATCCTCAACTGTCCACATACCTTCCGCATCTCCCGCTTACATGTCGCTCTGTACCTCCTTACTGTATCTTCAACTGTCCACAAACCTTCTGTATCTGCCGCTTGCATGTCGCTCTGTACCTCCATTCTGTGTCTTCAACTTTCCACATACCTTCTGCATCTGCCGCTTGCATTTCGCTCAGTACCTTCTTACTGTATCTTCAACTGTCCAAACACCTTCTGCATCTGCCGCTTGCATATCGCTCTCTACCTTCTTACTGTATCTTCAACTGTACACATACCTTCTGCATCTCCCGCTTGCATGTCGCTCTGTACCTCCTTACTGCCTCTTCAACTGTCGACATAGTTTCTGCATCTGCCGCTTGCATGTCGCTCTCTACCTTCTTAATGTATCTTCAACTGTCCACATATCTTCTGCATTTCCCGTTTACTTGTCTCTCTGTACCTCCTTATTGTGTTTTCAACTGTCCACATACCTTCTGCATGTGCCGTTTGCATCTTGCTCTGTACCTCCTTACTGTATCTCCAACTGTCCACACACCTTCTGCATCTGCCGCTTGCATGTCGCTCTGTACATCCTTATTGTATCTTCAACTGTCCACGTACCTTCTGTATCTGCTGCTTGCATGCCGCTCTATACCTCCTTACTGTATCTTCGACTGTCCACACACCTTCTACATCTCCCGTTTGCATGTGGCTCTGTACCTCCTTACCGTATCTTCAACTGTCCACATACCTTCTGCATATCCCACTTGCATGTCGCTCCGTACCTCCTCACTGTATCCTCAACTGTCCACATACCTTCCGCATCTCCCGCTTACATGTCGCTCTGTACCTCCTTACTGTATCTTCAACTGTCCACATACCTTCCGCATCTCCCGCTAACATGTCGCTCTGTACCTCCTTACTGTATCTTCAACTGTCCACACAACTTCTACATCTCCCGTTTGCATGTGGCTCTATACTTCCTTACTGTATCTTCAACTGTCCACACACCTTCTGCATCTCCCGCTTGCATGTAGCTCTGTACCTCCTCACTGTATCTTCAACTGTCCACATACCTTCCGCATCTCCCGCTTACATGTCGCTCTGGACCTCCTTACTGTATCTTCAACTGTCCACATTCCTTCTGCATCTCCCGCTTACATGTCGCTCTGTACCTCCTTACTGTATCTTCAACTGTCCACACACCTTCTACATCCCCCGTTTGCATGTGGCTCTGTACAACCTTACTGTATCTTAAACTGTCCACATACCTTCCGCATCTCCCGCTTGCATATAGCTTTGTACCTCCTCACTGTATCTTCAACTGTCCACATACCTTCCGCATCTCCCGCTTACATGTCGCTCTGTACCTCCTTACAGTATCTTCAACTGTCCACATACCTTCCGCATATCCCGCTTACATGTCGCTCTGTACCTCCTTACTGTATCTTCAACTGTCCACACACCTTCTACATCTCCCGTTTGCATGTGGCTCTGTACCTCCTTACTGTATCTTCAACTGTCCACATACCTTCTGCATCTCCCGCTTGCATGTAGCTCTGTACCTCCTTTCTGCCTCTTCAACTGTCCACATAGCTTCTACATCTGCCGCTTACATGTCACTCTCTACCTTCTTACTGTATCTTCAACTGTCCACATACCATCTGCATCTCCCACTTGCATGTCGCTCTGTACCTCCTTACAGTATCTTCAACTGTCCACATACCTTCTGCATATCCCGCTTGCATGACGCTCTCTACCTTCTTACTGTATCTTCAACTGTCCAAATACCTTCTGCATCTCCCGCTTTCATGTTGCTCTCTTCCTCCTTACTGTATCTTCAACTGTCAACATACCTTCTGCGTCTCCCGCTTGCATGTCGCTCTCTTCCTCCTTACTGTATCTTCAACTGTCCACATACCTTCTGCATCTCCCGCTTCCATATCGCTCTGTACCTCCTTACTGTATCTTCAACTGTCCACATACCTTCTGCATATCCCGCTTGCATGACGCTCTCTACCTTCTTACTGTATGTTCAACTGTCCACATACCTTCTGCATCCGCCGCTTGCATGTCGCTCTGTACCTCCTTACTGCCTCTTCATCTGTCCACATAGCTTCTGCATCTGCCGCTTGCATGTCACTCTCTACCTTCTTACTGTATCTTCAACTGTCCACATTCCTTCTGCATCTCCCACTTGCATGTCGCTCTGTACCTCCTTACTGTATCTTCAACTGTCCACATACCTTCTGCATATCCCGCTTGCATGATGCTCTCTACCTTTTTACTGTATCTTCACTTGTCCACATACCTTCTGCGTCTGCCGCTTGCATGTCGCTCTCTACCTTCTTACTGTATCTTCAACTGTCCACATACCTTCTGCATATCCCGCTTTTATGACGCTCTCTACCTTCTTACTGTATCTTCAACTGTCCACACACCTTCTGCATCTCCCGCTTGCATGTTGCACTCTACCTTCTTACTGTATCTTCAAATGTCCACATACCTTCTGCATCTCCCGCTTGCATGTTGCTCTCTACCTTCTTACTGTATCTTCAACTGTACACATACCTTCTGCATCTCCCTATGTCGCTCTCTATCGACTTACTGTATCTTCAACTGTCCACATTCCTTCTGCATCTCCCACTTGCATGTCGCTCTGTACCTCTTTACTGTATCTTCAACTGTCCACATACCTTCTGCATCTGCCACTTAAATATACCTCTCTACCTTCTTACTGTATTTTCAACTGTCCACATACCTTCTGCATCCGCCTCTTGCATGTCACTATGTACCTCCTTACTGCCTCTTCAACTGTCCACATAGCTTCTGCGTCTGCCGCTTGCATGTCGCTCTCTACCTTCTTACTGTATCTTCAACTGTCCACATACCTTCTGCATCTCCCTATGTCGCTCTCTATCGTCTTACTGTATCTTCAACTGTCCACATTCCTTCTGCATCTCCCACTTGCATGTCACTCTGCACCTCCTTACTGC
Organism: Paraescarpia echinospica; assembly: GCA_020002185.1. Classification (NCBI taxonomy): domain Eukaryota; kingdom Metazoa; phylum Annelida; class Polychaeta; order Sabellida; family Siboglinidae; genus Paraescarpia; species Paraescarpia echinospica. Next base: position 39,174,178 of record CM034541.1, read on the forward strand.
CTCTTCAACTGTGCACATAGCTTCTTCGTCTGCCGCTTGCATGTCGCTCTCTACCTTCTTACTGTATCTTGAACTGTCCACATACCTTCTGCATATCCCGCTTTCATGTCGCTCTGTACCTCCTTACTGTATCTTTAACTGTCTATACACCTTCAGCATCTCCCGCTTGCATGTCGCACTGTACCTTCTACTGTATCTTTAACTGTCCACATACCTTCTGCATCTGCCGCTTGCATATCGCTCTCTACCTTCTTATTGTATCTTTAACTGTCCAAACACCTTCTGCATCTGCCGCTTGCATATCGCTCTCTGCCTTCTTACTGTGTTTTTAACTGTCCACATACCTTCTGCATCTCCCGCTTGCATGTTGCTCTGTACCTCCTTACTGCCTCTTCAACTGTCCACATAGCTTCTGCATCTGCCGCTTGCATGTAACTCTCTACCTTCTTAATTTATCTTCAACTGTTCACATACCTTCTGCATCTCCCGCTTGCATGTAGCTCTCTACCTCCTTACTGTATCTTCAATTTTCCACATACCTTCTGCATCTGCCGCTTGCATCTTGCTCTGTACCTCCTTACTGTATCTTCAGCTGTCCACAAACCTTCTGCATCTGCCGCTTGCATGTCGCTCTGTACCTCCTTACTGTGTCTTCAACTTTCCACATACCTTCTGCATCTGCCGCTTGCATTTCGCTCTGTACCTTCTTACTGTATCTTCAACTGTCCAAACACCTTCTGCATCTGCCGCATGCATATCGCTCTCTACCTTCTTACTGTCTTCAACTGTCCACATACCTTCTGCATCTCCCGCTTGCATGTCGCTCTGTACCTCCTTACTGCCTCTTCAACTGTCCACATAGCTTCTGCATCTGCCGCTTGCATGTCACTCTCTACCTTCTTACTGTATCTTCAACTGTCCACATACCCACTGCATCTCCCTATGTCGCTCTCTATCGTCTTACTGTATCTTCAACTGTCCACATTCCTTCTGCATCTCCCACTTGCATGTCGCTCTGTACCTCCTTACTGTATCTTAAACTGTCCACATACCTTCTGCATATCCCGCTTGCATGACGCTCTCTACCTTCTTACTGTATCTTCAACTGTCCACATACCTTCTGCATCTGCCGCTTAAATATCGCTCTCTACCTTCTTACTGTATTTTCAACTGTCCACATACCTTCTGCATCCGCCTCTTACATGTCACTCTGCACCTCCTTACTGCCTCTTCAACTGTGCACATAGCTTCTGCGTCTGCCGCTTGCATGTCGCTCTCTACCTTCTTACTGTATCTTCAACTGTCCACATACCTTCTGCCTATCCCGCTTTCATGACGCTCTCTACCTTCTTACTGTATCTTCAACTGTCCACATACCTTCTGCATCTCCCGCTTGCATGTTGCTCTCTACCTTCTTACTGTATCTTCAACTGTCCACATACCTTTCTGCATCTCCGCTTGTGACAGAAAAAGCAGTTTCACTTTACTGTATCTTCAACTGTCCACACACTCTTTCTATCTCCTATGTTTCGCAATTTTATCGACTTACTGTATCTCTTAACTGTCCACATACTCTCTGCATTCGCCACTTAATATCGCTCTCTACATTATTACTTCGTATCTTTCAACTGTCCACATACCTTCTGCATCTGCCACTTCTAAAATATCGCTCTCTACCTTCTTACTGTATTTTCAACTGTCCACATACCTTCTGCATCCGCCTCTTGCATGTCACTCTGTACCTCCTAATTGCCTCTTCAACTGTCCACATAGCTTCTGCGTCTGCCGCTTGCATGTCGCTCTCTACCTTCTTACTGTATCTTCATCTGTCCACATACCTTCTGCATCCGCCGCTTGCATGTCGCTCTGTACCTCCTTACTGCCCTCTTGCATCTGTCCACATAGCTTCTGCATCCGCCGCTGCATGTCACTTCCTACCTTCCTTACTGTATCTTCAACTGTCCACATACCTACCGTATCTCCCTATGTCGCTCTCTACCTTCTTTCTGTATCTTCAACTGTCCACATACCTTCTGCATATCCCGCTTGCATGACGCTCTCTACCTTCTTACTGTATCTTCAACTGTCCTCATACCTTCTGCATCTCCAGCTTGCATGTTGCTCTCTACCTTCTTACTGTATCTTCAACTGTCCACATACCTTCTGCATCTCCCGTTTGCATGTTGTTCTCTACCTTCTTACTGTATCTTCAACTGTCCACATACCTTCTGCATCCGCCTCTTGCATGTCACTCTGCACCTCCTTACTGCCTCCTCAAATGTCCACATAGCTTCTGCGTCTGCCGCTTGCATGTCGCTCTCTACCTTCTTACTGTATCTTCAACTGCCCACATACCTTCTGCATATCCCGCTTTTATGACGCTCTCTACCTTCTTACTGTATCTTCAACTGTCCACACACCTTCTGCATCTCCCGCTTGCATGTTGCACTCTACCTTCTTACTGTATCTTCAACTGTCCACATACCTTCTGCATCTCCCGCTTGCATGTTGCTCTCTACCTTCTTACTGTATCTTCAACTGTCCACATACCTTCTGCATCTCCCTATGTCGCTCTCTATCGACTTACTGTATCTTCAACTGTCCACATTCCTTCTGCATCTCCCACTTGCATGTCGCTCTGTACCACTTTACTGTATCTTCAACTGTCCACATACCTTCTGCATCTGCCACTTAAATATCGCTCTCTACCTTCTTACTGTATTTTCAACTGTCCACATACCTTCTGCATCCGCCTTCTGTGACGTCACTCTGCAATTCTCCTATCGTCTCTTTCTCAACTGTCCACATAGCTCTGCGTTCGCCGCTTGCATGTCACTTCTACCTTCTCTTACCGTATCTTCAACTGTCCACATACCCACTGTATCTCCCTATGTCGCCTCTAATGTTCCTATCGTATCTTTCAACCGTCCACATTCCTTTCTGCATCTCCTAATTTGTCGCTCTGTACCTCCTACTGTATCTTAAACTGTCCACATACTCTTTCTCTGCATATCCCGCTTAATGACGCTTCCTACCTCTACTTCGTATCTTCAACCGTCCACATACCTTCTGCATCTGCCGCTTAAATATCGCCTTTACCTTCTACTGTATTTTCAACTGTCCACATACCTTCTGCATCCGCCTCTTACATGTCACTCTGCACCTCCTTACTGCCTCTTCAACTGTGCACATAGCTTCTGCGTCTGCCGCTTGCATGTCGCTCTCTACCTTCTTACTGTATCTTCAACTGTCCACATACCTTCTGCCTATCCCGCTTTCATGACGCTCTCTACCTTCTTACTGTATCTTCAACTGTCCACATACCTTCTGCATCTCCCGCTTGCATGTTGCTCTCTACCTTCTTACTGTATCTTCAACTGTCCACATACCTTCTGCATCTCCCGCTTGCATGTTGCTCTCTACCTTCTTACTGTATCTTCAACTGTCCACACACCTTCTGCATCTCCCTATGTCGCTCTCTATCGACTTACTGTATCTTCAACTGTCCACATACCTTCTGCATCTGCCACTTTAATATCGCTCTCTACATTATTACTGTATCTTCAACTGTCCACATACCTTCTGCATCTGCCACTTAAATATCGCTCTCTACCTTCTTACTGTATTTTCAACTGTCCACATACCTTCTGCATCCGCCTCTTGCATGTCACTCTGTACCTCCTAATTGCCTCTTCAACTGTCCACATAGCTTCTGCGTCTGCCGCTTGCATGTCGCTCTCTACCTTCTTACTGTATGTTCAACTGTCCACATACCTTCTGCATCCGCCGCTTGCATGTCGCTCTGTACCTCCTTACTGCCTCTGCATCTGTCCACATAGCTTCTGCATCTGCCGCTTGCATGTCACTCTCTACCTTCTTACTGTATCTTCAACTGTCCACATACCTACTGCATCTCCCTATGTCGCTCTCTATCGTCTTAATGTATCTTCAACTGTCCACATTCCTTCTGCATCTCCCACTTGCATGTCGCTCTGTACCTCCTTACTGTATCTTCAACTGTCCACATACCTTCTGCATATCCCGCTTGCATGACGCTCTCTACCTTTTTACTGTATCTTCACCTGTCCACATACCTTCTGCATCTGCCGCTTAAATATCGCTCTCTACCTTCTTACTGTATTTTCAACTGTCCACATACCTTCTGCATCCGCCTCTTGCATGTCACTCTGCACCTCCTTACTGCCTCCTCAAATGTCCACATAGCTTCTGCGTCTGCCGCTTGCATGTCGCTCTCTACCTTCTTACTGTATCTTCAACTGCCCACATACCTTCTGCATATCCCGCTTTTATGACGCTCTCTACCTTCTTACTGTATCTTCAACTGTCCACACACCTTCTGCATCTCCCGCTTGCATGTTGCACTCTACCTTCTTACTGTATCTTCAAATGTCCACATACCTTCTGCATCTCCCGCTTGCATGTTGCTCTCTACCTTCTTACTGTATCTTCAACTGTCCACATACCTTCTGCATCTCCCTATGTCGCTCTCTATCGACTTACTGTATCTTCAACTGTCCACATTCCTTCTGCATCTCCCACTTGCATGTCGCTCTGTACCACTTTACTGTATCTTCAACTGTCCACATACCTTCTGCATCTGCCACTTAAATATCGCTCTCTACCTTCTTACTGTATTTTCAACTGTCCACATACCTTCTGCATCCGCCTCTTGCATGTCACTCTGTACCTCCTTACTGCCTCTTCAACTGTCCACATAGCTTCTGCGTCTGCCGCTTGCATGTCACTCTCTACCTTCTTACTGTATCTTCAACTGTCCACATACCTTCTGCATCTCCCTATGTCGCTCTCTATCGTCTTACTGTATCTTCAACTGTCCACATTCCTTCTGCATCTCCCACTTGCATGTCACTCTGCACCTCCTTACTGCCTCTTCAACTGTGCACATAGCTTCTTCGTCTGCCGCTTGCATGTCGCTCTCTACCTTCTTACTGTATCTTGAACTGTCCACATACCTTCTGCATATCCCGCTTTCATGTCGCTCTGTACCTCCTTACTGTATCTTTAACTGTCTATACACCTTCAGCATCTCCCGCTTGCATGTCGCACTGTACCTTCTACTGTATCTTTAACTGTCCACATACCTTCTGCATCTGCCGCTTGCATATCGCTCTCTACCTTCTTATTGTATCTTTAACTGTCCAAACACCTTCTGCATCTGCCGCTTGCATATCGCTCTCTGCCTTCTTACTGTGTTTTTAACTGTCCACATACCTTCTGCATCTCCCGCTTGCATGTTGCTCTGTACCTCCTTACTGCCTCTTCAACTGTCCACATAGCTTCTGCATCTGCCGCTTGCATGTAACTCTCTACCTTCTTAATTTATCTTCAACTGTTCACATACCTTCTGCATCTCCCGCTTGCATGTAGCTCTCTACCTCCTTACTGTATCTTCAATTTTCCACATACCTTCTGCATCTGCCGCTTGCATCTTGCTCTGTACCTCCTTACTGTATCTTCAGCTGTCCACAAACCTTCTGCATCTGCCGCTTGCATGTCGCTCTGTACCTCCTTACTGTGTCTTCAACTTTCCACATACCTTCTGCATCTGCCGCTTGCATTTCGCTCTGTACCTTCTTACTGTATCTTCAACTGTCCAAACACCTTCTGCATCTGCCGCATGCATATCGCTCTCTACCTTCTTACTGTCTTCAACTGTCCACATACCTTCTGCATCTCCCGCTTGCATGTCGCTCTGTACCTCCTTACTGCCTCTTCAACTGTCCACATAGCTTCTGCATCTGCCGCTTGCATGTCACTCTCTACCTTCTTACTGTATCTTCAACTGTCCACATACCCACTGCATCTCCCTATGTCGCTCTCTATCGTCTTACTGTATCTTCAACTGTCCACATTCCTTCTGCATCTCCCACTTGCATGTCGCTCTGTACCTCCTTACTGTATCTTAAACTGTCCACATACCTTCTGCATATCCCGCTTGCATGACGCTCTCTACCTTCTTACTGTATCTTCAACTGTCCACATACCTTCTGCATCTGCCGCTTAAATATCGCTCTCTACCTTCTTACTGTATTTTCAACTGTCCACATACCTTCTGCATCCGCCTCTTACATGTCACTCTGCACCTCCTTACTGCCTCTTCAACTGTGCACATAGCTTCTGCGTCTGCCGCTTGCATGTCGCTCTCTACCTTCTTACTGTATCTTCAACTGTCCACATACCTTCTGCCTATCCCGCTTTCATGACGCTCTCTACCTTCTTACTGTATCTTCAACTGTCCACATACCTTCTGCATCTCCCGCTTGCATGTTGCTCTCTACCTTCTTACTGTATCTTCAACTGTCCACATACCTTCTGCATCTCCCGCTTGCATGTTGCTCTCTACCTTCTTACTGTATCTTCAACTGTCCACACACCTTCTGCATCTCCCTATGTCGCTCTCTATCGACTTACTGTATCTTCAACTGTCCACATACCTTCTGCATCTGCCACTTTAATATCGCTCTCTACATTATTACTGTATCTTCAACTGTCCACATACCTTCTGCATCTGCCACTTAAATATCGCTCTCTACCTTCTTACTGTATTTTCAACTGTCCACATACCTTCTGCATCCGCCTCTTGCATGTCACTCTGTACCTCCTAATTGCCTCTTCAACTGTCCACATAGCTTCTGCGTCTGCCGCTTGCATGTCGCTCTCTACCTTCTTACTGTATGTTCAACTGTCCACATACCTTCTGCATCCGCCGCTTGCATGTCGCTCTGTACCTCCTTACTGCCTCTGCATCTGTTCACATAGCTTCTGCATCTGCCGCTTGCATGTCACTCTCTACCTTCTTACTGTATCTTCAACTGTCCACATACCTACTGCATCTCCCTATGTCGCTCTCTATCGTCTTAATGTATCTTCAACTGTCCACATTCCTTCTGCATCTCCCACTTGCATGTCGCTCTGTACCTCCTTACTGTATCTTCAACTGTCCACATACCTTCTGCATATCCCGCTTGCATGACGCTCTCTACCTTTTTACTGTATCTTCACCTGTCCACATACCTTCTGCATCTGCCGCTTAAATATCGCTCTCTACCTTCTTACTGTATTTTCAACTGTCCACATACCTTCTGCATCCGCCTCTTGCATGTCACTCTGCACCTCCTTACTGCCTCCTCAAATGTCCACATAGCTTCTGCGTCTGCCGCTTGCATGTCGCTCTCTACCTTCTTACTGTATCTTCAACTGCCCACATACCTTCTGCATATCCCGCTTTTATGACGCTCTCTACCTTCTTACTGTATCTTCAACTGTCCACACACCTTCTGCATCTCCCGCTTGCATGTTGCACTCTACCTTCTTACTGTATCTTCAAATGTCCACATACCTTCTGCATCTCCCGCTTGCATGTTGCTCTCTACCTTCTTACTGTATCTTCAACTGTCCACATACCTTCTGCATCTCCCTATGTCGCTCTCTATCGACTTACTGTATCTTCAACTGTCCACATTCCTTCTGCATCTCCCACTTGCATGTCGCTCTGTACCACTTTACTGTATCTTCAACTGTCCACATACCTTCTGCATCTGCCACTTAAATATCGCTCTCTACCTTCTTACTGTATTTTCAACTGTCCACATACCTTCTGCATCCGCCTCTTGCATGTCACTCTGTACCTCCTTACTGCCTCTTCAACTGTCCACATAGCTTCTGCGTCTGCCGCTTGCATGTCATTCTCTACCTTCTTACTGTATCTTCAACTGTCCACATACCTACTGCATCTCCCTATGTCGCTCTCTATCGTCTTACTGTATCTTCAACTGTCCACATTCCTTCTGCATCTCCCACTTGCATGTCGCTCTGTACCTCCTTACTGTATCTTCAACTGTCCACATACCTTCTGCATATCCCGCTTGCATGACGCTCTCTACCTTCTTACTGTATCTTCAACTGTCCACATACCTTCTGCATCTGCCGCTTAAATATCGCTCTCTACCTTCTTACTGTATTTTCAACTGTCCACATACCTTCTGCATCCGCCTCTTGCATGTCACTCTGCACCTCCTTACTGCCTCTTCAACTGCCCACATAGTTTCAGCGTCTGACGCTTGCATGTCGCTCTCTACCTTCTTTCTGTATCTTCAACTGTCCACATACCTTCTGCATATCCCGCTTGCATGACGCTCTCTACCTTCTTACTGTATCTTCAACTGTCCACATACCTTCTGCATCTCCCGCTTGCATGTTGCTCTCTACCTTCTTACTGTATCTTCAACTGTCCACATACCTTCTGCATCTCCCGCTTGCATGTTGCTCTCTACCTTCTTACTGTATCTTCAACTGTCCACACACCTTCTGCATCTCCCTATGTCGCTCTCTATCGACTAACTGTATCTTCAACTGTCCACATACCTTCTGCATCTGCCACTTAAATATAGCTCTCTACATTATTACTGTATCTTCAACTGTCCACATACCTTCTGCATCTGCCACTTAAATATCGCTCTCTACCTTCTTACTGTATTTTCAACTGTCCACATACCTTCTGCATCCGCCTCTTGCATGTCACTCTGTACCTCCTTATTGCCTCTTCATCTGTCCACATAGCTTCTGCGTATGCCGCTTGCATGTCGCTCTCTACCTTCTTACTGTATCTTCAACTGTCCACATACCTCCTGCATCCCCCACTTGCATGTCGCTCTGTACCTCCTTACTGTATCTTTAACTGTCTATACACCTTCAGCATCTCCCGCTTGCATGTCGCACTGTACCTTCCTACTGTATCTTTAACTGTCCACATACCTTCTGCATCTGCCGCTTGCATATCGCTCTCTGCCTTCTTACTGTATTTTTATCTGTCCACATACCTTCTGCATCTCCCGCTTGCATGTTGCTCTGTACCTCCTTACTGCCTCTTCAACTGTCCATATAGCTTCTGCATCTGCCGCTTGCATGTAACTCTCTACCTTCTTAATTTATCTTCAACTGTTCACATACCTTCTGCATCTCCCGCTTGCATGTCGCTCTCTACCTCCTTACTGTATCTTCAACTTTCCACATACCTTCTGCATCTGCCGCTTGCATCTTGCTCTGTACCTCCTTACTGTATCTTCAGCTGTCCACAAACCTTCTGCATCTGCCGCTTGCATGTCGCTCTGTACCTCCTTACTGTGTCTTCAACTTTCCACATACCTTCTGCATCTGCCGCTTGCATTTCGCTCTGTACCTTCTTACTGTATCTTCAACTGTCCAAACACCTTCTGCATCTGCCGCATGCATATCGCTCTCTACCTTCTTACTGTCTTCAACTGTCCACATACCTTCTGCATCTCCCGCTTGCATGTCGCTCTGTACCTCCTTACTGCCTCTTCAACTGTCCACATAGCTTCTGCATCTGCCGCTTGCATGTAGCTCTCTACCTTCTTAATTTATCTTCAACTGTTCACATACCTTCTGCATCTCCCGCTTTCATGTCGCTCTCTACCTCCTTACTGTATCTTCAACTTTCCACATACCTTCTGCATCTGCCGCTTGCATCTTGCTCTGTACCTCCTTACTGTATCTTCAGCTGTCCACAAACCTTCTGCATCTGCCGCTTGCATGTCGCTCTGTACCTCCTTACTGTGTCTTCAACTTTCCACATACCTTCTGCATCTGCCGCTTGCATTTCGCTCTGTACCTTCTTACTGTATCTTCAACTGTCCAAACACCTTCTGCGTCTGCCGCATGCATATCGCTCTCTACCTTCTTACTGTATCTTCAACTGTCCACATACCTTCTGCATCTCCCGCTTGCATGTCTCTCTGTACCTCATTACTGCCTCTTCAACTGTCGACATAGCTTCTGCATCTGCCGCTTGCATGTCGCTCTCTACCTTCTTACTCTATCTTCAACTGTCCACATACCTTCTGCATTTCCCGTTTACGTGTCGCTCTTTACCTCCTTACTGTATCTTCAACTGTCCAAATTATTCTACATCTCCCGCTTGCATGACGCTCTCTACCTTCTTACTGTATGTTCAACTCTCCACATACCTTCTGCAGTGTAACTCACCAGTCCGACTATTACACCAATAAAACCACCTTCAATACTGCAGCAACAGCCTTATTTGTTCAGCTAGCTTTCGTTATAAATTATCCGCGCTAGGCCAATAAATCCAACTTCAATGCATCAGCAGCAGACGTATTTATGCAGCTAGCTGAATTCTCCGTGCAGCGCCGGCTACAGCTTAACTAGGTTATAGATCACAGGTCAGCAGGCGCGTCCGCGCTAGGGCCTAACTAGAACACTGACGCTGTAGAGATCATAGGCTGACTAACGTCGTCTCTTATCGTTACGCCTGACGGCAAAAGATCACCGACCCTAGCAGGCGCAGCCGGCTACAGCCCGCACTAGAGTAGCTGTAGAGTACATAGGTCATCAGCGGCGGCGTTGTATTAGGCGCTTGCACGAAATTAATAGTCGCAACACAGTGTACTTTATTTTTGCGGCGAATTTCACTATAGCCAAGTTTTCATACACATACTACCATACAACCACAACAGATAACCATATAACCATATAACCACACACATAACCACAAATCACCATATAACCACAGCACATAACCATATAATCAATGATCGATTATCGATTATCGATAGTGATAATCGATAATCGATAATCAATAATTGATTATATGGTTATGTGTTGTGGTTATATGGTGTTACTGATTATCATTATCGATTGCCGCGCTAGAGGTGCTACTGTGTATTTTATTTTAGCTCCTATTCACTAGAGGTCAGCACTACACTTACTTCAATGAAAACGAGGCTGGCTTGTCGATTATTGATTATCGATTGATTATCGTTACCTAATGATTATTGATTATCATTATCGATTATCTCACTAGAGGCGCTACTGTGTACTTGGTGTTTGCGCTTATTCACTAGAGGTCAACACTACTTAAATGAAAACGAGGCTGGCGTCACAAAGGTCAAATAATACATCAATCAAACTTTTTTTATAAGTAAGCTCTCATCAATTCTGCACCACATTGCACCACATGCCGACACATCCTTTGATCTTCCCTTTGATCTTTGCCAACTTTCCATTGATCTTCAGTCGTTACCCGTAGTCTGAGCAACCTAATAACTACTTTCGTATGTCAGCCATGCTAAAATATAGTTCACTTTGGATTCCTTCTCTTGTCCATCGGATCGACGAAAGACCACAACATCTTATTTCACGTGTTAGATACAGTTATAGTTTGATCTTTTTGCGGTGGTTTTGCATGTGGCCGATAAGGCCAATGTTCGCATGAAATGTATTTATGCCGGTTTCGCACACGAATGGAGCTGGCACTGTTGGTGTATTTGCAGCTCTCGCCTTTCGACCCTCATGCTTGGTCCTGGCTGCTTCAACACGCTGATTCTCGAACGAGATTGCACCTTTCCAGACCAGACCTCTCCAGGCAGGACGGTTAGACGCATGATTTTTCCAGGAGACCGGGGTAATCCAGAATCTCTTTAGGGTGTCCTTAAGAGTATCTCTGAAACGCAGCAGCCGGCCCCGCTCCCGTCGACCTTCCACCAGTTCGCCGAATAACAGCCTATTCTGCAGCGTTCCCACACTAACGCTTGCAGTCTTCCAAACGAAACACTTGTTTTCACAATGCGGCAATATATCTCATCATCAATGTGGACAATATATCTCATCATCAATGTGGACAAATCTGGAGAGACCTAAATAATTGAACGTATCCACCACTTTCAGTTTCAGTCCCTTCACAGTGATTTTTGAGTCCACGTACTGTTTGTTGGGATCTGGCTGATAAATAATTTCGGTTTTCTTCGTGCTAATGGTAAGGCAGAGACTGCTACAGGCATTGGAGAATCTGTCCGTGTTACTCTCTATTTGTTGCTCGGACCCGCTGTTAAGAGCGCAGTAATCAGCGAAGTCGCGGGTCTCATCCTGCTGTGCCTTTGTCTTCTCAATATCCATCCAGCAGTGTGGTAGTTGATATAGATGCCATCATCATCCCCTGTGAAGGCATCGAACAGCATGGCTGTGAACATCATGCTGAACAGAGTAAGTACCAGCACACCCTCTTGTTTTACGTCGTTGCTGACTGGGAAAGTAGCGGAGGCGTCACCATCGTTCAAAACCGGAACTTGCATGCCCTTGACAGGACAACCAATCACTGCTATTATTTTCCAAAGGAAATCTCCGATCACCGTGTCAAAGGCTTTTGTCAGATCGATAAAGATTGTGTAGAGATCGCGTTTATGCTCCTGGCATTTTTCTTGGAGTTGTTGAGCTGCGAAAATCGTATTAGGATGCTAAACCCAAGTCATCATGCTTGGATCCTCTACCTACATCTCTGCTAAAAAGCACTCTTCCTGCTCATATTAAAATACTGACTTATCTTATCGATATGTCTTTTGAGTCGGGCACTGTTCCGCGGGAACTCAAGAAGCTGATATAACACCGCTGTTGAAAAAACTTACTTTGGACCGAAAGACGTTGTCAAATTACCGTCCAGTCTTGGAAAAGGTAGCAGCCAAACAACATATTCAACATCTAATTGACAATGGCCTTCACGAGGTGCTATAATCGGCATACAAACCCCGACAATGATTGACAGTGCCTCCTTCTCCACCTGGCTGTAATACTTCTCTGCCGACGACAGCGTTTTGGAGGCGAAGGCGATCGGTTCCTCAGTGCCATCCGGTGCACACTGAGAAATAACAGCCCCGATGCCATAAGGCGATGCGTCGGCGGCCAGATATATCGGCCTAGTTGGATCGTAGTGGACCAAGCGCGTTTTCTTGGCCAGCATCTGCTTCAGTCGGTTGAACGCACTCAGCGGACCAGGCCCATTTCACGTCATGTCTGTGCAGTCGGTTTAGAGGCGCGCATATAGTGGAGAATGATGGCAAGAACTTTCCGTAATAGTTTAGCTTGCCGATGAAGCTTTCCAGCTGTTTAACGTTCTCGGGCGTCGGAAATTTGATGATGGCGTTTATGCGTTCCTCTGACGACTTGAGACCATCTGCTGAGATCACATGTCCTAGGTATGTGACCTGCTGTCGGAAGAACTCACACTTGTCAAGTCGCAGTTTCATTCCATACTCGTTCAACGCATAGAGGACCTGCTTGAGGTTTTGCAGGTGTTCATCCTTCGTCCGTCCGGTGACGATCATATCGTCCAGGTAGGCAGTCACATATGGAATTGTCGACTAACTTCTGGAAAATGGCCGGCGCTGGTGCCGGTCCAAACGACAATCGATTGTACCGGAATAGTCCTTTGTGCGTGTTTATGACGAGTAGTTGCTTAGTGGCGTCATCTAGCTCTACTTGTAGAGTAGATATGCGTCGGACATGTCAAGCTTTGAAAAGTGCTGTCCTCCTTGCAGCTTGGCGAACAGTTCGTCTACCCTCGGAATGGGGTGCTGATCTACGTGCAGCTGAGAATTTACAGTCACTTTATAGTCTTCGCAGGTGCGCACTTTTCCGTTCGGCTTCTGAACGACGACAATGGGCGTCGCCATTCACTGTGATCGACACGAGTTATGATGCCCAAATCCTCGAGACGATGTAGCTCTTTGTCAACGGCATACATGCGACTAAATGGTACTGGTCTCTGTTTGCAGAACTTGGGGACGGCATCTTCTTTCAGTAGAAGCCGTGCTTTCACCTTAGTGCAGAGCCCCAATCCGGGCGCGAAGACAGCTGGGTACTGGTCTAGGACCCTCTGTAGGTCGCGATCACACTTTTCGATTACATTGCAGTCAGTGGTGGACGGCAATGCAGTAGCAGTACTGCTGTAGAGCAAGGCATTCACATCAACTTGGAATGCTATGATCCAGTCAAACGCGAAAAGTGACGTGCCTGCCTTTCCGACGACGATCAGTGATATAGTCCTTTTGGCCCCATTGCAGGACACAGTGACATTGCATTGTCCTTTGACTGGAATCGGTTGCTTGCCATAACCGAAAAGTCGGATCTTTGACGACGTCAAATGTGGCGATCCGATGCGCTTCCAGACATCCGGGCCAACGAGCGACACAGCAGCCTCAGTATCCACTTCGAAGTGTAGGTCGACGTTTGAGATTTGCAGTAAAATCTGCGGTTTATCAACGCGTGTGGAAGTGGAGAGCACCTCAACTGCGATAGTCTCTGTACTTTTTTCGACCGTTTGTTGAGCCAGTTTTCTTTTTTTGACTGGCTTTCCAGAAGACCTGCACACAGCCTGTATGTGTCCCTTACGATCGCACCAGTAGCAGATGGCGTCGAAGAATGGACAGTCTCTGTGGTGATGAGCAGGCGAACCACATCGATAGCTGGCTTTCTGGCCTCTCCTGTTAAGGTTGACTGTTAGCACGGCCCTTTTCTCCGTGGTCAGGTCGCTGTTTAACTCGGAAGCGTTGCGTCTGATGAGACGGGTGATTTTGACGAACAGCGTGCACGTCCTGCTGAGGGTGGCCTGTTGTTAGTTCGTGCATTTCGTGCATTTTGTTCAGCTCTTTGCTAAGTAGTTCTGCCATTTTAGCACACTGCAGTACGTTCGTCAGTTAAGCGTCTGTTTCTTTCTGTATTGCCTGCTGTATACAGCCCATGACAAGCCTATCTCGTAGTGCTCTTCGAAGTCACACTCTTTGGCTTTAGTGCGCAGTTCGGCCAGGAAATCAGTGATGGATTGACCTTCCTGCTGAACCGTGCGGAAGAAGTCGAGACGTGCAGCAAGAAAATTACGCTTTTCCTCGAAATGCAGTTTAAGCGCCGCTTTCACTTCTTCGTAGGAAGCTTCTGTCACTTCCTTAGTCAGAAGATTCTGAAGAAGTGCAAATGTTTCTGGTGCCATGGTTGAACACAGAACAGCCTTTTTCTTTGAGTCTGTTGTGATGTTGTTTCAGTCGAAGTAGAACTCCGTACGCATCAAGTAGGACGACCATTGCTCCCTTTCTGGGTCGAACCGGTCAAACTGGCGTGCCATGCTTGAATGGCAGTCAGTACACAGACACTCAGACAGTAGGCTATTGTCTGTAGTTCAGAGTCAGACACTGTTAAGCAATTGGTCAGAGTTTGGTCAATGGTCACTAGAGGGTGGTCCAATGATAACAATGAGTGCTACTGACACACAATGACATGGACAACAATGTCAGCTAACACAACATATAGTTCATATAGCATGGAATGAGAAACATGACACCTTCCCTACAAAGCCTGCCCACATGTCTACCAAGCAGACTCCTTCCTCCATACACAACTTCTGTACCAGTGTGTTAATGGCCATTCTTTTAATTTATCCTAGTACTGTCCCCTGCCACACATTATCATAACACGATCTGTCTAATGCGTGTCTCTTTCAGTGTGCGGAACAATCTCCTATACTTACAAACGATGGCCGTCGTACCTTTCTTCTCAACATTTATTGGTTCCCACGTGCACAAGAATAGATCCCCCGTTACCGTTATCTATGACCTGGTGGTTTGTCTCCACTGACCCGTTTACTTTTCCTCTGCCGAACACTTTTCCTCCGTCCCTCTGTCTTCTTCTTCTCATGTTCCTTCTGTTTCACAGTCTTACCAGCTGTATCCAAAGCGTGTCTCACAATATTACCTGTCTTTTCCATTTCCACTGACATACCACATGATTTCCTTCCCCGTTTGTGTTTTCCATTTACACCTTAACTATATCCTTCAAATTGTCCACCTCCTTCTTCAGAGTTCTAACCTGAATAACATCCCTGCAACTTAGCGACACATACCACATTTCGCGTTGCCTTTACTAAGCAATGCTAGAATTAACTTGTAGGTTATAAAATAGTCAACTGTGTTAATATTATTCTCTATAACACCCTTTACCGTGGAATGAATAGTAGGTGCGTAAATGGTTGTGTATCGTAGGGTATTGCCAGTTTCAAAGACTATACACTAGAAAACATATTTGTAGATAGTGGGGCAGCACAGCAATACATTTGTGCATTTCGTGATAAAAGAACCAATCTCGGCCGATTTATAAAACAGTATATTTTAATCAGTTTCTTAAATTGGGGTACTCGACATTATGCATGTACGCATGCGCAATCGTTTAAAAAGAGAGCCGGTTTTTGTATACAAATTACAGGCACGTCGTTTCCAAATATGCCTGTCTTGCGAAATCCTCTGCCAGATGGTGCCCTTCCAGTACTCGTCTAGTTCGTCTCTCCACCCTCTCGACGGTCTTCGTCTAGATCATTTCTCTTCGTAAGGTCTCCAGGTTGTGATACGCCATCGGTTATATCGTAATCTGATGATGTGCCCTGCTGTAGCATTCCTGCTATTTACATATTTTCAGAATCTTATTCCCTTGTCTTTTTGTTCAAGTATAAAGTTCAGGCTAGTACACCACTAGTCGTAGACAGAGCAGATTGTGCTACGTAATGATTTCTAGACGAGTGCAGGTGCACTCATTGGAGCCCAGTTATAATTAACTCGCGTCGTGGACGATTACATTGTTGTAGGGGTGTTTTCGCGATGCATAAATTGGCTATGGCTCGTCGTCGCGCACCTCATTGTCTCAATCCAGTCATGTATTATGCTGTTTAAGACTAGTATATAAAGCCGCTGTCATGTGTAATGGTCGGGGCACGTGTATATTTTGGACAAAGAGTAACTGGGCTGTTATGGCGTCTGCCTCCTTGCTGCCTAGAGGTAGGCAGAGTAAACGTGCAAAGTTGTGTGAGGAGCAGTACCAGGGTTATCTTCCCATTCTAAAGAGGTGTGGAGGGTCTGCGAGTGTTGCGGGAAGACGTTTGTCTCGCTGACGAGCGCAGCCGGGCTTGACCATGCGGTGTACTAGCGGTTTGAGTGTGCGAGCGGCAGCGGACCGAGTGGTGCAACGTCAGCGAGAATGAGCGTATGTCAGAGACACGTGTCAGGCGATCGTAACGAGGACGAGGGTCTCCGATAGGCAGCTATCGAGACAGAATGCGACTCCACGTAGCGGGTCGGCCGAGCCGGGTTAACGGGACCGGGACGAGAAGGACATTTCCAGCGGACGGTCGTCGAGTCGTGATGCGTTCTCTCGTGGCGAGCTAGTCGAGTCGGGCTAATGGAATCGGAGCGAGTGCGACGAACTTTCGTTTGACTATGCGGCAAGTTCATGTATAGGGAAGTTACAATTCGATGTTATATCTAGATGTTAAGCTGCCGGATAGACTTCTTTGAACTGTCTCAATGTATTGTATGCAATTAAGGTACTGTCTTCCTCTTGAGAGTGCTAACAGTATTTCGTTTTTTTGAACGGGCCATTATATTTTTTGAGTCTCAAGGATTAGGTGGAGATAGCTATGGGTCAGACACCAACGATGGGAGCTGATATAGGGTAGAGTAAGAGATGTTTTTTTTCATTACCGTATAATAATTTTTTATTATCTATATATGTAATAAAATTAATAAAATGTCCCTTCTTCCTTATTGCGTTGTTCACGGTTGCTGCCCTCATTCACAAGCGTTGACATAATTAATACGGAACCCTACTAGACCTGACCCCTCTTCTTACGGAGTCCTCGTCAATCTGTGACACCTATCCAGGTCCACTTTTGTCCTCTGATTTGTTCCATCACGTCTATGACATTTGTATTCTCTCTTACCCAGATGTTTCTTTTTGTTTCCCGATATGTGATGTTTAATGTACTTATTTCCATCTTTGTTTGTGCAGTTGCTAATTTGTTCTTTGCCTATAAGGTAAGTGCCCATGTTTCCGCGCCGTATGTCATCGCTGGAAGTACGCATGGGTTGTAGACTTGTCTCTTCAAGCAGGTTCCAAAGTTATCCTTGAAGATGTCGCGGTGTTTGGCGAATGCTGTCCAGCCGGCCTTGATTCTTATTTAAATCGCCTTGTTTTTCTTCTTTGATACTCTATCTCTGTCCCAGATTGACGTAGCTTTCAACGTTTTCTATCTGCGTGGTGTTAACATATATTGGTATGTCATTGTGTAGCATCACTTTTGTCTTCGAAATGTTCATCTGCAGACCTTGTTTTTCACTTTGATCAGCAAGCTCCTGCGGTTTTTTTGTAGTCTTGCGGTGTAGTAGCGCATATGCGTATGTCATCGGCGAAGCGAAGATGACTTAGATATTCTTCTCCGTATATCCTCAAGCCAGTAGTTTCCCAGGTCAGTCTTCGGAATGTACTTTCGAGTGTTGACGTAAACACTTACTTACTTACCCTCTTCGTCCCTGATGTTACATAAGGCTCCGACAATGTCTCTCCACCGGGCTCGTTCTTTTGCAGTGGACTGTGCCTCGCCCTATCTCAGCCAGTTCTGCTATCACTGTTCTACGCCATGTTCTCTTTGGGCGTCCAGGCTTTCTCTTCCCAGGTGGTGTCCATCTCAGGACGACTTTAGGAATGCGGTCTTGACCCATTCTAAGAATGTGTCCAAGCCATGTCCACTTTTACCACTCGCCAACACTCTGAGCCATGAAGTAAGATAGACTTCACGTTATTGCTATAGAGCATTATCTTTGTTTTCAAGCTATACTTCTTTGACTTCCAAATGGTGTGAAGTTTGGCAAAAGCGCAGCGGTCTTTCCCTAATCTTGCTTTGATGTCTTTTTGGGCTCCATTGTGACTACTGATGAGACAACACGCGTACGTAAAGTCCTCTACAAATTCAAGTGGTTCACCATTAATAATAACAGGTGCAGTTGGTGTGGTGTTCATACACATCACTTGCGTCTTGGTGGTACTGATGTTAAGCCCAGTTTGCTTTGTATAGGTCTCTAGTCTATCAGATTTCTCTTGCAGATGGTAAATCTTTACTGAGAGAATTGTAAAGTCATCGACAAAGTCGAAGTCTTCTAACTGGGAGAACAGAGTCCACTGAACGCACCTGGGTTTAACTGTTGTCGTCTTCCGCATAACCCAGTCGATAACGACCAAGGATAGGATGGGGGAGAGGACACAGCCCTGTCTAACACCGGATTTCACTGGGAACCACCCAGATGGTGAATTACTCAGGATGACGCTGCATTCAAAGTGGTCATAAAACTTCTCTATCAGTGAAAGAATGGGAGGGACTCCACAGGAGCCTAGAATCTTCCACAAGGTGTCACGATGGACACTGTCAAATGGTTTCTTGAAATCGGTGAAGTTTATGTGCAATGGGCAGTTCCACTCCAGGCACTGCTCTATGATGTTCTTCAGTGCTAAGATCTGATCAGTGCTAATTTTCCATTCAGGAATCCAGCTTGTTCTTGCCTCAGCTTCTTGTCAATAGCTGTCTCAATTCTTCCACGAAGGACTCTGCAGAAAACCTTACTGGGGATGGACAAGAGTGTGATTCCTCGCCAGTTTTCGCAAATTTGAAGCTTTCTTAGGGAGCTTTACAATGATTCCTTTAGCCCAGTCATTTGGGATAGTGTTTAGTCCCAGATGTTCTTGGACACGTCAATCAGAATTCTAGTAGCTGTATTGGGGTCTGCCTTCAACATCTCGGCATGAATGGAGTTTATGCCTGGAGCTTTACCACACCTGATGGCATCAATGGCGCTTTTGACTTACGCCTCTGTAGGGAGATTGATGTCGATATTGAGGACATCTGATGCTTGTGGAGAGTCGGCGAGTTCGTCCAGCTGAAGGCGATTCAGAACTTCTCGGAAGTGCTCAACCCGTCTGACTGCCTGCTCATGCTCGTTTGTTATAGTGCTGCCATATTTGCCTTTCACGGGAGCAAAGTGATGGGTGATCTTACAGACAACGCTCAGCTCACCCCTTGTTGCAGCACGCTCAGCTTCTGCTGCCAACTCTTCAAGAAATGATGTATTGTCATTCCTTGCACTCTTTTTGACCTCCTTGTCTTTGCTGGTATAGGCTTCATGGACCCGCTCTTGGAGCCTTGGTGACTTGGTGCTCAGCATCTTGGCTTTCAGTTGTTTCTTTCGTCTATCTTTTTATGTTCCGGGTGTTAACCATTCTTTGTGGTTCTTCTTCTTATAAACCAATACTTTGGTAGCTACTTCAACATATGTCTTCTTGATGGTATCCCATTTGCTGTTGGTTTCGTGGTCAGACTTCCGTGATGTGTCAGCTAATGCAATATAGCGATTTATCAGCTCCAAAACAAACTCCTCGTTGGTGACTGGACATTTGAGTATTGTGATGTCTAGTTGTTTTCGACACTGACACTGATGCACCACTCTGCGGAGCTTCAACTTGATGCATGCTGTTTTCAGGTGATGGTCGCTGTTAATGTCAGCTCCACGGCAAGCTCTCACACATCTTGAAGGGACCTGCCCCATTTCCATTTGAAGATGATGTGGTCAATTTGGTTGCATGTCTACCATCAGGTGATTTCCAGGTGAGCTTGTGGGTGTTTCGTTGTCCGAATATGGTACCTCCGATTACACAGTTGTTGTTTAAGCAGAAGTCAACAAGACGTTCACCATTGTCATTCATCACACCATAACCGTGTTTGCCCACAGACCTATCACAGTTAGAGTTGTCAGAGTCAACTTTGACATTCGTGTCTCCTATGGTCAAAAGCATGTCATGTTGTAGGACTTTGGTGATTGCTTGTTGTAATTGCTTGTACCAGTCTTCTTTGTCCTCTTTGTCAGCCTCATTGGTTAGTGTATAACACTGAACGATGAGCTTGCAATGTTTGGAGTTGAAACATGCTTTGGTCATCCTGTCACTGATGGGTTCCCATTCTAATAAGGTGTTGGCCTTTTTTCTGGAGACTATAAGGGCTACACCATCGATGTGTGTGTCCTTCATGTCCTGAGAATTGGATGACTGATCCATCGTTGGTCACCTGGCGTCCAGAACCAGTCCATTGACACTCACTATCCCCTAGGTTGTCCAGTCTGTATCGTTTCATCTCGCGGATGATCTGCGCTAGCTTTGATGTCTCATTCATGGTGCGAACATTCCATGTATCTATACGGATCTTAGCATTGGGTCTTAGCATTGGGTCTTTCGCACCCCTGCCTTCCTGGTGCAGGTTTTGAGCAAAGGTGGTCATATTGCCAGATGACTGGCTCAAGTCCGATATGGGGCTCCTTGTGGTAGTTGTGTTTGTCGTAATTTCCGTAGCAGAGTAGTGTTTTTACAGAATGGGTTGTTAGCCCCACGCCCAACCTCCAACCTGGAGGACCAGGTGCTGGGTTTCGGACGGCTCTTCTTGACGCAGAGATTCTTAGAACCTCCTGCACGTCGTAGCCCTGGTTGACCCGAACGGCCTCCTTGGTCATATACTCTTTCGATGTTGCTGGAGACTGGTGGCCTTGGCTGCATTGTACTTTGCATGCTGGTGTTGTTGTCCTACCCTTCCACGCAGACTTGTGCGTGTTGTAAGGGCACGACACGGCGGCCGAACCAATACCGAACCCCTGTTCCTCCGGTCGACGGTCCGGCACTCCAACTACTCTGCCACTGCGCCCCTTTTTGGACGATGCGCGATGCGATGGGCGATGCAATGCGCGATGCGCAGTGCGATGCGCGATGCGAGATGCGCGATGCGCAGTGCGATGCGCGATGCGCGATGCGAGATGCGCGATGCGCAGTGCGATGCGCGATGCGATACGCAATGCGATGCGCGATGTGATACGCAATGCGCGGTGCGATACGCGATGCGATGGTATAAATTATCAAATAAGACTTAGGCAGCCATTTGTATTTTATTAAACGCATTCCGTTTTGAGTTCAGAGCATGTGATAATGGCTGATGACGTCTACGGTTGCACATATGTTTTTTTCCACAAATAATTTTGAAATAGGTGCCACTAATGAAACCAGACATATTCATTAGGACAGCATACAGTGAATTTGTGCCAAACATTGTGTGTGTGTGTGCGTTTATAAACCTATACTTATAGCATGTATGTGTGTCAATTTTATTGTTGTAAATACAGTTGTAGCACCATTGCCATGTCAAATAAAGCTAACTGCTGCAAACTTGTCGCGTATTTTTTCATGAGTGTGCATTTCACAAAAGGTGTATATGTTCATTTCAGTTCACAGTTTAGTAAGACAGTGTTTCGTGAGCGGATACACTAATGCAATACTCAGCCACAATGGAATATCCATCAGGTGTGTTCTTTATAATTATAATAATATGGTAATAATATAAAAAAATCTGGGTAAAAAGCATAACATGTTGCTACATGACACATTGCGCGCCAGGAGGCGTCGCTGATTACACCAGTCTCAGTCGGCAAATCGCATTGCGAAACTTGGAATGTAAGCTAAACCAATAATATCGCTTGCCGGCAAATTCCGCTGATCTTCATTTCAGCCACATGAATTCGTTAATGTTATGTGTAATATTGGGGAAGTAGAAGTAATTATTTGAATACACAATACCGCTCAGCCCTTCGTGACAATGTTATGATTCCATGAAGTCACTAGCGTCGTCTTAGAATTGAGGTGCGGGTTGGAGAGTGTCTGCACTGTTCTCACGGGTTGTACAGTTGCGGCGAAGCTAATTACTTATTTGAATCAGCTGACCTCCATACATTGCGTAGGATATTTGCCCAGGAGTAGTGTACGTTGTCGTCGACTTGGCTTTCGAGGATGATAGAGGATACTCTTTCAAACTGTATTTGTGGCTTGGGCCCCTCAATTGTTAAATAACTGTTGAATTTCCGTTCGCTCTTTGTAAAGAATGGCAGTATGTTGTTGAATAACTGCGTCCTGAATGATGAAAATGTATTGATTAGCTAACCATGCACTTTGAACGCATTAATGTTTACAAACTCAATAAATGTATACCTACACACACGCACACGCACACCAAGGTTGGGTGGTAGGAAGG
Organism: Paraescarpia echinospica; assembly: GCA_020002185.1. Classification (NCBI taxonomy): domain Eukaryota; kingdom Metazoa; phylum Annelida; class Polychaeta; order Sabellida; family Siboglinidae; genus Paraescarpia; species Paraescarpia echinospica. The sequence goes on from CM034541.1 coordinate 39,196,958, forward strand.
GAGGGAGGGAGGAAGAGAGGGAGAGGGGAGAGGGAGAGAGGAAGGGAGGGAGAGAGGGAGAGAGGGAGAGAGGGAGAGAGGGAGAGAGGGAGAGAGGGAGAGAGGGAGAGAGGGAGAGAGGGAAATGCACTAACCTTCCCTGGTTCATCATGTCTGGAGGTACACAAAATTGTGTTTATATTTGCAATCAGGGATATCCAGATGGAAACAATTTAACAAATACAATTGGGAACGGTTGAATAGGTACATATTTCATGTTATAAATTGACCTATTTCGGCCCCTACTCTAGTTGCCTGCCTGACACCCATTTTTGTTTGGCTAAATTCAATCACAGTAATCTCCGTGACAATATTTAGAAGTACAAACACGTGAAATTTTTTGTACAATAACTAGATGTGTAACCGTTTACGTACAGTCAGCGTCACCAGCCATCGTCACATGCTCTGAACACAAAAAGAAATGTGTCTAATAAAATACTAATGGCTGCCTAAGTCTAATTTTTGGCGTACGCATGCTCATTACGGCATCTTTATAATTTATACCATCGCATCGCTCATCTCATCGGGCATCGCATCGCGCATCGTATCGCGCTTCGCGCATGGCGCATGGCGCATGGCGCATCGCGCATCGCGCATCGCGTCATCGCCCCGGTCCAGATTTCCACACAAAAACGCGATGGCCCTTATCGGCCATCATACGTTCATCAGTCAGACATCGCAATCTTCATTGATGTCACTGAGGGTTGTTTACTGCACAACCTTTTATACACGTCCACCTTTATGTAGTTGCCAAATGAAAGGGTTTTGAGAATTTTCCACAATTCACTTAATTAATTTCAGTTTGCAGTTGCAATGTTGATGGTTCTGACGTGTCGACGAGTCTGAACAGTTTTCATTTATTTTCACCATCACAAGTTCATGTGGCAGTAAATGTTTATTGGTCAAAACGGCCCAGCACACTGTTTTTTGCATAACAAACATTAAATAAATGCTAAACATTAACATATTGTATGGCAATACAGTGTCATTGTATGTCAGCCATGTTTAATTTTAAAAAGGCGGTCTACACTGATATAACTTCAAATGGCCCAATATATATGTATATAAATGATCCCCATGTCTTATGCTTCATATCTACCAAATGCTGTGCTTTTATCACCTAATGCACAATTGTTATGATATTTTGAACTATGTCGCCTCACTAAGAGTAAATTAGTAATAACTCTACTAGGGGTTTATTAAGATTGGCACGAATCGCCACTAAACTTATTTAATTTGATAAACCATCAGAGGAGACTGAGGACAATATCATCAACATAATATTATAAATAACCATGACGTGTAAATGTTTCCTTGGGATTAAATATGTAATATGTTTGTTGCCATTTCGAAATGTTTTCTTTTTGCACATTGCGTATTTCGTATTGTATATTACATGTATATCTATATATTGCACATTTAATGCTGCATATTACACACTGTACACGTCACAGCCAACAGGGCATAATAGTCGCACAGGTCTATTCTGAATGCGAATAAAATATAGTTAATATTTCAAATTACTTAATAATAAATTGTACAGTTGTTGCTGTATATTGCACAGTGTATTCTATATAGTGAATAGTTTACAGTGTAATTCGTAAATCATAATGCGTATTAGCAAAAGTAGACAAACGAGCGAACAATGAACAACTCGAAAAATGTCAAAAACATGACATTCTTCGGTAGCTAGCACCCTCAAGGCTCGTCCTATCCCGACAATAGTGGTAAAATTTGAAAGGATCTTCTTTCTGTTATTCTAGCGTCATCTAAGTTTTCTGGTAACCGTTCACAGAACACCTATAAACGGACCTACACTCGTGCTGTTTTCTGTGTTCTGTACGGTTCCGAACGATGTTGGCGGCGGGTATTCAGTACACTAATCTTCCGAAACGGCACGGTTTTATGTCCGTATATAGTTTATTTTAGGAACAATTATTAGGAAAGCATTTATATGTTTGTATAGCAGAAGGTGCAAACTTCCCAACGATGCCATGATCTTTTAGATCGGACGAACCGTAATAGTACTAGCAATTGTTCAAATGACTGTTTGGAACGTGTTTTGAGTTGGTCATTTTTCGCTTTCTTATATATTTTTGGTAAAACGTAACACGCAATGCATAATATGTAATACTTTGTATATAATATGCAATTAGCAAGAAATAGTACATGCAGATGCGTTGTTTTATTAACTGCATTGTAAAACTACGTTGACGATGTTTCAGATTCAATTTCGTTGTACTCCCGGATGTGTTCACGGTACACACGCCACACACGCCACACACGCCACACACGCCACACAACCGGTTACAAAAAACTTACACCTCAGGTTAGTTAAAAACAATTCTGCTAATCATAGAATATATATATATATATAAACGTGAAAACGACACACACACACACACACACACACACACACACACACTCAAACACAGACACACACACACACACACACACACACACACACATATATATATATATGTATATATACATATGTATGTACGTATATATATATATATGTGGGGGGGTGTGTGTGGGTGTGTGTGTGTGTATTTTGTCGTTTTCACTTTTGTCTTCGAAATGTTAATTTTCAATCCATGTGCATCAGCTAGCTCCTGCAGCATTTTTGTGTAGTTTGTCCGGTGAAGTAGCGTACAATGTTATGGTCGATAACAGTTAAGTCTGTGACCATGCCTGCTTGTCTGAATGTATTCAATTTCGTTTTTCGTTTCTCCCTTTCGGATTTTTCATGTCCATCTCCTCCCTGCTTTCTTCTGAAACGTAGTATTCATGATTTTGTACTTTTTTGATCATCCCAGATACTGTTCATAAAATCACATATGTACCAAATGTTGACATGCGGCATTTTTTCTACCGAATTTGTGAGGCAAACAGAAAAGAAAACATAGCGACGGTGACCTATATTCCTGCGAATCGACGCATGCCCATAATACGTTTTGAACATATAATCAAAAACTTCTTGATGATAATGTAATTATTTTACTAAAAAAAACAAATACATCAATTGTTCAGTTTAATTCGCGCAATATTTCAATGATGGCAGTAGTTTGCAAACCTTGCACAATCTAATATAAATGTACACACACAATTTATGTTAGCATAACAAAACATTCACCAACATTTGTTACATTTTATTAAATGTCCCGCCATTCAAACATAATTCAAAGGATACAAACAACTGATGCGCCATATGATGTACAATAAATTTGGACAAACAATATGTAAAAATGGTTGCGCTAGCGTGAATGAGTAATTTTTGAGAATTAGTTTCGTCGAAATACTATTTGAACAGAAAATGCGATACCACGCGAAAAACATTTAATGGCAAATACCTTAGTGGGTTTTATATATAATTTTTAGTATTTGTAGACAGATTATTCGTGAAACAATTTGAATAAATTATTATCAGGATTTTCAGATTATTATCAGAGATTTATTGTGGACATTTATGTTAAATAAGTACGCTTGATTGATTGGTGCATAACTTAGCGCATGACCATGTTGTGTTGCGTAGAATAAGCCAATCTTAACTATGCGTTTCGCGTGGTAATGTTGCATATATATTATACATAGTATCACCGGCCTCTTATAATATTCCTCCTGTAGGTATTCGTTAACACAGTTTAAGCACTGACGTGTAATAGTATAATGAGAATAACGCAGTATTATGGAAATGGTAGTTTTGACTAAAGCAACATATCAAGAAGTTGTTATTTCATTGTGTCTTGACATTTAACACAGTAGTGAGTTTAGCTATTATGATTTTGTTGTGATTATGTTTCATAAAACATAATGCACTGACCTTCTCATTAGCATAGCAGCATGTGTTATCTCTGTATTCTCTTCCACGCAGTATCTATGCGTTTCGCGGGGTATATATTATTTCACGAACAACGCATTCTTGATGTGTATTATTAATAACGCCATTCAAGGCAGAGGCTGGAAGCGGACGATGGAAAAGGCAATGCGAACGTGGCGTGCTATAAAGAGCTAGTGGAAACTGCGGTGAAGAAAGGGGTCGTATTGTGGAAATAAAAACCTTCGACAACCGTAACAAAGGAGCTGTGGCATCATCAATTCATGGAACACTACCACAATTCAACATGACCGCTCGCGATTTGATCCCAAGTTGAGGTCAAATGTACATGTGAAACAGATCGTGCCTGTCTGAATCTTGCGACGCCTAATACTTTGCAGCATATATATCCGGGCAGGACAGCAACACACACCATAATGTTTAAGGTTCATATTGATACTACTGGCGCAGCTTCACTGCAGACACATCCACACCTGACAACACAAATATTTGTTAACGTATGCATGCTGGTGGGACTGTTAAGAATATGTTGTGTTAATTGTGTTATGGTTATGTCAGAAACAAAATTGTAAATAAAAATATGTTGTCAAATATGTTTGACCATGAGTACCCTGTCAAGCTAGATAGGAAGTATTCTCAATAAAGTGTGAAGCTAATATAAATATGTTATTAGGTATTCGTCAGGTACCCAATTATAACAAATATAAGCGATACCCGCAAAACACATTTTTTAAGTCCGTATTCATCATATTATCAATGATCCCATAAAACAAATCTTGGAGCCCATGGTAAGCCATCTTGTTCTATTTCGTTATAAATAACAACATTATTTTCTACGCACAACGTAAGTATAACACATATAGTCGCCAAATTGACAATGTGTCCAGGTTTCGTGAGAATCGAACATACACACACACACACACACACACACACACACACACACACACACATATGTATACATATAATATATAAGTGTGTGTGTATATATATAATATTATATACATATATACATCATATTAATCAAAGTTGCCTTTCCGAGGATTAAAAAAAAATTCGTAATAGTGTTGATTAAATTCCCAGTGTTACGGAGGATTTCCGTCAACATGCTCACGGATTATAATGTGTTATATGGGTATCAAGTCGTCACAAATATTATCGGTTTTATTTTAGCATTCAATACATATAATCACGTAAGTTGTAAGGCAGATGAAGAGAATCTTTATTTGCGCAGACGTACTGATGTAAATATACATAGTCGGATTTAGTGATCGGCATAAATTGTCTTAAGCTTCACAAAATGTACATGTCAAAATAATAGTAATGTATTGATTCGTCTTAACTATTAGAACAAAAAGGAGATCAGAGTCTACTGACCGAAGCTGTTTAGGTTACTTTGGAGGAGTGAGCATATAGTGTTGGTGTGCACGTTGTTTGAATGATAGGGCTTGATAAGTAATTCTACAGTTCTTAAAAAAATAATGCGATATCGCACAGGTAGCCTATGCAGTGATTTTAGAAGTGGCACTGAGCGAGACAAATTAGGAGATCATGTAACTACCCTTGCCAAACAATTTTGGACACGTTGAAGTTTTATAATGTCCTTGCTAGCAATATTATAAAGGATGAAATTGCAATAATCAAGTAAGCTGCTAACAAAAGCAGTTGCAACAGTTTTAGCAACAAAAATGACATATATTATACCTGCGAACACAGCAAAGATCACGGATATGATAAAACAGCAACGATACTTTTGAGGTACATTTTATCTTAAATTGAAGTTATTATCAAAGAGTACTCTAGATTACTCCTTGTGGAGCGCTGTGGTGCAGTGACTAGAGCTTTGAACTCTCGACCGAGAGAACCCGGGTTCAAATCCTGTGCTGCAGTGTCGAACTTCGGGCAAGATCGTTCACTCTACGTTGCTCCAGTTCACTCAGCTGTATGAATGAGTACCTGGCTACAGACAGTGGGGGACATTTATGTATGAATAGTCTTCGCGCATTATTTACAGCGCGGTTGGATGCTTCCCAGAGGAGTCGAGATGGTGTTCGATTGAATACGTCTGCCAGGTAGCAAAGGGTGAAACGCTTTGAGTAGTCCTGAGGACTGGATAGTGCGATGAATAAGAACTTACCTTTTTAGATTATGTGCCGAAGTTGCTGGTGTGATATGCTGACTCAAAATATGCGTTGGGAAATACATCAAATTTACCACACTGCATTGGAGTACCAATGGTGAAAAGTGCAGTTCTTATTTGCATGTAACTTTAATTTGCTGTAAGTCATCCAGTGGAAAATATCTTGGAGGCAATCACTAAACTATTTAAGGGAACGATTTTTATGTGGGGTAGCCACAGTAATGTAGGTCTGATTATCGTCAAAATATAGATGGTGATCCAAATTATGACTTTGGATAACAGAGCTTAGAGGCGTGGTGTAAAGAGTGAAAAGCATAGGTCCAAAAATAGAGCCCTGGGGAACACCAAATAAAATGGGCAGTGCAGTCGAAAAGCAGTTCCGAATCTTAATGGTTTGGGATCGGTCATTTAGGTATGAATAAAACCATCTCATGGTTGTGCCAGATATGACGTACCAATTTAAATTATATACAAATAGTTTTGTCTTCCTTGGAATCACTCAAATGGTATTCTATAATATACACACGCGATAAGTATGTTTAAGCGAAACATTGGTAACAAGCAACATATAATAAATACTTACGATTGGTGCTAACAAGTTAGTGTTGGTTCAAATTTGATAGAAAGCAGAAATACTAAAATATTTATATTATGTTCTGCACCGAAATAAGGTACTTTATTATATGTTTAGCACAATTTCCTGTTAGTAATGTACACCATCAATAATCTCCCATATGTTGGTTTGCCGTGTTTTTGGCATTCACATTAGTTTTTAGTTTTTGTTTTGGAGATAGCTTTCCGATAATCATGTTTCTTTTAATGTGTAATGTGACGCGTCTCATATATGGTTTTATTTCTACCTCGAACTTCCTACTCTGCATTACATATGTGAATGCTTGGTTCCAGGTGTGCGCAAAGAGAGAATATCATTTTCAAGATCCACCTGATGCAGACATACGGATGGAAACTTCCTATGGGTCTAGAACGTTAATGCTGAATTGCATATACTTAGATAGTATCAGTGTTTGCGTGAAAACAAATACATGTTCCCGTTTGTTACCTCAAATGGTGAAAATATTTACATTCAACTTACATCGACATATAATATATCGTTGTTTTCTGTAATCAATTTAGATTAAAGTGGCATGTATTTTTTTTATAGTTTTATTTTAATAAAAAAGCGAATGTGGCTTGAAGCATGGGGAAAGTTATACAGTTTGCCTGTGATGGGTTACACGGACCTTTTCGTGCGAGGTTTCATAGTCGGTATTTGTTTACCAAAATATTGGTATTGAGCTTAAAAAGTTCGGTTTTGTGTTTACTTTTAAGAATTATTTGCCATCAATATTTATCACTGTTTTCCTAAGAAGATATGATACCATTCGTGTATAGCGGTGGAAACAAATTGTGCGGGTACTGCAGTTCAGCAACATTTATTCACCACCATGCAGTATGCATGTAATGAATATGAATGAATGATTTAGTTCTACAGTGAACTCTTACATGTGTTTATAACAGTATTTTTACATTGGAGACAGTTGAAGTGTAATACTTGTTAAACACTGTCACCAATTCGGTTAATACATGCAGTAGTAATTAATACATTGAAAAAATACAAACAAATAACATAATTTTTATACAAAAAGTATTCGTGCTGTTAGTAGATCTGTCTAAATTTTTTGTCAATAATTAATACAAACATAAAAATAACACAATTACCATAATATATTTATAGAATTACAGTATTAATGTATACTTCTCATATATTTTATTTCTATATAATTTCTTAAAGGTAATAATATTGTTAGAGGCCTTTATTTTATAATCTAACATGCTAAATAATTTCACACCATGTATTATTATGAAATTAGCTTTTTTGTTGTCTTTGCAAAATCGTGCCTTGTAAATTTACTTTGGCGGGTGATGTAGGCTGAGTCCAAGCTTAACTTAAAAAATATTATGAGGATTTACAGTTAACCATATCTTTTGAGCCTTAAACATTATCATAGCAGTTTTCATTTCAATCATAGTTCTAGTACTTTTAGATAACTTTGCTTTTATCATGGCAATATGGTCGTTCCATTAGTGTTTGTTATTTATTAATACAACTAGAAATTTACTTTACTTTATTTTTTTGCAATTACTAAACAACATAAATTAACTTTTGGATAGATTTAGAGATAGTTTATTAACTGCAAACTATGTGTTACATTTATCCAGTTCACTACTTGCATTTCTGCTTAGTTGAACAGGATCACTTCAAGAACAGAACATATTTGTGTCATCTACAAAGATGATAAATTTCAATAATGTTGAAGTATTGCAATTCCATCCTTTATAATATTGCTAGCAAGGATATCACAAAACTTCAGCATGTTCAAAATTGTCTAGCAAGAGTAGTTACAAGATCTCATCGTTTTTCTCGCTCTGTACCACTTTTGAAGTCTTTGCATTGGCTTCCCGTACAATATCGTATACTATTTAAGATCTGTACCATTACATACCAAGCACTGTCCAGTAAGCAACCATCTTATTTGCATTCATTGCTTACTTCTGTAAGAAAACATATCCAGCTTCGATCATCTAGTTCTAACATTGGAACTAGGTTTTTTTCTGTTGCTGCACCAACTCTTTGGAATATGCTCCCTCATAGTGTTAGATCAGTTGAAAATATTACTAAATTCCGTCGTCATCTAAAAACGTATATTTACAACCTTGCTTGTCCACCGTAGCTCCCTAGCGCCTTGACCCATCTGTTGACAATTGGAAAACTACTTATGGATTTTTAGATTGACCAATCCTTTTGTTTTGATGCGCCTCTGGGCTTGGTGTCCAGGGATTTAGGCGCAATATAAGTTATCTTATCTTATCTTATTGCAAATATCATTGATATACAGTATAAATAATTTAAGCCCTAAAATTGAGCCTTGTGGTACTCCACAGATGACTTTTAATAAGTCAGAAGTTATCAAATGTAGCATATTGTAATCGGTTATGTGCATAACTAGTGAGCCAGTCTTTCGCAATACCTCTTATTCCATAATGATTTAACTTCGATAATAGCAATTCTTGATCACACAGCCTTTTTTAAATCTATAAAAACACCAATAGTACATTTCGTATTATCTTGTGCTGATGTAATTTCTTCAGTGAGTTCAAGTATAGCTAATGACGTGGACATACTGGATCTATAACCATACTGACTCTAGCTTTTTGGATACTGTGTTTTTGAATAAATACATCTAGTCTACAATTATATAGCTTTTCAAGGATTTTTGAAAACTTTGTAAAAGAGAAATAGGTCTGTAGTTAAAAAAACATGTTTATCATTACTTTTAATGACAGGAATTATCTTTGTTATTTTCATTTTATTTGGAAAAATACCTTGTTTAAAGGCGTTCTTGCAAATATGCAAACGCGGCTTCACAATGTGAGAAAGTACATTTTTTATTTTGGACAAATCTATGTTGTAATTTAATTTCTTGTAGAGTTTTAATTTTTTTACAATTTCTAAAAAAATCGTTTATTTCATTTTTTGTTGCAACATTTAAAAACATTGTCTTAGAATTATGATTTCCTAAATAATCAGACAGATTGGAGTTTTTGTCTAGTGTTTTATTTGTTTTGTTAGTTTAGGTCGTACATTTACAAAATAATTATTAAACCCGTTGGCAATGTCTTTCTTAACTTTTATTGCGACATTATTTTCAAAACTATATGCATAGGTTGTATCTGTTTGACCTTTCCTAATAATAATGGTGATTATCTTCCAAGTTCCCGTAAGCTTGTTTTTTCTTTTCCTAATAATTTGTTGAAATATGTTTTTTCACTGGCTCTGAGTATTGATGTAAATTGATTTTTATTTGTTTTATATTTGACTTCTGTGCTTCTTGTTCTGCTTTTGTAAATACTTTTTGTAAAGATTAGTTTTCGTTTTACAAGCATTATGTAGCCCATTTGTGAACTAAGGTTTGGTAGGACGATTGTTTTCACCCACACGTAATTTCTTAACTGGACACTTATTATTATATTATAATGCAAAAGTGTCTAAGAAATTGGCATAAGATATATTTACGTCAGCTTCATTTGTTACAGTTTCCCAGTTTATTAAAATAGAATGTCTGTAAAAGCATTAATACAGGTATCATATGTCTTTCTAACATGCACATACTTTGGCTCGTTTGATATATGTATACTTCAAAATAGTAAATACTAGCAAGTGGTCAATTATGTCATTTATAAATAAACCACTGTGAATGTTACTAGTTAATTCATTAGTGAAGATACTGCCAATTAAAATGGCTCTGTGTTCTGTTATTATGGTTGGTTTATCTATATGTGGATATAATCATAATGAAAACTTTGTCCACGAAATGTCTCGTGCTGCAGTTACTATTGCATTTCGAGAGATCTATGCGTATATCATCACAGAGAAATACTGTCGTATTAGTGTTTAAATTTTTGTTCATTAGCAACTGTATTTGGACACTGATAGTTTCAATGTTAGACCCACGTGTTCTGTATACACATGTAACAATCACAGTTTTCACTTTACTGAAGCAAAATTCTATCGTTATGCATTCCATTATGTTAGCAACGATCATTGACATATTAATTACTGCCTTAACAATATTTTTTAAGTATAACACTACTACTTTTCAGTGTAATTTTTAGAAATGTTAGTTAACTGTTCCTCAGTATAGTAATTACATAATGATCTGATATTATTGTAAAACTTATTATTTGGATCAATGTATCAACCAGTTTTTTTAATTTCAAGTATTTTGTAAATTACACCAAAACACAACATCGGTCAGTAATTGCTTAGTAGTTAAACATCAAATCTTGCGTGGAGTGTGTGATTTTGTTTAGGGTTTGAGTTTGGGATCTTCATGGGAAGTGTAACCTCTGAAGCGAGGACATAGTTCAGCATCCTAACCAAGAAAGTAAGAAAAAACATGAGTGAGGCCAAAGAGGAATGGATCGAGAACACAGGCAAGGATATTTAACAAGGATATCAGCGAGATGCAGGAAAATCTCTCAAAAACGTAACTATGACCCAACAGGCACAAAGCAACGGCCATAGAAGACAACAATGGGTATCTCCTGACGGAAAGCAGTTTTGTACCGAACCGGTGGAAGGATTACTGCAATAACCTCTACAACTATATAACCTCCACACAGACATCACCATAACTAAGAGAGTCCAGATCTAGAGCAGAGAAGCTGAACGTCTACCTGTCCTAAACGAAGAGGTTGAAGAAGCAGGGCAATGGCTAAAATCAGGAAAGTCACCCGGTTGGATTTAACATCGGGGAAGGAATGATTCAAGTCATAGAGACTCTGTACAAATATACCAGCAGAGCAGTCCTGATAAACAACCAGATCGGGGGATATTTATGAAACACCACTGGACGTCTCCAGTGCTACTCAACACATTCCTGGAGAATAGCATGCAGGACACCACACACAAAGCACCACAACTCCATCTCCGTCGGTGGAAGGCATATCGCTAACCTTCGATTGACCGACGACATCGACCTCATGGCCGGCAGCAGTGGCGAACTTCAAATATTTAATGATATACCGAAATTCGTAGAAATTAAATGGAGAAACGTAGGTTAGAAGAGTGAACAATAGTGAAATCACCTAAGCAATCTGTTGACTCGGATCAAAATGTTACAGCAACTAACATAAGAAAGCTGTGGGAAAAGTGTGATGTTTATCCAGTCTGTCCCCCAAAATAATGTTGCTGCGCTTTCTGACTAAAAGAAAACAACAACACCATTCTTGCGCTGATATCGCTACTTGAAACCATGTATCCTAATAATAGCGACCCTTCACTAGTCAATTGGTCAGTGAATATCTCACTCGTGCACTTGGGGAGAACACCTTATACGTGAGGTCGACGCTATTATGACACCGGAAAGTGTACCCACACTAATATTCCTGGACTGTATAGAGACACAAATCCTTGGACTGCGCTTTTCATTGGTGTTCTGGAACGTGTTAAAATACTAGTTTGTATACAAACGAGCAATACAGACAAAGGAGTCATCACACGGGATGGCGACACTTTACTGACCGAGTGGCAATACCTGATTGACAACTTCTGTTGCTAATTAACCGATTACAATTTCGCCGTGTCCGTAGATGTGCGATCGTTCTCAGGTTAAGTTGCTTGTCTGCGTGTCTTGCATACTTTTTAGTTACGACAACACAAAATAGGGGTGTGGTCCAGCGCTTGGCAGTAGCTCCCACGACAGCTGTCTTATTGTTACAGGTTTGACGTATTTCAATTCAAGGAACGTTTTAATATTTCTTAGATGCGTGTATAGAGGTACAGACATTACTTCGGACGTTTACATTTTATTTGAACATGATTACTGGTGCCGGACTGTTATGGTTTTTAATCGACATTCGTCTACGCTTGCCTTGAGAACCAGTTGCAAACTTGTCAAGCAGAACGCTATGGTCTATTCCTGGATAACACCGGACCACGAACAACTTTTGTGCAACCGCCGATGATACGCAGTGACACAAGACATACTTCAGCATGCGTATGTGTCAACAATGGCATCAGTGGTGCGTTATTCTAGGACACAGTTGTTGTCAATTGCCGCCAATACAACCAGGTATACCAGATCTCTGGAGACCTGCTGTGTGAATATTCTCCTTCATCAACTGTGCATCTTCAAGCATTCGTCTACGAGACGTAAACACCGTGGCGGTCGTAAAGTCACAAAACAGATCAGGACAATAATTCACTACGCAAGAATACCGACGTTGCCACAACCAAGTAGTCACGGATAAGCGAGGTCTCCGTACACTAGATGGCTCAGGTCTAGTAGGGTTCTTATACGTCAAGGTCAACGCATATAATAAAGTACGGTTATCGTGAACAAGCAACAAACAACGAGGAAAATTTAATAAACTTTATTACAAGATATCTTCCTGTTGGTAAGTATCTCGATTAGCAAAAAAAATGAAAAGAATAAAGAAATCCCGTAACCCAAGTCTTAACAAAACATAATAAACAATAACACTGAATCTTTGAACCTATCTAACTAAGAAAGTAAATTTACAATTAATCTTTCAGTTATCCAATTCCTCTTCCTTTCTAAGGTGGATTGTTCCACTACACGAGCAAATACTAGGCGCCACATGTTATCTAAGAATAAATTCCATAAGAAAAATACACAACATATAGCTGGCCCTCGCGGACTCTCATTACAGTAATTGGTTACAATAACTATACATATGTATACTTCAAGGGTAAAAATACCTCATTTCAAAACCACACATAACTACCATTCATAAAACAGCAAATAATAGATACGTTCAATTATAAAATATACATTTACATTTAGCTAGTCCCATCTCGAACCTATACGAACGTTTGTTGAAGTCATCACGCCGAGCTCAGAAAACAATCAGAGCGGTGTATCTCGGCCACACGAGTGACGATGCCGGGCAAATGACGCTTGACGCCGTACGCCGCGAATTCTCCAGTCGCGTCCGTGCAAACGATTGCGATATCAGTAGAATACGTTCGCGTGAATGACGACGCCGGGCGGTAGACGCTACCGCCGGCCGCTACGAATTCTCGAGTTGCATCTGTGTTTCGATCGAGTGGTCTTGCCCGGTCGCATATGATCGAGAAGTCGGATGAATGGGTTCGCGCGAATGACGACGCCGGGCAATATACGCTTACCGCCGGCCGCTACGAATTCTCGAGTCGCATTCGGTCACGCTGTCGGACGATGTCGCTGGGAGACCGCTGTTCGAGGATGGCCCGAGCTAGTATGAGCGCGTCGCGATTATCGCTCATCGACGCAAATACGTCAGGGCCGACCGGAAAGTTCCTTCAATAAACCGCTGACGTGGCGCCATGGCTTCTTCGAAGCTCGAATAGTCACTCTGGACGCTGAATATTGCACACACAAAATCTTGGGAACGTAACCCACGTTAACGATTCCCACCACGCTTCACGACTTGATTTGCCATTCTCTAGGCAGCAGGCTAACCTGTGTCGTTCAACCCTGGATCTGTCCCAGTCCTTCGCCAGCGCCCAGATGGCGAAATGCGTATGACAGACGTTTACATAAGCGGACCTATCTACACATCATATGACAGGTTTCCATCATGTCTATTGGCTAATACAATATACAATTCAAGCTATGCATTGTGGAACACGAATCAAGATTAAAATACTTCTTTATGTGTCCAGATGTTTGAACGGGACGGCGCCGCTCTATCTTGCCAACCTGTTAACTAGGCATTGTCCGGGACGCACACGTTCATCTGAACAACGTTTGCTTGAAATTCCACGAACGAATCTGGTTCGTGTGATTGGACCTCGACTATGGAATGCACTGCCCATTGCTATTAAGAGCAGCAGAACTATGTCGGCGTTCAGATGTAACTAAAGATGGACATGTTAAAAGCTGAATACTGCTGACATTTTTTTTTATTTCATTTGAGGACATTTTATTGCATATCTTACTTTTATACATATAGATATATTATTTTGAGTGCATGTATCAGTATTTATACAAATACGTAATACGTACTGATTCGACCAGCCAATCAGTGCAATCGGCAATCACCATGACAGAATGGAATGGAGAAAAAGAACTGATCGAAATGTAGCGGGCATCCCCCATACTTTATGCAACTACTGCAAAGTCGTACACAAACAGGGGGAATAAGTATGCGGCTGTTTCCCAGATAGCGAAGGATTTTAACACGTCCCGTAAGTATGTTTTAATCGACTCAACATTTTTGTAGTCTGTAGACTCAGCGACAGTGTAGGCTGTAGCATTTGCAATTATTAGGGCCTATTCCAAATACAATATTAAATAAGGAAATATTATACGTAGAGAGAGGTAGAGTGGGTTCACACGTAGTCATGTTTCAGAAGCACAGGCTTACATTTTAAATATTATTTGTTTAGCCTTTTGCTAGTTATCATTGATTTTGGTCGAAATTTGTAGGCCTATTTGCATTACCACATTCAAGGGCTAGGCTAGGCCCAGGGCGTCTATATATATTTGTCAGGTTCGATCGTATTGAAACATATTACATAGGATATGTGGCATGATAGACCTCCAGGGACTCAGTTGTATTACATTTTTTAAATCTGTCATTCAATAACTTGCTTATTGTCATTTGAAAAGATTATGAAACATTGGGTTCGTCGTGTCTTCACTGCATGTGCTAAGAAACACTGCCAGGCTGGCAAATGCGCGTGTGGCCGAGTGGTTATATCGGTGTACTCAGTAGTTGCTTGCATTTTCCTCGTCAGTTCGAATTCCATAGAGAACTCCGTTAGAAATTATTTTTATTTACCCGAATTTTTTTAAATAAATGTTTAGGATATGAATAAGTAAATTCCGCTATTCATACATTATGGAATCATTTCGTTGCAAATTAAGTAATATAAAAATTATTTGTAAATTGGATGAAAAGAAATTGGAAGAATAGAGTGTGTAGGAGAATTGCAACATGGTGTCACCAAATTGTAACAATTTAAGTATTTATTACAACAAAGTAAAAGGTTGGAAATGTATTTTAGCGATTGAAGGCAAAATGTTTAGAAGTTGTTTTAGTGAAATACTTATGATTACTGAACGACGAAAACTGATTTCTTGAAACTGTACCACTGCATACAATCGGTACCGATAATAGGCCCTATTTATGGCAAGCCTTCCATTACATAATACAATCGATAAGAGATAATTGATATGTTGCGAGATGTTAATGACCGGCAAAGAATCAAAACTATTTAACATTTTTATGAATCTCCTTGGGCTATTCACGTTACTCATCCTATTCAACATTTGCTTATGTCAGATTTATATATTATGATTAGTCTTAAGTAGTACATTGATAATTAAAACTATAGTTCCGTTCTTTTATTAAATCGTAAACCAATTGTTATAATATATATTTTTAATCAACAGGGGTCTTTATTTCAGCATTGGTTATCACCAAGCGAATGAACAGTCTTCGAACTCAGTACTGTCGTCACGTCAAAACTCCCAAGAGTGGAAGTGCAGGACGGAAACGTACTCAACGGCAAGATTGGCTCGTAGAGAAAATGTCCTTCTTACGGCCATACATCTAGAAAAGACGACGAGGTATGTATCGTAACAAGCAGAATGCAGATTGTATACAGAAAAGAACAGTGTTTATCTATTCCTCGAACGGGTGACATGGCCAATTGTCTCAGAGCATGGATTCTTGTCAATACACAGAGCCAGCGCGCGAGTTGACATACTGGACCAGGTATTCACATTGAACCTTGGCACATGTCGTCGTGTTGGTTCCTGAAGGTAACGTTGCACGTCGCGAGGACAATCTTGGTTACTTTCGGAGGTTCCAGTGCGATCTTTGTGAAGTAGACCCGGAAGCGGTTGGCCATACTGCCAAAAGCATTCTCCACAACTCTCCGTGCTCGGGAAATCCTGTAGTTGAAGATGCGATGATCATGATTCATATCCGTGTGCGAGTACGGTTTCATAAGATTTTCCCGAAGAGGGAAGGCATCGTCAACGATGAAATAATAACTCAGTCGTCGTTGGTCTCCTGGGAATGGTGCAGTGTCTGGGAACCTTGACGAACGCCGAGCTAGAGCCTATTGGAGACTACTTCCGTCAAACACGCCGCCATCACTGATTCTCCCATTGCAGCCGACATCTACCCACAGGAATTTGTAATCGGCATCAACGAGGGCCATCGATACGATCGAGAAACGTGACTTGTTGTAGAAAGTCGAACCCGACCCAACTGGCGGCCTGATTGTAACATGTTTCCCGTCTAGAGCGCCTAAACAGTTGGGTAGTCGCCACCGCGTTTGAAATAAATCCGCCACCGCCCTCCATTCAATCTGGTTTCCTGGACATTGTAAAGACAACAATACATGTTGTTAAGGCAAGTATGCATATACATAAACACGGTGTATATAGGTATACGCATGCAATACTGTCATATATTTGTATGATGTATGATATATTATATTATAGTTATAATTGATATACATGTATATATACATATATATATATATATATATATATTCAGTGTTTGTGCATTATATGTATTTTTTATTTTGTAG
Source organism: Paraescarpia echinospica (assembly GCA_020002185.1). NCBI lineage: Eukaryota > Metazoa > Annelida > Polychaeta > Sabellida > Siboglinidae > Paraescarpia > Paraescarpia echinospica. Next base: position 39,214,088 of record CM034541.1, read on the forward strand.
TCGGATGCTGACATCAGATGCGACGATGATCAAGAAGATGACGATAACTACAATGGTGACGGTGATGACGACTGTGACGAGCATGATGATATACACACAAATGGAGCTGTTGACAGAGCTGACTCAGATAACATTATAACATTGAACCTACGGCGTGCGAACGTACACACACCGACACCAGCACCAGCGATAGGTCGCTCAGTGAACTAACTCCGGGTGACTATCCAACAACACCCAAGCATAAAAGGAAGAGGACAGACAGCCAATTGGCTGAGACGGAACTTCTGAAGGCAATGCAGATATATATCGAAGAGGCCAGTATGTGCGAGAGGGAAGACGACGACATATCAGTGTATGTCTAAAACTTATGCAAACTTAGAAAAATAACATACACGAGGGTTATTCTGATCGTTCAAAATTAAATAGATCAAGTAGTTTTCCGAGCTAATATGGGACTGTTTGATTGTCACTCACAATCACAGCCACCACAAACGCAACTCCACATCCCTAGCACCCCTTACACTTACCTCCCATGACCAGTACTTCAACTCCACAGGGGAATGAACATAACTTGACCTGGTATCACTATGACAACTGTGCACCCCCCTCTCGTGAAAGTCAGTCATTCACTTCCATGCTGGATATGTGAAAACAGTCAATGTGTGATGTTCATTGCGCATTCTTAGTGTAGGCAGTGAATTTTATACTAGTGAATGATAAACCATACAATTGTCATTGTTATATGTATATTCACTCAGTTGATGAAAACTTCACGTACAGTAATATCATCTTCATATTATTACATATGCTGATATAATTATGTTATGTCTTAATGTTGCTACATCTATGGCACTACCTTGGTACATCATGGCATGAATAGTGCAAGTATATTATTTGTGAATGATGATAGACCCAAGTTGATTGAGCGCACATGCTGATGTCATTATGTTGATTTTATTGATGTTGCTAGTTCGGCAACCAAGTTGTTGTTCATAATAACTGACACAAGTTGAGTTGACACACTTGCAAATGTTATGATGTTGATGTTCTAGTGTTGCTTGTTCTGTAGTACTACTTCACTTCAAGTATGTTATGTCGAAGATGATGTATACTATAACTGAAAGTGTGTAATAAATGTGTACTAAATGCTTATTCATATATTTTTATTTGTTTATCATTAATTTATAAAAATAAATTTATGTTTTATCTTCATGTGTTTGTCCTTCAACACAGTATAGATTGCCTAGCAGACAAATGGGATAATTTCCCCGATTGTTGTTGCGCCGATCCGGAAAAGATAACTCATACTTTTATATGACTCTCCTAGAAGAAATTTACAGTGTATTACAAAATAAAATATCTGAATAACAACATGACAACATGTACGTACACAACATTGACATACAAACTGTTCACTTATCCTCATGGTCGGGTGTTTCTCAATTAATTTGTTTGTACAACGCGTATTTCCGTGGCAACAGTGATAGATAAGATAAATAAACATTTGCTGTAAGAAAACAACAATATGATCAAAACATGTTCATAATGTTTCGATACATATTTTGAGAGACAGTGTAAAAGGGAGGGTAGGCCTACTCATAATTGGCAAGACTGGACGATGCATATTTTTTTTCTAGTGCCGAAGAAGCTCCATTGTGCAGCACAAAACTGTGTTTAATGGCTTTTTAATCGTTCAGTTTGTTTGTATTAACAATATTATATAAGTTGGTTTGCCATACACATACTATTGTAGGCCATAGCGTCAAGGCTACCCAGCATGCACGCACTTGGGGAACACCGGCGATGGCGACGGTGTGTGATCGCGTGTGCTTGAAAAAACACTTTTACATATTATGACAAAGTTTTAGATAGTTTGAGTTTGTTTTGTTTTCAGTGATGGTGAGTACACATTCACTGACACAGTGGAAAATATTTAGAATAACACATTTACAAATGTGCCATATATCGTTGAAATGCGTCCAGATCATGTCTTAGACTTAGAAGTTAGAATTAGACTTATTAGTGCACTAACCGGTAGCCAGAAACCGAAGGGTGACTGCTAATCGTTCAGCAGGTGATATTGCCGCCCTCAACTGTGTGGTTTCCTTCGTGATCAGGGGTGTCACCAGCTCAACCAGCCCGTCAAACACTCTTGCGGGCATCCTTACAAAATTAGCATACTGAGCTGGCTCGTTCAGCCTTAAAGTTGAAAGGAGGTTAGCAAATGCGCCCTGTTCAGACCACTCTAATATGTGCGGTCTGACCCATGGACGCCTACTCTTTGCCAAACTTCTTCGCTTTCGCCGAATTCTAACGATTGCGATCACAGCCAAACCTAGAGAAATTAATGTTGACAGACGCGCCATTGCCAGTTTCAGTGTTTATATGTATTTGTATGCGCACGCATATTGGTAAAATAACGACAGCTCCCTTACCTAACAAGACATGTGCACTGCCTTGCATTATTGATGAGCTTGTCGGAAAACTCAGTTTTTCGTATGGCATTAAAGCATAATTTACGTCTGTCTTTGTGAAAAGGGTGTGTGGCTTTAGGTATTTTGTAGAATTACAGGCGTGGGTGTGTGACAATGCAAACACACTCGCCACTGTTTTCTGCATGCTTGTCTCTGCCGCCAGTATGCGCGCTGCCTCATCGCGAGTCGTCACTAAACCAAAGGATTTAAATGCTTTGACTAAACTCGTCTATTGTAGTGACATATAAATCCGATAGGAGCGACATAGGTTTGTACGTGATATGCGCATTTGACGCCAGGATCGTAACGTCATGCTGGCAAGTCGCCGACTGGTTAGTCCACAGTGTGAGCGCACCGGGAATCAGCGAAAATACAACGTTAAACGTTGCGTTTGCCAACTCAGTTGTAGAAGTTGTAGAAGTCAATAGTCTGAGAGGGCATTCATTCTACAATTATAGCTACTTAAGGATTGTGAAACTTGTGTTCTGCCCCAACGCGCTGGCAAGCATAGACATAGTCCACAGGACGACGATGCTTGTTGTAAGAACATAGTTGTCGTTTGACGGCAACAACAGAAATAGGTAATATATGAATATTTACACAATTGTTACTTCAAATTGATGTATCTTATAGTAATCTTGGAAGCATAAATGTAATTGAATGATATATTATGTGTTCGCCTGTTGAGACAGCACAGCAAAACTGTTTCTGAATGTTAAAGTGTGTTGTCCAGACGCATGAGAACATAACGAACATCGATTAATATGAATTGTGTGATGAAACGATATCAAAGACCTACTTATAATATTTAATGGGTATTTTAGTGTAACAAACGCAATAAATAAACAAAACCATGTAAATGTTGTACATGTTTATCATATGCTACATCTGTGACATGTACTGTAGGTTGCCATATACATATGTGGCATGAGTAACATGTGTGACAGGTGTAAAATATGTAACATATGTGACAACTGAGACATATATGACATGTGTAACATGTGACACATTTGCAACATGACAATGGATGTGACAGATGTAACAAGTGTGACAGGTGCATTACGTGTAACATGTGTGACATTTGTAACGTGTGTAACATGTGTTACCGGTGTGGTAAGTGCAACAGGTGTAAAAGGTGTATAACAGGCGTAACATGTGTGGCAGGTGTAACATATGTAACGTGTGTAATATCTGTGAGAGGTGTAACCGGTGGGACAGATGTAACATATATAACATGTGTAACATGAGTGACAGGTATAACCGGTGTGACAGGTGCAACATGTGTGATATATGTGACCGATATGACATGTGTACTTTAAGGTATACATCAGCTAAAAACGTAGACATACGTGTTCTACTCTTCTGGCTGCCGTATTGAAGTTTCGGAAATTTCGTTTACTCCACGTTGCCTCAGTTTACTGAGCCATCTAAGTCTGCATCTTGCAATGGTGAAGTATTGGCACTGGTGGGATAGTGTTTAAGTAACATTGGTATTGCAATGAACAGTTCTGCCATGGGGTAAAGTGTAAAGTGCTTCAAGTAGTCGTATTACATTGATACTTACTTACTTACTACCCATTATGCCTTCTAGCGTTTAGGGCAGCGTCGACGTTCCTCCACCTGTGTCTGTCCCGGCCATTCTTTATATGGTGCCATAGCTGTAGTTCATTTCCCATAGCTCTGCCTCCACTGTTCTCCCCCATGTTGTCTTTGGGAGCCCACATTTACATAATAACTCGCTACACAATAATTTACCTTGAAACGTATTTAATTTTTAAGTGTCACATAATTGTATTTTGTAAAAAAAACATGGTTATTGGTAAAGTTTGCGTGAACAATCTGGCACCCATATGGTTCTAACAGACCAGCGCAGATCTCTGTGTTCACGTACCCTCTCGCACCTAGGCGGCTCTAAAGGGACCTCCTCAAATGTGATATTTAAGAATATGCTATATCGGTTAAACTGAAAATGCATGTTATCTTAACCAAATGGACTATTAAGATACCTTACCTTACCTATCCTCTTCGGGCCTTGTGGCCCATAAGGCTGCTGTGCGACTCCGCCACCTCGCCCTGTCAACGGCTATGTGTCTGGCTTTGCACCAAGTTGCCCAGCCCAGATGCTTCCGTTCTTTTTCCACTGTGGTTCTCCACGTTGTTTTTGGTCGACCAACTTTTCTTGTTCCTTCCGGCGTCCATGTCAGTGCTGTCAAGCAGTGGTTTTGGTCCTTCTTTCTCAGCACATGCCCGATCCAATTCCACCTTCTTCTCTGTACTTCTGTGCTGATCTTCTCTTCTGCTGTTATGTTCTCAATGTCTTTGTTCGAAATTATTACTGGCCATCTAATTTGTTAAATTCTTCTGAGACAGTTGAAATGGAAAATGTCAAGTTTTTTGTTGTCGCATTTGTTTACTTTCCATGTTTCACATCCATACAGTAACACTGATTTGACCAGAGTATTGTATAACCTGAGTTTAGTTTTTAATGTGTACACATTTGAGTTCCATATCTGCTTGAGTTTCATGAATGATGTCCTTGCTTTTCGTATTCTGTTGTTAATATCATCATCCCCTCCTCCTTGCTTGCTGACGTTTGCGCCCAGGTATGTATATTTCTCTACTTCATTCAGTTGTTGATCATCAATCTGTATTCTGTTGTTGCATTTGCTGTTGATCCTCAGTACTTCAGTTTTCTTTTTATTGATTTTTAGGCCAGTTTTTGATGCGAATGCATTCATTTTTGTTGCCTTTGCTTGCATGTGTCTGTAACTTGATGACATAAGCGCAATGTCATCTGCGAAGTCCAAGTCTTCAAGTTTTGACATGAATCTCCATCTTATCCCTGTGTTGTTTTCTTCAGTTGTTTTCCTCATTATCCAGTCGATTACCATCAAGAAAAGAAATCCGGACATTACGTCTCCTTGCTTAACTCCAGTTTTTACCTTGAACCACTCAGACTGTTCACCTTCATCTAACACTGCACATTCACTGTCCTCGTACAAAATCTGGACCATTCTGATTATCTTGTATGGGATTCCATAGCTCGCCATGATTTCCCAAAGGCTCTCTTGGTGTACAGAGTCAAATGCCTTTTCGAAGTCTACAAAAGTTACATATAGTGTTGCTTGCCATTCCACTACCTGTTCTATTATGTTTCGAAGGATGAATATCTGCTCAACTGTGCTTCGTCCTCTTCTGAAACCTGCTTGTTCATCTCTCAACTTGTTGTCAACTCCATCTCTTATTCTGTCTATTATCACTCTTCCGAACACTTTACTGGGGACAGATGTTAGAGTAATACCTCTCCAGTTTCCGCACTCTGTAAGGTTACCTTTCTTTGGTATTTTAACAATCAGTCCTTGTTTCCACGTCTTTGGTACTTTTTCTTGTTCCCAAATTGTTTTGAATAAGCTTAGAAGCCAATTCTCTGTTGTCGCCATGTCTGCTTTCAACAATTCTGCTGTAATGTCATCTTTACCTGCAGCTTTCCCATTCTTTAGCTTCCTCAGTGCTGATCTAATCTCTGTTTTTGTTATAGAGTCTGTGCTGATTTCATCTATGATTGAGTCTAATTCAATATCTATAACGGGGTCATCGGGCATAGGTCTATTAAGGACTTCTTCAAAATGCTCCTTCCATCTTGTCCGCTTGGCTGGTCCTTCAGTTATTAGGTTTCCAGATTTGTCTTTTACTGCATTCGCTGTTTTGTGTTTGTCGTTACTAAGTGTCTTTGTGATGTTGTAGACTTCTTTCATCCTTCCATTCCCGGCTGCTTTCTCTGCTTCTGCAGCCAGGTTGTCTACCCACTTTCTTTTATCTTGTCTCATGTTTTTCTTTACGTCTTTGTCTTTTTGTTGATACTTATCCTTGTAGCTCTGCTTTATCCTTTCTGACTTTGCTTGTTCCATGTTGTTCTTTAGTCGTTTCCTGTCTTCTACCAGTTCCCATGACCCTTTGCTGATCCAAGGTTTTTGTCCTCTCTTTTTGTAACCCAGTACTTCTTTGGCTGTTTCTTTGTAGGCCACCTCGAATTCTTGCCATTTTCTCTCAACAATGTCATTATCTGTTTCGTCGTAGTCCTGTAGTACATCATATCTGTTCCGTAGCTTCAATGAGAATTGCATTTTTATGGTTGGTTGTTGCAGCTTGATTGTGTCGAATTTCTTTCTATTCTCTCTGGTCTTTTGCTTCCGCTTTAGCTTCAGCCTGATCTTCGAGCGCACTAACTGATGGTCACTCGCAATGTCTGCCCCCCTCATCACTCTGGTGTCCATAACTGATGTTCTGTGCTGCCTGCTCACTAGCACATGGTCAATTTGGTTTTTGGTTCGCCCTCCTGGAGATGTCCATGTCTGCTTATGGATGCGTTGGTGTGGAAATATGGTTCCTGTTACCACAAGGTTGTTTAATCCACAGAACTCAATTAGTCTTTCTCCATTTTCGTTTCTATCACCAATTCCATGGCTTCCCATTATGTTTTCGTAGCCCTCATTTTCTTCTCCAACTTTGGCATTTAGGTCCCCCATTACTATGAGCATGTCATGTTTATGTACACTGCCCACAACTGACAGCAACTGTTCATAGAACTGGTCTTTCTCTTCGTCACTTGTTTCATTTGTTGGTGCATATGTTTGTATGATTGATAGTTTAACATATCTTGAAAAGAATCTAGCATAAATAATTCTATCACTGATAGGTTTCCACTCTAGTAATGCTTGCTCTGCTTTCTTTCTCATCATTATTGCCACTCCATGTCTGTGTAGGTTGTCTTCTCTCCCAGAGAAAATAACACTCTCTCTAGTGTTTAACTTGACTTTCCCGTGTCCTGTCCATCTGCAT
>CM034541.1:39222400-39276021 GCA_020002185.1 Paraescarpia echinospica
GGCGTTACTCGGTGGCGTCAGATAAAAATCGGACGACGCCATCGCGTTTCATAGACGGACTCGGCAATATGTAACCGAGGCAGCTACTCAGCAGCGCCGTCCACAGATTGGAATCGCCCTGACCGCGCGATAGATTGTATATGCTGACCAGGATGACCGTGTACAGGACGACGATCTGACACAGGAAGACGATCTCGGCTTTGGGGCACTCTTTAACACAGAGACGCCATTGAGCGTTCCTGGTGGCGGATTCGTCGACGGCATCGGTCTCATCCACAGAGAAGCATGTGTCGACGGCGGGCTCTTCGACAAATACGCCTGAGTCGACGGCGGAATTAGGGATCGGCTGCTAGTGCTGCTGTCGTCTCGACGGTGTTCATAACGCGACTGCCGTCCGACGCTACGGCATCCTTCCTTTATGGCACAGAGACGCCATGGAGCGCGTTCGCCGACGGGGGTGGCGGCGAGGCCGCCGCGGTCGACGGTCGCCTTTGGGCGCTCTGTCGATACAGCTGCACCCTCCCTTTATCATATAATAAAACGAAGAAAGTCTCCAGCACTTCTAGTATCGCATCCAAGTCATCCCTTATAGTCCACGAGCGCCTTGGCGTCGAGCCAGCTGTTGAACGAGGCCGGATAGCCGGACCATTTGACGAGCACCTCTTCACCCTTACCGCGTCGTCGTCGACGTCTCTGTAGAACCTCCTCCACCCGATATAGTTTATCTTTCGAGACGACTACCTTTTGTAGCTCCGGCTCGTAGAAGGTGCCGTATAGTACCGTTCCGGCGTCATCCATCAATCGGTAAACGGGAGGGGCGGACGGGTGCGCTTCTACGACGGTGAAGAGTTCTTCGCTCCAGTTAGCCATGTTCCCCTTCTTGAACCGTCCCTTCACCTTGCTGATGCGTACGCGCTCTCCCTCTCGCAGTTTCAGCTTGTTATTTCGACACCCGCCGCCGTACAGCCGTTGCCACACGCTCTCCTGGTTCTCGGCATCGACACTCGCCGGCGTACTACCGATGCTTCGATGGTAGGCGTTGATGTACGACCGCACGAGGCCGGGCAAGGTCTCCACGTACCTCAATGTCTGATGCTTCGTGAAGTACCTCCACATGCGGGTCTTCAGCGTACGATTGAATCGCTCCACGACACTCGCTTTGGTCTCTTCGTTATGAGTCACGAAGTGGTGGACGCCGTGTCCCTTCAAGAGTTTCTTAAAGGGTCTTTTGAGAAACTCCGTGCCCTTGTCGGTCTGCAGCTCGTTCGGCGGTGGTTACCGCCGCAGCAGACCCTCGAAGGCCGTAACGAGCGCCTGACCGGTTTTACTCTTCAACGAAACGCACCACGCCAAGTTCGAGAAGACGTCTACGACCGTCAATAGAAACGTCGTCCCGTCGTTGTGCTTTTTCAGGTTAGCTACATCGACGAGATCGGCCTTCCACTGCTGGTTTCGACCGCCCACAATAACGCGCCGTCGTTTGAAGCGTCGTTTGACCGGCTTGTGAAGGGTATAGGCGTCCTGCTCCGTCAACCACCGCTTGACGGTCGGTTTCGGTACTAGAGTCGTTCGGTGTAGCGCGTCGACGCCACCGTAACTCCCCATCTGTTTCGGATCGAAATAGGTACGCCTCAGTAGGTCGCGTTGAGGGCGCGAGTTCCGTTGAAGGTTTCGTTGCGTACGACGACGCCTCCGGGGCACCACCACCCCCATGGGGCCTCTGACCGATTTATATATAATATACAGAAAAATAAAGAGAAAAGGACTGCTGCTGCAACTACGCCGACGACGTCTACCGTTCTTTGTCGCGACATACTGGCTTCTGAGGCGCTCGGGCGTTACACCCTCTTTAATAGGTGACCCACGGGCTTTCGAGAGAGCGAGTGCGAGGCTTCACCGTTCGCTTTGGCGCGCGTTGTATGTACGCTCGACGCCAGGGGTTACCGACGAGTTCCTTGGGTACGTTCAACCGCCTCAGATGACCCCCGAACGCCTCCCAGCCGACCGGTGATGCCGCACTCTTCCTTTTTCTCATGAGATCGTTCACTAGATCTACCATGTTACTTCCCTCTATCGCTGTGCCGTCGTACACGAACTCCCCCGGTCGTTCCAGCGAAACAGCGGATCAGTTTTCAGTTTTTCCACCAGGAGGCGGGCCTTTTTTCCAGATTCTTCGGTATGCTTTTTACGATCTTGCTCTCTCTACCGGGCGGTCCCATCGGCTGAGGCTGCGGCGGCGGCGGCGGTTGATGGTCGGTCGTCGACTCTCCCCGGACACTCACCACGGACACTCGTAGCGGTTGCTCCGCCCGAGACGTCTCCATGGTGTTGTACCGACTCAGCAGTTGATTGTACGACGCTACCTTTTCTCGGTCGGACAAACCCGTACGCTCGAGAACGGTCTTCATGTCGCCGTCCAGGCTACTCATCACACGTGACGTTGTCGTGGTCGGCTGGGAAAGTAACGGGAGTAGACGCTTCACCAACCTGGGGTCTACCAAAGCCATCTTCTTCGCGTGCTGCATCAACCTATGGCCTGTCTGAGGAGCGGTAGAAAGGTGCTCGCCAACGGTGCTAGCAGTGTCGTCAGAAAGCCGCCCGCCCCCGTTTGCAGGATGGCGCGCTTCTGTTTGACGGGTACTTTTTTCGTCGCTAGCTTATGCGGATGGTTCCTCTATTTTGCCTGTACCTTTTTCTGCTTCTTTGATATTTTCACGTTGCTCCTCAGAATGTTGTACGCGCAGTCGCACAAACTACTGATGAGATCGGAATCCGCGTGGGCGATTACGGCTTTTCTCAGATCTGTATTCTTCTTGTACCTACGCAATAGCTGCAGGGCTAGGATGTGCCTCTTGACGCGCTCTGTCATCTTCACACAAGTAAGGTCGGCTGCGCCGCGTTACCCCCTTTTATACTCTCGGTGCGTATACATACTGAACGAGGTCGTCGGGAAATATATAAGTGCGCAGGCGCGCGATTTCTGGCTTCTCCTATTTTAGATCCACCAGGAGATAACGGTAGGCTTCTGATGTGGCGTCTTCGAATGCTTCCATCATGTATTTAGTTCTACCCGGGTACATCTGCTTCACTAGGTGGCCCACCTGTCCAGCATCCCGGGGGCTCTTGAATAGCACCATATATTGAGCGTTTAGGCTGATGGTTCGGCTTTCTTTCCCTTTCGGAAAGAGGTTCTGTAGAAGCTGTACGACTGACGCGTTGCAGTGGCGACTTTTTTAGTGAACAAGATCGTCACCCGACTGTCCGTTTCTTCCAAAAGGTCGTCGAGTACGATGAGCGTTCTAGCTTTCACGTCGAGGCTCTTCGGCTCCGGCACGCCGTCTACGAACTCTACGTCGGTCGTCATAGAGTCGTAGGCGGTTTGCCACTGTCCGTAACACCAAAGGATTTCTTCCGGAGGCGGTTCGATCATCGACGAGGCAAAACGCATGAGACGGGTAACGAAAGTCGTCTTACCACACCCCGTAGGTCCGGCTACTATACACGTAAAAGGGTGCTTCAACGACGTGTTCATAGCGACGACTGGTGCACGGACGACGAGTGAACTATTTTTTCTCGTCTCTTCTATATATGGCACGCACCTCCATCAACAGCTTCCCCAGCATGTTTTGGCCTTCTTGACCCCTATAACCACACCCCTAAAACCCCTCTTTCGACGGTACCCACTCCACCAGTTCGACATCCCCGCTAGCCAACAGGCAGTCTCTCAACTTTTTCGACGCCCCAAACTTGGCCATTAAAAGAGCCCTCAGACATTCGACCCTAACGTCGTCCCATTCGTCCCCCATCCTCGTTTTCCTGATGAGGTAATTTCTTCGCTTCGCTATATAGGCCGACCACGCCTCTTTGATATACTCCGCACCTTCTTCGTCTTCGTTAAACATCGCCTTTCTAAACTGATAGGTGTGCTCGTCCGATCTGAACACCCAACCGTACGCCGCAACTCGACACGGGTAGAAATTTGACATGATCGAGGCCGCTCCACGGAAACGTATAGCCGTATCCCTGTTTCCGGCTTCGTACACACGGCTGGCCATTTCGTACATGGGTCTCTCCATCGTCTGTGTCACTCTCCTTTAGGCGGGGCAACCGCTAGCTCTGGTCTATATACCGCTACACCTACACCAGTGACACCTAGAGGCTCTTTCATACACTAGAACCTTTATTCTATGCACAAGAGGTGAGCACTCTATTATACCTACACCAGCTACATATAGATATTCCTTCTTACACTAAATGGTTTATTAATACATAACCACAAGAGGGCAGCAGGTGGTCTTCTTTTTTATAGGTAGTCTACTAATGTTTATGAAATTTTTTTTTTATTAGTAGAGTTGTTTTTATTTTTTGTACCAATGTTTATAAACAAAAAAAATTATAAGTATGATTCGTGTTATTTTTTTATAAGTAGAGCCAAATGAAGCCGACTGATCCTCCTTCCTTTCTTTGATCTCCTTTGATGTATGGTGAGTGAGCAGCACATGAATACTACTCACACGTCATCGTGTGTGGACTATCAATCAGCAATCAATCACGTTTTTTATAAGTAACATTCCTGAATGCACCAAAACGCCTCACTAGTAATAAAAAACGCGCAAAACCCTTTGATGTTTCGCCGATTTCCTTTGATGTTAGGTCATAACCCGTTCAGTAAGCAACACAATAACTACTAACATATATACGACGTACGCGCCGTGGAAGGGCAATGGACGCATGCCACCGGTAATATTTTATTTAACTTAGAGTGTGTGTGTGTGCGCGCGCGCGCGAGCATGTGTGCGTGCTTGCGTGTGAGTGAGTGAGTGAGTGAGTGAGTGATGGGGTTTGGGGATGTATATGATATGTGTATTATAGCTAAATGACCATAACTGCAACTTTTGAATAATTATCATTGTCAATATGGCCACTGTTAATCATATCACCTATTGGGGACGATGCATATCAATAAGCTAACACGAATAATCATAGGTGTGAATGCTGTGTGGGTTTTTTAAGGTACAGGTTTTGTTTAATTTACGCTACATGTCAGCAAAATCGTTGTTCACGTATTGTATACAATATATTGTGTTTGCTGTTTAAGTAATGTTCGTCTTCATATAATAATTATACATTTATAACGTAGCATTCAACTGATGTGCTTAGAGTTGGTCATATAAGTACAAAGAATCCCCGAGAACGATATTTTCTATATTGGCCAAGCTGTCCGAATCGGGAAGAGTGGTAAATGAATGTTTCGGCATGTCACGCAATGCAATGCGACAATTGGAGGACGATTTGCAGCGCTTAACATCTTGGAACCTGATGTTAAAACACTTGTCAGTACGAACGGCACAGCAATGCGCGACGACCGCTTAGGGTATCCTAGCAAGCCAAAGATCAAGCATCAGCCAAGGGTAACAGACGATGTAATGAAGCTTTGTTACGAGTTACGAGCGTAGAGAAAGCAACAAACCACCAATGAAGAACCACACAAACACTACCGATAATTAAACAAAGACATAATAAAACTAACGAAGAAAGTAAAGGACTACTGAATAAATAATGGAATAAAGAGAAACAGCACCAGTCAAGCGTATTCCTTCTCAAAAGCCCTCACAACAATTTCAAGCTGATCATTAAACATCGATGAAAATCTTTTCCTTTTTAACTTTAATTCAATAACAATTACTATCAGTTAACTTAAATTCAATTGACATTTCACTTCAACTCAGTTAACAATTATTTTAATACAAGACAAATAACCACAATGGGGGCAACTTGGAACAAATGTGTAACATGGCAAGCAAGCTATGAACGCCAAATTACATTATATAAATTTCTCTAAAACTTTAAAGTTGAATACTATTTTGCCAGATTGAGTCAACTGTCCGCATTTTCCCTTGATATTTTGTCATGTGGAATTATGTTCAGAAAATCTCCAGACTTCCGATAGACTTTATATCGATTATTTATTTTGGAGGAAACTGTGACGACGTCAACATCAACAGATGAGGCAACGTTCAACAGACTGCTGGAAATGCAACAAAACATATTCCAGAAGTGTTTGCAATCGTTCATGGAAAGCACAAACACTAGAATAGACAACTTCATGGCCGAGACAATAAAATCTATGACTGACCTAAAGCACAGCCTGCAGTATACTCAGCAGGAGGTGGCCGACCTCAAGCGTGAGTTATCGAACTTTGACACGCAACCTAGTGCCACTAACGTCGATCACCTGCAAATACAACTGCAGAAGCTAGAAGATAATGTCAACTATCTAGAAAACCAAAGTAGACGAACGAACGTCAGGATCGACGGCATCCGAGAAATCGCGGACGAAACGTGGGAAAAAACGGAAGAACTAGTAAAAAACAGCTTGTTGAACAAGTTCGCCATCACAGCAGACAAAGTTGAAACGATGAAGATTGAGCGCGCTCACCGAACGGGCGCTGCGAGACTGCTGAACGGGGCGAAGAAGCCATGATCCGTGGTAGTGAAATTTGCATCGTTTAAGGACCGCGAGTACCTCTTAAACAAAGCCCGACTCGTGAAGCCGAACGGTGTGTATGTGAATGAAGACTATTCACTGAAGGTCGTACAGAAACGTAAAGACCTACTCCCGAAGATGATGCAGTTACGTGCTGAAGGGAAGTACGCGTACATCTCGTTCGACAAACTAGTTGTCAGAGATCGCCGCTGACTGTCGTGTGGTATGTCTACATATGCATCGATATATATTCGATATACAATCAATATTCACGTTGTTTTAATTTTTGGGGAGGGCAGTGTTTATCCATTTTCGTTTCACTACGTTTAGTGTTAGTTATTTTTATTTTTTATTTTTGGGACTGCAGTATATATAGTATTTCCCAAAAGCGACGTGTCTACGCAATAATCATTTTGTGTTTTGTTCTATATACTTACGATATTCTCATTCTACGTTCATGTTGTGGAGGTACATATGCTGTCACTCTACGTTCTTGTTGTGGAGGTACATATGCTGTAATTTATTCTCACACATTTTTTGCTGATGCAGTAAGTACATTGTGTTATAAATGCACTTGGAATATTCGTAATATTCTCTTTTATCAAATGTATTTGCATAATGCTCAGGATACAGCTTGTGCAGCTCTTACACAACGTTATTTATTTTATTCTAAGTCTAGTCTTGACTACTCTGATATATGCCCTGTCACACACGGAGTATTTCTTAACATTCACATATGCACAGGAAATAAATACACCCAATTTCACTCTTTTGTAAAATACCTAACAAACGTAAAAAGGCTGGCTATATTAGTTTTTATGTCCGAACCTAAGCCATGACTTCTGATGTGACATTTCTCTCCCACTTGGGAGGTATCCGAAACTGTTCTTTAATAAATCTTCTAGATATCAACGAAAATAGTACAGAACAAAATGAACCTCAGTTGATCCATTGTTCTTCATTCTATGACATCGATATGTTTCACAAGTTAGCACATAAAAATACTGATAATTTTAGTATCCTAAGCTTAAATGTTCAATCCATTAATGCTAAATTTGATGAACTTGAACTTTTTGTAGAGCTTCTTAATTCTAAACAATTTAAATTTAGCAATATATGTTTGCAAGAAACATGGAAGTCAAATCACGATGATTTATCTCAATTCAGTTTACACGGATATGATACAGTTGCTCAGGGAAAACATTGTAGTGTCAAAGGGGGTTTAATAATTTACGTAGATAATAAATATAAGTATAAAGTACTTAAGAATATCAACATGTATGAACATTGGGAGGGGTTAGTAATTCAAGTAACTGGAGGCAGCTTATCAAAAACACTTACTATTGGAAACATATACAGACCGCCTAGGTCATTAAATCAAAATATTATAGATTTCTTAGCTGAATTTTCAACAACAATGGCTACTCTGGAAAGTTGTAATAATCTAATAATTTCAGGCGATTTCAATATCAATCTACTGAAAATAAACGAGAACAAAATATATAGTGAATTTTTTGATATTATAATTTCATACAGTCTCTATCCACAAATTACCTTTCCAACTCGCTTTACCAGAACTAACGGAACACTTATAGACAACTTTTTCAGTAAATTAAATAAATCAGTATTATATAGCACTGCAGGAATCTTCTCAAATACCCTTTCTGATCATCAACCATACTTCCTAATCATGAATATCAACGTAAAATCCAAACCTCCTCCAAAATTTGTTCGAGTAAATCTACAAAATAAGGCAGCTATGCATAATGTTAAACTTGAGATACATTCGGATGCAATGTATAACAAACTAAACAAATCTCCTATGGCTGACCCCAATTTAAATTATAACATAATACACGAACAAATTATGTATGTTAAGAACAAGCATATGCCTGTTAAAATCATGAAATATAATAAATACAAACATAAGCATTCAACCTGGATAACACACGGGCTTCTAAAATCAATCAAATATCGAGACTCGCTTTATAAGAAATTAAAAATGTCTAATCCAAATTTACCTAAGTACGAAGTCCTTTTAACTAACCTAAAAACATATAACTCAATATTAAAGAAAAATATTCGTACTGCCAAACAAATGTACTTTGAGTCACGCTTTAACCAATATAAAGATGACATCAGAAATACATGGAAAACCATAAATGAATTTATCTCCAAAAACAATTCAAAAACACTGTTTTGTTTAAAAGTAACGGCATAACTATAACAGATAAAACGGTTATTGCAAACCAATTTAAACACTTTTTTTTTACAAGTATAGGTCAGTCGACAGCACAAGACATTCATTACAATGGAAATAAAGATTATAATTACTACTTAAATGATAATGTCCATTCCGTTTTCAGTCTATTAAATGTTGATGAAGAAATAGTCAAGAAAACCATTGAAAGCATTCCCAATAAAAACAGTAGTGGCTGTGACGGTATTTCCTGTAAACTTTTGAAAATAATTTAACCCTCCATCATCAAACCATTAACCCTGGTAAGAAATCAAGTAATAAATATTGGTATATTTCCCGATACACTTAAACTCTCTAAAGTAATTCCTATTTTTAAGAAAGATGACCCATCTGATTTTAAAAATTATAGACCCATATCTCTTCTTCCAACAATTTCAAAAGTGATAGAGAAAATAATATCTAGCCAACTAACAGCATACTTTAATGATTCTGATCTGTTTGTTAAAAATCAATATGGTTTTAGAAAAAAACACTACCGAGTATGCATCACTTGAACTAATAGATAGAATGATTACACAAATTGATAAAAATTATGTTCCTTTCAGTATTTTTCTTGACCTCTCTAAGGCCTTCGATACAATTGATCACTCGATACTATTAACTAAACTAAGATATTATGGATTACAGGGTCCTACCCTGAATCTGTTTAATAGCTACTTAAGCAATAGAAGACAATACACCGAATTTCAAAATGAAAGTTCTGATATCCTACCTATCACAATTGGTGTACCACAAGGATCTATTCTTGGTCCCCTATTATTCATAATATACATTAATGATTTTCCTAAAGCTAGCGAAATGTTTAACTTTATTATGTATGCCGACAATACCAACCTTATTTAGCACCATCAATCATTTTCAAGGTAACTCCCCAAATAGAAATATAGAATCGGCAATAAATGATGAACTCCTTAAAATAATTGAATGGTTAAACATTAATAAATTATCATTAAACAGAAACAAATCCAAATATATGATTTTTCACATGCAAAATAAAGCTGTCGATAACTTTACGCTCAATATAAATGGTACAAACATTGAAAGAGTAGATGAATTTAATTTGTTAGGACTTACTTTAGATACAAATTTAAATTGGAATAAACATATTGAAAAAGTATCAAACAAGTGTTACAAAACAGTCGGCATCTTAAACAGACTAAAATATGTCTTTCCCCTAGAAATTAAAATTATCTTATATAATACGTTATTTTTATCACAAATCAACTATTGTATTATGGTGTGGGGATGCCAAGGTAGTCGAATGTTAAAAATACAAAAGAAAGCTATGAGAATTTTATCTATAAGTAAATATAATTCACACTCTGAGCCACTTTTCAAAAAATTGAATATCTTAAAAATTGATGACATGTTAAAATTACATGAACTTAAGTTTTATTATAAATACGTACATCATGACCTCCCTGCTTACCTATTAAATTAGAAAATATTTACAAATGCTTACGTACACAATTACAACACAAGGAAAAAAACAAAATTACACCCTTTCAGAACAAAACATGAATTTGCCAAAAGATGTCTTAGATACAGTTTGCCACATGTCATAAACAATACCTCAAAGCTAGTCACAGAGAAGATTGGAACACATAGCTTCAGAAGTTTTGGTAATTATGCAAAAAAAACAATTTATTAGAAAAATACGTAGATACGTGTACAATATTAAACTGCTATACAGGCTATCATAGTCATTAAAACTGTATTAATGCACGTGATATGTATGGATATGTATTGTATATATATATATAAATATATAAATATATATATATATATAAATCAGCATATGGATATTATATTTGTGCATACACACATACATATCAAATATATTGAAGTGTACTATTGACAACTAGTATTTGTTTATTTTACCATACCTTTTAATACTCCAAATACATGCATATATGCAATCTAGTAGCTCGGTTTCTTTTCTTTTCCTGCACTTTTACATTTACATTTGCACTTCCTTTCGGTAAATTTGAGTTGAAACAAATTATTCTTGTGGCTCCTATGAGAGCGACTGTTATTGTCTTAATGGGAGTCACAGACCCCATCTAATTTGAAATTACACTGCATTTGTATATATATATGCCTGTTCATGTTACGTTAATTTGATATTATACACATATTGCAATTGGGTCTAAATAAAACTTTCTTGTTCTTGTTCTTGTTCTTGTTTATACTTTGATGGGTGCTATACGTTAATGATGCAGGCATGTGACTGTCAGTGGCAGAAGCCTTGAAAATGTTCACAGCTATTGTGTACTCCGAGGTTAGATTAGCACCTGTCAATGTCCATGGGTCAATGTCCACTTTGTTCTTTAGTCAGGCTGCAAGTAACAACTGCACACTAACACCAGCATGTGCAAGGTTAAGGGAAACCCAGCCTTGACTCAGTACTTTTATATAATACAATTGTAGCACCTGGTCACTCATTGCACATCCCAGTTCACCCAGCTCAGTCACTGAATGAACATTTGAAACTAATTGCCTGGACAGAACTAATTGTTTTCTTTAATTCAGTTGGGACACTGACTGCTACTAGTGTACACTATGATCATCAAAGCTAATTATATCTACTGACAGCCGGCCAGTGACAATCTCCTTAGAAATGCATAAAATAATACCCAATAAAATAAAATTAATTGAAAGTTATTTTATATTTTTTAAGTTAAAATAAATTAACCTCTTCCTGAAAAGTTAATTAATTTAAATAATTTGTGTTTCTTGAGAATGTTAATTAATTAAATTACATTACGTTAATTGGGTTAATTGAATGAACAAATTAACAATTAACAATTGAAATTAACCCATGCCTGTTGCCTCGTTATTCCACACATGCTAATAGCAAATGTAGCCGTGTAACCGTATAATTTGCAGATATATATCCGATTATGCACTTATTGAAAAACATTCAAAAAACGCTGCCTCCATTTTTTATAAAATAGCTCACTCACAGTAACAAATCACAAGAGAAACTGTCATCCGGGCTGGTCATGACAAGGGAAGGTCATAGAAAAACCCTGACATGGATGAGAGCATGTAACATTTGGATTTGTGTGTGTGTGTGTGTGTGTGTTTTCTAGAGCCTTTTTGATATTATTTACCTAATCTAATCAATTCTGGGATTATGTTTTTACATATCATTGAACAATGTATTATGTATTTTATTGAATAATAAAATAAATCAAGTATAATTACTGTCTGCATGTAAGTTGCTTCGGATTCAATATGTTTTATTAAAACAAACATCCAAACAGACAGAGAAGGTTTAATCGCCTCAATATGATTTTGTTGTGACATGATATATTATACATAATGCTGTTTGAAAGGAATACACAAGAAGTTAAAAACTTGTAGTTAATCTATCCCCTAACTATACGTTATAGTAAATCACACTAGAGAAATTATAAGATGAATATGTGAATATTGCATTCATTCCAAAAGCCTGCACATATAAGGAAAATGATCATACTGCAGTTCACATATTCACGTTTATATGATTAGTACAAAATAATAAAATGTAAAAAAAAAAAAATACGTATGATTCTGATATTTCAGAATCAGTTTCAATAATTAATGCAATCTATACATATTTATTTATGATTGTTTTTTTGTACCTGAGTCTGAATGATCTCACAGTTTTAATGTTAGTAAGTATAACATCCAGACAATTCCATAGACTTATGCCATGTACACAAAGAGACATGGCTCTAACATTTAAAGTAACACACCATCTTACCAGTTGATTTATGAGTCGTGTTGTTACTGGAATATCTCTTTTTAGAAAATCTGTTTGTAAAATGCAGTAGTATGCGTTAAACATGAATATTTCAATAATCGCGACCTGAAAAATAGAGGAGTTATGTGGTCAAGATGACTTGCTCCATATAACAATATCATTGCTCTCTTTTCGAGCATAATTGATGTTGGAGGGATACGTGTTTCCACATATTTCAGAACAGTAATTAATGTATGGTAAAAATAATGAGCAGTACAGGATATGCACAGACTGCGAGTCTATCAGATGACTACACCTATACAATATGGCAGTACTCTTTGGGAGTTTAGAATTAAAAATTGCTACATGATCTTTCCAATTCAATTTCTTATCTATTAATAACTCAGGAAATTTAGTCACTCGTACTTTGTCAGCATTTGTACCACTGTTTGCTGTATCAACATGTGTATTCAAAGTATCATTACCAAACAACATCTAACTTGGTTTCGAAACATTTAAGGATAATTTGTTGACAGCAAACCAATTTCACATTTTGTTAAGAACAATGGATTTCATTGTAACAAGTTGATTGATATATTTGTTTGCACAGAACAAATTAGTGTCGTCAGCAAACAATAATTTTACAAGTCTGGAAATGTTACATCAATCATTCACATACTGTATAAACAGTTTAGGTCCTAGTATTGGCCTTGTGGGACATGATATATTCAACAAGTTGGAGTCATATCCTTCATAACAAACAAATTGGGATCTATTTGATTTAACAAGATTTAACAACATTGCCATCCAGAAAATTAACTCTAGATGGCAGGTGGACAAGGAAGCCTTTTGGCTTATCGAGAGTCCAATACTTTTTATCTACGTGTATCCCGCCCTTTTAAGGAAAGTGTCGATTTTATTTTTAAACATATTCACGCTACTAGCACCAACACAATCAGGAGATAATATGTTCCAGTCATTTACAGTCCTTTGTGTGAATGAGAACTTTCTTATATCTAATCTACACTGCTCCTTTACTAATGTAACTTCATGTCCTCTGGTCCTTCTTTCTTTCTTAACTGAGAAAAAAATATTTCTATCAATATTTTCATAACCATTCAATATTTTAAACACGTCTTTCTGCGATATGGCCTCCACGCTTGAATAAAAAATTCTAAGTGAGGCCTAATTATTGTTTTGTACAGCGGTATTATTAGCTCTTTTTCCTTATACGTTGTGTTTCGCCTAATTAATCCAAGGATTTGACTTCCCTTTGAAGCGGCAATACCGCACTGCTCTGAAACCTTCATATCAGCATTAATGGTTAACCATAAGTCCTTTTCTTTTACAGTAGTACTTAGCACAGAACCTCCCATTGTATATTGTACAACTTCGTTCCCATGTCCTGTGCGGAGGCATTTACATTTCCCCAAATTTAACAACATTTGCCATTTTTCAGACCATGTTATTAACCTGTCAAGATCATCCTATAAATGCGGTCTATCTTCATCACGTTTAATCCATCAACGTTTCTGTGTTTTAGGAATAATTGATATAAATAATTTTTTTATGGCAAGCGTTTACGAAATCTGTAGTTACCCAAGGTTTCTTTGGTTCTAGTCGGTTAGTATTTGTGTTGACCTCTTTCGAAGGGCAACATTTATGAAAAGTACCTATAAAGTCAGAAATGAAAATATCATATGCTTTATTAACATCATCGTGATTCAGAACATTTTCCCATGAGAGCTTATTAAGTTCGCTGTTAAGTGAGGTAATATTTTCTTCTTTTGTTTGGCGTACACGTTTCGTTTGGGTTTCATTCTTATTTATAATAGTTTTATACATTACAAATATTGGTAGGTGATCACTTATATCATTTATGAGTAATCCACAAGCGTAAAGGTGTAAATATGTTATCAATAAGGGTATTAGTAGTACGTGTTATTCTGGTTGGTTTAGTTATTAGTGGGTACAATCCAATGCTACACATTTAGGATCGAGATTTGTAAAATGTAGTATATCACCTTTCTTAATCCTTGTTTGCTCAAACGGAGCTTTCGACATTCTGTTGATATTACATAGATGACATACATATTATTTTGAAGGTAAATTACACAGTTGTCTCCGAATAGAACATAAATTAACTCAGACTTGTGTTTTGTGCATATGTTGTATTGAAAAAAACTTGACACTAGCCAGAATTATACGCTTTGAGCGAAACATATCATACCAATATTAGTCTAGTTTACCTATAATATGGATCTCGTGAAATGCGCTTGCCGAAAGCGATTGCTTTTTATCAGCCTTAAGTTATCAGTCAACAGAAACTCGATGGTGGCAAGGATTTTTTAGAAATGACAACCATTTTACAAAACTGCAGTCAAATAAAATTTCCGCATATCTGCGTTAAGATGTTCAGTTCTCTACGATGTATACGTAGCTTTACTACAAGACCATGTGTCAGGAACACTTGCACACACAAACATAGGCACGCACATACAAATATATATAATAGTCAATTGTTGGGATGGTAGGCTTTCTATTTCGACTTGGTGATATAAAGATTCTATTTCGACTTGCTGATATAAAGAATGCATCAACCAAATATCGGAAGACAAGCAGTACTTCTGACAAGCGCGATAATTCGGAATCGAAAGTGTTTATTCGACCCATAATTATATAACAAAACGGTAAAGTGCTCAAAAGAAAATTTCTACAGCTCAATCATGAAATAAAATGTGTCGGAAATAGCAGATAATACATATATGTATTATTAACTAAAAAGTATAACATAAACGTAGAACAATTAACGTAAGGTATAAGGAATTGACAATATGCTAACCATGGACTATCAGATTTGACAGATAACCTAAAAATGGGTCAGTGAGACTGCCATTAAGACTAATTGTTGGTCGCTCTCGTAACAGCCACCCCAATTTTGTAATATTCAATATGGTATGTTTGTCTTACTTAAACCCTTTCGAAAAATAATAACAACACAAGTGCATAATTCACAATGCAGTAAGGGTTTGACAAATATTTCACTAATTTCAGTTATGTTACCAATAACTATTCAACAAATCTAAAAAAATACATTTTGTACGTGAATTAACAGAAATAAAGAAATTATAAGATAATTATAATAATAAGATAACTTCTATTGCGCCTAAACCTTTGGAAACCAAGCTCAGAGGCAACAACTATTATTGATTGATTATTAAGAACGTTTACATATATAATAGTTTGGCAAAAAGCACTGTTCTGTATTATTAGAAAACATATGTTGGCATAACTAAGAAATCGTTGTAAGTTATGTGATAAAATATTGTTCTTTATGTGACGCGAAGTATTATTAATTAGTGATGGAATATCTTACCAAATGCATCGTTTCGCAAAGTCATGTTTCTCCCAATATATTTTTCTGGATGTTATCATGTATCCGTGTATTAATGTTGTGAACATTTATATTTAATAATTGGTAAGTTTTACAAAATATACTGGTAACGTCGTGTGCACATATTTATAATAAAATATTAATTCCAGTAATTGCAGCATATATTTTACGTTAAGAATTTTTAGTTTATCAAACAGCAGCTTAGTGTGTGAATTATATTAAATTATGTATACTATTCTAATTGGTGTTTTCTTTAGTTTGATTATTCTATTACATTTAAGACCCCATAACATTAGTCCATAAGTTATATATGGCAACATGAGTGAGATATACAAAGTAACTTCCATATTTTTTTACCATTTTTTATTTGATTAATACCTATCTATATACCTATAGGTTTACCAGATTGTATTGATTTTTAATATGAATGTCCAAGCTTAATTTTTTTTCTGGAAGATTAACATTTTGGATTCGTTCGATTTTTGTTTCATCTACCTTGAGCAGGAAAGGATTTATGTTTGTATTTCCCAGTTTGTGGATTATACACTTGGATTTTTTATAAGTAAAACATGTTATTTTAATTCTTAGCCTTGTATTGGCAGACACTGTAGATACCCTGACTTATTATCAGATAAATGACAGGTTGAACAAATATACGATTACATTGCGACAATAGAAAAGAAACTAGCGACGGTGGAGGCAAAAACGATTGGAGCAATATTGAAGACGCTCCAACAGAAGATTCCAAGGCATCGAAGAAACCAACGACGAATATACCCCTGCAAAAGTTATGGCCTTTGTTAATTGTTGTATGATTCTTACCATTACTTTGCTTGAATGGCTGATCAGACGTATATAATTGCTATTCTAATAACTGCGTAAATTTCCTATTTTTTATATAGTTATAATGAGTGATTTTGTTCATTCTTCTACCCAAGTTTTGGTCTTAAAAATCTTTTTGGGATATGATCATGAATACGTTTCTCATTGCATCCTCAACATGTTTGATTAATTCAACTGGTGTGTTATCGACGCCTCTCAAGTACTGTGTTTTTTTCGGAAAAGGGGGTGCCGTTTTTTCGTCGATGTTTAATGATCAGCTTTTTTGTGAGGGCTTTTGAGAAGGAATACGCTTGACTGGTGCTGTTTCCCTTTATTCCATTATTTATTCAGTAGTTATTTGTTTCTTCGTTATTTTTATTATGTCTTTGTTTAATTATCGGTATTGTTTGTGCGCTTCTTCAATGGTGGTTCGTTGCTTTCTCTACGCTCGTAACTCGTAACAAAGCTTCATTACATCGTCAGTTACCCTTGGCTGATGCTTGATCTTTGGTTTGCTAGGATATCCTAAGCGGTCGTCGCGCATTGCTGTGCCGTTTGTACTGACAAGTGTTTTGAAATCAGGTTCCAAGATGTTATGCGCTGCAAATCGTCCTCCAATTGTCGCATTGCATTGCATGACATGGTTGCCGAAGCATTCATTTACCATACTTCCCGATTCGGACAGCTTGGCCATTATAGAAAATATCGTTCTCGGGGATTCGCGTACTTATACGACCAACCCTAAACCCAACAGTCGAATGCTATGTTATAAATGTATAATTATTATATGCAGACGAACATTACTTAAACAGCAAACACAATATATTGTATACAATACGTGTACTTGTCAATATTAACAATACGTCCTATAAACGATTTTGCTGACATGTGGCGTAAATTAAGCAAAACCTGTACTGTAACAAGCCCACACAGCATTCACACCTATGAATGTTCGTGTTAGCTTATTGATATGTATCGTCTCCAATAGGTGATATGATTAACAGTGGCCATATTGACAATGGTAATTATTCAACATTTGCAGTTATGGTCATTTAGCTATAATGCACATATCGTATACATGCTCACACCCCCTCACTCACTCACTGACTGACTCACTGATTCACTCACTCGCTCGCTCGCTGGCTGGCTGGCTGGCTGGCTGGCTGGCTGGCTGGCTGGCTGGCTGGCTGGCTGGCTGGCTGGCTGGCTGGCTGGCTGGCTGGCTGGCTGGCTGGCTGGCTGGCTGGCTGGCTGGCTGGCTGGCTGGCTGGCTGGCTGGCTGGCTGGCTGGTTGTCTGGCTGGATGGCTGGCTGGCTGGCTGGCTGGCTGGCTGGCTCCTTCTGGCTGGAACTTTTTCGCTACGCTCGCTCCCCCTCCCACTGGACTCCACTCTCTCCACTCCTTCACTCCTCCTTCCACTCACTCACTCACTCACTCCTTCCTCACTCCTCACTCCTCCACTCCTCCTCACTCACTCACACTCACTCACTCCTCACTCACTCCTTCACTCACTCCTCACTCATCACTCCTCACTCACTCCTCCTCCTCCTCCTCCACTCCTCCACTCACTCCTCCTCCTCCTCCTCTCTCCTCACTCCTCCTCCTCCTCCTCCTCCTCCTCCTCCTCCTCCTACTCCTCCTCATCGCTCACTCCTCACTCCTCACTCCTCCTCCTCCTCCTCTCACTCATCTCTCATCTCACTCACTCCTACGCATGCACCCACGCACACATGTCACTCACTCACTCACTCACTCACTCACTCACTCACTCACTCACTCACTCACTCAATCACTCACTCACTCACTCACTCACTCACTCACTCACTCACTCACTCACTCACTCACTCACTCACTCACTCACTCACTCACTCACTCACTCACTCACTCACTCACTCACTCACTCACTCACTCACTCACTCACTCACTCACTCAATCACTCACTCACTCACTCACTCACTCAATCACTCACTCACTCACTTACTCACTCACTCACTCACTCACTCACACGCATGCACCCACGCACACATACACACACACACTCTAAGTTGAGTAAAATATATCGGTGGCATGCGTTCTTTACCCTTCCACGGCGCGTACGCCGTACATATGTTCATGCGCCACTAGTGCTATTTAAATGTTAAAATGTCACATCTAATAGTAAAATAGACAATAGCTGAAATACTAAGCATATAATATCATTACAACGACATAATTTGGAATAGTACCATAAAAGTTAAAACATGTTTCAATAACAATCTGTCGTTCAGTTAAAATCACAGCTTTCTCGAATGATGAGAACTGGCATGAAAATCACTGGTTCCACATCTCCCATGATCTCCCTTCAGTAGATTTTTGAACAGACATTAAGACAGTCAGTCACGATTATTAATAATGGTAAAGTGACTGCACTTACCTTACTAGATCTCTCTTTTGACACGACTGATCACAGCATTCTCATTGAACGCCTATTAAAGTGGTACGGCATATCTGGCCCAGCTCTAAGCTGGTTTTCTTCGTATCTAACTGATATATATCAAACTATAAAGATTGGGAACTGCTTTTCAGCTGCACTGTAGGCTTTATTTCGTGTTCCCCAGGATTCTGTTCTTGGGCCTATGCTTTTTATTCTTTACACCACGCTACAAAGCTCTGTTATACAAAGACATAACTTGGATCATCATCATTATGCTGATGATACTCATATCTACATTTCGTTGGCTACCCAGGATACAAATCGCTCCCTTAAACAACTTAGTGATTTCCTCCAATATATTTTCCACTGGATGACTGACAGCAACTTGAAATTAAATGGAAATACAAATGAATTGATCATTATTGGTACTCCAATGCAACTTCGTAAACTGGATGTTTTTTTCCTACGCGTATTTTGAATAAGTATGTCAGACCAGCAACCTCGGTGCGGAATCTAGGAGTGATCTTTGATACTAATTTGTAATAATGTAGGTAAATAAATTATCGTTGTACGCAGGTACTTGTTCACACATATGCATATCTAGGTGTGACACGTATGTACGACATGTCGACCTATGGAACTGACAATACGTAGAGAAAAACACGTAGCTGATTGAGTTGTGTGTGCATTACCGATGTTATTACTGATGATATACTCAGTGAGTATATCAGGGAATATTTCCAATGAAATGCACTGATATCTTAAAGGCGGTTTTGTAATAATCTTGAAGAACATAAAGCAATTTGCCACTATGTGCTTTATTCAGAGCACAAAAACTTTAACATTTAGGGTTTAAGATAAGATAAGATAATGCTTTTTTGTCTCAACTATGAAATTTGTCTCGGATGAAAACAGACATGACTGCAGTATGTACATAAAACCATGAAACTATTCGATAAAAATAGCAGATAAATAGTAAATAATACATGATACACCGAGGAGTTATATGACATCTGCCAGATTCATTATGCAGAACAAGTTTAGTATCATAAATAATCTTGACTGATTGTTTTATTAATGTCTGTTCAAAAATCTACTGAAGGGAGATCATGGGAGATGTGGAACCTGTGATTTTCATAACAGTGCTCATTAATCGAGAAATCTGTGATTTTAACTGAACAGACAGATTGCCAAACCAAGCAGTAATCCCATAGCGCAGTATGCTTTCAATAATGGAGTGATAAAAAAGGAACAAGTATTTTCACATCAACACCTAAAGCTTTCAGTCTGCGGAGAAAGTACAACCGCTGTGGACTTTGCAGCACACACTGTGAACATGGACCTTCCAGCTAAGTTTGTTATCAAGATGGACACCTAAGTATTTGTACTGACTGACCTGGGCAATTTCGTTACCATGGATAACAAAAGGCAAGTGATCGTCAAGAATACATTTAGCATGAACAACCATCTCTTGAGACTTGTTGACATTGAGTTTGAGGTGGTTGTTGTCACGCCAATATACAATTAATTACTTAAATTCAGTTTATGCACCTACCTTCTATTGCTATGTGGTCACACTTCTTCTCTAGCTCAACTGCAAGTGGACAGCGAATTATGTCTGCATAAACAGTATATCCATCGTCCAGCCTATGTTGACCTACTTTTCACCGTAGCTGTCAATCAAGAGTTTTCTTTAAATTTGCTCATGCGCAACTTCCATAAATTGTCTTCCGCTATCGCACCAGCTGCTAGCGTATCGGCTTTTAGTTTAAACACGTATTCGCGCCCTCTTCTACAGAATTTCTCATCATAGGTACTTAGATCAGTTATTGTTAGTTGCGCTATGTAATGGTGTATGCTGACTCATTGCTCTACATATCATAATTTAGCTGGCCTAATAGTTTTTTTAATTTCTTTCGTAAATCCCGTAAATCTAGCACCTATCTTGAAATCATAGAAGTTAAGCTGAAGTTGTACAAATTATATGAAATCGAGAATTAATCAATTATTTTTGTTTGACACGTGGTTATTAAGAACAGCGCCATAAATGAAAGTGAGTACCGATGGCCCATGTGGCCCCGTACATTTATGTATATTTATCATCTGAAATATCATCATAAGTACACGTCTTTACATTCACTTACGTAGAACACATAAAAATGGGTCTTGATTTTGTTTGTAGCTGCAAATTCAAAAGCTGAGGATCTGACTTATGCCGTTGTAAAAGGAGACCATTGATGGACGTGAACTTCTCTCCGTCCTTTGTCCTTTGAACAGTAGTAGTAATAATTTATTCGCATCAAAAATGAAAATACTATTTTATTACCGGGTATTTCAGCTGTTTTCTTATTTTATTTAACCACACAAACCACAGTTTCTCTTCACATTATGATTTACTACTGTACAGTATATAGTAAAGGGATCAATCTTGAAATTAACCAGATAAATAAAGGCACTTACTAATAAAATAATGTCAAGGAAATAATTGTACTGTTACGCAGTTGTTGCACAAGGAAAATCTAAATGAAGATTGAAATCTTCAAGACTGTAAAATTCTGAATGAATGATTTTCACCATTTCAAACAGATCTTAAAGGAAATTTGCTGGGTGCCCTAGCGGGCGACACATGCAGATACAATAGGCTGATAAAGAATAAGAAGGAATTTCAGCACAGATGGATTAAAAACTAGAGTATTCAGGGCTAGAATGTAAATTAATTTGAACTGCCGCGACGTCAGAAAACCAAGACCACCACTTCGTCCAACTGAATGTGGCCGATGATGGAAGGTGTAAACAGAAGCAGAAATGTCAGCAATGTTTGCAGGTGTGTCTTGTGGCCCGAGCCAGGTCTCAGTCTCAATGATGTATATTTTTAAAGAAATAAATATATCACAAAACAAAACAGGGCTGTCTTATACCGAACCCGTAGCAGTGGCTACCTGAAAGTTACGCGTAATAGCTGGCCCAGGATTCAGACTTACATCTCCTGCTAGTAGTTAAGTTATTGCTAACTTCTATGTTGGTGTAGAGAGTGGGATTGCCAGCACCCTTCGATTAAAGCCAATTAAAAAAAAACAGTAAACTATTAAAACAGGACAACGAATTGTGTAGTATCACGGGTTGAAAAAAATGTTGCATAGAAAACCAACCATTGCAAATAGCTTGCACAAGGCAAATTTATCACATCTCGAAACCACAGAACATGACAAAGACAGAACAGGTAATATAAGTAGGGGTGACATTTGTCTTATAATAGAATGAATTTAGAATTATAATGACAAAGTCTAGCGTCTTCAAAAAGTGAATTATTAATCAATATGCAAAATCTAAATGAGACAAGTTAACAACTACAATAACCGTAACTATATATGTACAGTTCAGAACAAAAACGGGGACACTAATTGCTGAGAACACGTTTTCATAAGGCATAGTCAATCCTATCAACCAAAACCTCAGTATTGCTCAGTTATCTTAAAACTCTCAATTTAAATTGAGAGATTTGAAGGTAATAAAATCAATTCACCAGAGAGTTACTCTAGTACATAGAATACATATATTATCCACGGACGTATATCTTGGCAATCGTTTTTTATAGTTTAAATTAAAGCGGACAACAAAAATCCGACCAATAACTGAATAAGGGACTTGTATACAATATGTTCACCGTGGTAACACATAGAATGCTATTTCTACGTTTATGTGCAGCGCTGGAAAAAAGTTACAATTTAAAATTAAGATAGAATACTCATTTATTTCATTAACTTTGTATGACTAGGGCCAACTCTAGTCACTAAAATGTAACTCTAAGGCCTGTTAGGTGAAGGAGATCCAAATGCAGATCTCACATTTGGAAAAACACAGGTCAACCAAAGAAAAAACAAAACCCTAAGACAGTGAGCTGTATATATTATATAAATTACATTAATATTATAATTATATTGCACAATGTAAAGTGTTAGTGTTTGGCTACCAGCTTAATACGTTATATTTTTCTGGTATCCACCTCATCTGTTGCATTACTCTTGAATTATATTGTATATCATCTGGATGAGGAAATAAATTTACTTACTTACTTAGTGTAAGTTATAATTAGCAACACAAGATAAATAGAACATAAAGAATAGTCATGAATGAATAAACAAAGTCACAGAGGAATCAAACAAGTAAAATGACTGCGTGAGTTATCGGTCTTATTCAAATAATTGGCGTGATATGATGAGCGATAATACAAAAAAATGTAAATCAAGGTAACTAAACAATTCTAGCAATAAATCTTAAGATACTTAGCTTGAGTTTGTGTAGACTGTATATCACCACCATGTGTTCAAGGTAATGTAAGATAAAATCAACTAAACAAAAATCAATAGTAAAATGTAAAATAAATATAACCGCTACATAATTTTGAATGATTTTCCTGTAGTCGTCTAGCAACCCATTTCAACCTTAAGGTTTAACTCATTTTATTATATGCAAATCATATATTTTACTCAATCAATAACTTAGCCTAGCTTGGACAAGGAAGTTCAGTGCACCGTACAAGTAACACATTAATTAGACCCCCAATATAGTCATAACTGAGCAGTGTGGTGTGAGCACAGGTCTGTGTGATGTGTCTAGTGTCGCAGTGTATTGAATCGCTTGTAGTGCATGCCCATCTTGCTCTCGCTTTCAGTTGCGACCGCCAGCTAGCCCCCTCACAGGGGCGAAAAGAGACATGAGTGCGATAGCCTCTCCATAGATAATACTCTAGCATGGTCTCCTTGTGGTACACTGCGGTAACTGGGCACCTTACGGTTCCAGGCTAACATGCTAGGGATCTAGAGAATCACAACTCTGATTTAAAACCTGGGTAGCGCTATGTGGATCGAATAAATGACCTCAATGATATGCTATGACATTTAGTAATTACGAGATTGGCTACCACGTGCTCTTATGCGATGTCCGGTTTGCCACCCTCAATGTGGGAACAATGACGGGGAAACGAGTAGATGTGGTGGAGCTAATGAAGAGGCGGCAACTGTCAGTGACTGCGATACAAGAAACCTAGTGGAAAGGGGACCGGGCTGTGTATCTGGGGGAAGGTTTTAAGATGCTGCATGCAGGGAGAGATGGAAGGACGAATGGAATGGGTGTGATTATGAAGGAGCAATCCAGCAAGGTGGAACGATGGGAAGGCAATATATTTGCAATGTGGATGTTAGTTGGAGGAGAGATGGTGTGCATACTATCGAGTTAAGCACCACAGACGGGTGAGAACTCAAGAAGACAAGGATCCATTCCGAAACAACCTGGAAGAAATTGTTGGGCATCTGGAGCTGGAGAAAATGTTGGTTGTGGCAGGTGATCTAAATGCACATGTAGGAAAGAGACAGAACAGTGAGAAAACCTTAGGAAAGTACGGATATGGAAGAAGAAACAGAGAAGGAAAATATCTGGTCGAGATGCTATGCAGAAATCAGCTAGTGGTGGTAAGAAGAAGGAATCACACAAGACCACATACATAAGTGGAAACAACAGAACAAGATGGGGGACTGCAAAGTTCTGGCAGGAGAGCACATAACGAGCCAACGTAAACCATTGGTTTATGAAATGTGAATACAAAGACGCAAATAGGGAAAGAGGAAACAAAGACAGGTAATCAGATGGTGGAAATGTGACGGAGAGATGATGGTCCAATATAAATCCGAAGTAGGCTACTTCAAGAACAAAGGGAAGATGTGGAATCAGTGTGGAAAGCACTTGAGGAAGACTTTGTTAGAACAGCTGAGGGGATATACGGCCGAAAATCAGGAAAGCCTACACAAAACCAAAAGAAGAAAGAACAGTGGTGGTGGAACCAGGAAGTTGAACAAGCAATAAGAGAAACGTTGAGGCACTGAAGTGTGTGGAAGAAGCGAGCGATGAAGAAAAGACAAGGCTGAAGCAGAAGTACAGGGAGAAGAAGAAGGCACCAAACAAGACGGTTGCTAAAGCAAGAGATGAAAAACAGCAATAATTATGTGATTGGATTGAAGGAGGAGAGAGCTGAGATGAGGAAAATAACAAAAGAAGAGGTGGTGAAAGCAGTAAAGAAGATGAAAACAGGAAAGGCTGTAGGAGGTATGAAGTTTCAGTGGAAATGGTGAAAGCAAACAGACTAGTTGGAATCAAGTGGCTGACAAGGCTGACAATCCATGACCCAGGGAGATACAGAGGCATCACATTACTGAATCAAGCCCTGAAATTGTTGGCAAGGATAGTGGATGCTAGAGTGAGGCTTACAGTGGAGAGCAAAATCGGAGGGAATCAGCTGGGATTTGGGAAAGGTAGAGGAACAAATGATAGATTGTTTGCCATCAAACAAATTATCGAGAAGAAGAGAGAATTAAAAAAATGATGTAGCATTCAGTTTTGTAGATCTGGAAAAGGCATTTGACACCGTGGCGAGAGAACTCGCATTTGCAGTCATGAGATTGGTGAAGGTTGAAGAAGCAGAAGCCAGAATGGTGGAGGAAATTTACAAGGAGACAACAGCGGTAGTGAGAGTCGAAGGATAAACATCGGAACAATTTGGAGTGGAAGTAGGACTCAGACAGGGAAGTGCCTTCAGTCCCCTGGTTTTCATTATGGTGATGACCCTGATCAGTGGAAAGATATCGGAGCAGGAAGAACTTGAGACGATACTGTATGCAGACGACCTAGCAATGGTGGCTGATAACAAAGAAGAACAACAGAAAGCATTGCAAGAATAGAGTAACACCGTCAGAAAACACGGCCTCCGAATGAATCTGGAGAAGATTGAAGTAATGTGCATAGGTGAACAGGAGGTAGATCTTCATGTAGTTGTTGACGCAAAGACCATTAAACAAATGAACAACTTTGTATACCTGAGCGGTTCAGTGTGTGAGGATGGAAGGAGTAGTAAAGAAATACAGAGGAGGGTGCAAGCAGGAGCAGCAGCATGGAAGAGGGTAGAAGGCATTATGTGGGACAGAAAACTGAAGAAACAACTAAAAGGAAAAGTGTTGGAAGCCTGCGTTGTACCAGCCTGTACATATGGGTTGGGAATACTACCACTGACAGAGAGACAGGAGGAGAAACTAAAGGTAGTAGAAGACAACTGGGTCAGAAAAATACGTAGAGTAACGCAAGAGGATAAAAGGAAGATGAAGGAATTGAGAGAGGAGATTGGAATGAAAAAACACCTAACGAGGAAAATAGCCGGAACAGAATGAGATGGGCGGTACATGTACAAAGAATGGGTGAAGACAGACTGCCGAAACGAGAGTAAAAAGTAGAAGAGGGTGGCAGACGAAGGAGAGGAAGACCAAGACTGAGATGGAACGACAGCATGACACTAGATCTAGGAGGGCTGGCGTAAACAGCCATGAATGGATGGCCATTGCGGACGAGAGAGAGAGAGAGAGAGAGAGAGAGAGAAGAGAGAGAGAGAGAGAGAGAGAGAGAGAGAGAGAGAGAGAGAGAGAGAGAGAGAGAGAGGTGGAACGAACTGATAAGAAAATTAGAAGAAGCTACCAATTGACGTGGATCCCACACCGTAAGGAAGCAACGGGACAAGGGGAAGAAGAAAAAGATAGTCAAAACTGAGAGCGAGAAAAGACATGTAGAACATCAACCTAAACATACAAGGGAGATTTATGCAAGTTTCAGAAATTTAATAGTCGAATAGTATAATAAAACAGTTTATTCAAACAGAAAACACCCACATTATTTTATAATGATTACTGTAAGTTAATTAATCTTGTTTTAAATTAATTGTATTTTAGTAAGTAATATTTTGTTCCTTCTGCACAAATGGCACAATACATTGAATGCTGAACTATGTAGCTTTAATTTGTTATATTAAATGCTAAATTGACTTTATCTTAGGATATTAGTTGACTACTGTTGTTAAATTAATTACGATGTTTTGTCCTGTCTATTCATCTTGATTTTTAATTAATTAATGTTGTTATATTAATTAATTAATATATTGAACCACAAATTATTTGCGTACATTGAATGGTGAATTATGCAGCTTTCAATTGATATATTAGACTCTATTGCCATAAAAAATTTGTTATTTTGTTCAAGTATTTAAATGATATTGATGTATCAATTAAATTAGTGTTGTGTCCCGTCTACAAACATTGCTTACATTTCATTCTTGAGCATCTCAGCTTCCATCTGATACATGATAATTGCAACCAAATAAATATAACATATAATTTAATTACAAAGATTAGTTAAATCTCATTTTGTTGATATATTTGTAAAGAGGTCAAGTCAATCAATATGCCACATTTCATTGATAGACATTGAACATGGCTGTTTTATTACAGTTTTAATAAAAAAGTGTGCCATTTTCTATTTCGCTGGAATTGTTTAAGAGATAGGTTCAGAATCTGAAAAATGTGTTAAACTGTACCTCTTCAAATAAATCATATCCTAAAATGTACTTTACTGATTTTTATTTTACTTTCACATTTCACTTTCTTGTGGCTTCATCCGTATCATAGAAATAAAAATATATAGCAAAATATATCTGCAATTTGAATTTACAATGATATATCAGACATGATGATTATTAATAATAAAATGGCACACCTGACTACACTTTAAAATATCAATGCTTAAGTTCGAACGTTAATTTCCTGACGATACCATGATTTTATTAAACACGAATATATATATATATAATACTATCCTATAATTTAATAAGCACAAACGAATAATTGTATAAATGCAAGTAATTGTTTACTGAAGTTGAGCCACGGAACAGGCGACGGATTGTCAGTGACCGGTCACAGGAAGATGGCGGGTCGACAGCGTCAGAAAACACGGCCGCGCTCAACCCACTCTTTAATATAGGTCAGTAGTCTATAGTCGAAGTCAGACGGGAACGTCAAACGTGTTCACGTCCAACCATATTGTGACATGTAAGGTTTTTCTAGGCCTTGGAGAAAGGACCGCATGATTAAAATGAAACTTAATCTGTTGATCGAAGTACGAAGTATCGAAGTCACTGTATCTGAAGCAGTAGTTACGTTCACCCATTGGCGGTAGTCTTGGACATTTCAATTTTTCAACATGCATATTCTGAATCAGTAAAAAACTTGCTCATGTGGTCAGTTGTTATGTATGGTGAAACATAGAATTCATAACTTATATATTTTCACTGTAGTAGTAGTGATTAAGGCAGCTATTTTAGGCCCTGCTCACTCTATTCAACCGGGATCGAATTCGACATCGATTCCAATCGCGTTGAAAGCAATCGCGTTGAAAGCAACTGCGGTTGAAGACAATTGGTTACACCTATTCAACGTGAGCAAAAATAATGATGTGTTATGACCATTTGTATCAAGATGCATGCTTCCGGTGTGGTGGGCCCAGATTCAGCTACGCCATGATTCCACAAAACGCACAGTACGCATGCCCAGATTCTCCCCCTACTTTTGGTCAGTGACGATAGCAGGCCCAGAGTAGAAGCGTGCCAGGATTCCGCGTTGTCTAATTGTTAGTATGCATATCATAAATAAAATGGAATAATTTTCACGCATACAAACATATTATGTGATTTTTAGCGCTCTTTTTGTATTCTTGATCGATAATCGAGGCTATAATTGGTATCGAGACTATTGCGATATGTGTTGCGCGGCGCTGTGTGTAAGCACAACCGCGGAGTCATGCTATTCTTTTGCGCCCACTAAAACGTTCTTCTTGAATTGGCTGTAAATTAATCAAAATAATTAACTGTTTAGCATCATTTTCATTATAATAGCTAAAGAAAAATATCAACAATTAGTTTAATTTATCATGTAGTGTGACTCCTGTAATATACATTAAAGAATCATTTAATTTTTGTTTTTAAATTTATGTTCTGCTACTGATTGTTTAATTTCACTTGCCAGAGACTTTCATACTGTTGGACCTTTGTAATTAATGGAGAATTAGTTTGCTTGTTCTTGATCCTTGACCCAATGTATAGATGCATCTTGATAAGTGTCATATATATATATATATATGCATGTCATATATATATATATATGTATATATATATATATATATATATATATGTATATATATGACAATTATTGTGATAGCTATCTATTGTGATTGTTATGTTTATTTATCTTTGATGGAATAGAGTTTGCAACTTAGGGCACAGCACTGCATATTGGGAGAAGCTATGTGCAATGCAAGTTTTAATTTATCGTGTGATAAAAATGGCTTCATGTTTACAAGGGTTGCCACTTCAGACACTAATATATTATGATACAGGAACAACACGTGTGACTCTATGTCATTAATTCCGAATCTAATTGATTATACAAAGTAAACGGTGTGCTACTTAATTTTTAAACCACTGTAAACAAACACCTCATACTCAGTAACAATTAATTGAGTTTATTAAGTAAAATGTCTCAAATCCTAGTAGCAAACATGAGTAGGCTATATGTTTGCATGACATCATACAAAAGATACTTAGCAATGACAGACTGGGAAGTGCTACAATGGAAACCGAGAAGACTAGGAGCAAAAGACATGTGCCTATATTTCTGGTTATCTGTATTTTTGTCATCTTGTTAATTAAGTCACTTGACAATAAGTAGGAGACCGAGCTTGGTAAGAGTAACATTATTTCTACATCAGGTTTCCTTCTTCCAACCTTTTTCGTTTGTGTGTTTTGATTTTGTAATATATCATCACCCATTCCCTATATGTGCTCTGTCCATCTCTGATGTGCAGCGCAGTAGCTCAGAGACTAGAGAATAGGACACTCGACCGAGAGAACCAGGGTTCCAATCTTGTGCTGCAGTATCAAACTTCGACATAAGTTGTTTCTTTTTACAGCGATAGGTTGTGGTGGCGTAGTTTTTTTA
Organism: Paraescarpia echinospica; assembly: GCA_020002185.1. Taxonomy (NCBI): domain Eukaryota; kingdom Metazoa; phylum Annelida; class Polychaeta; order Sabellida; family Siboglinidae; genus Paraescarpia; species Paraescarpia echinospica. The sequence goes on from CM034541.1 coordinate 39,252,370, forward strand.
GAACAACGGACTAAGTTGAGATTACATGGGTTCAAGTCCCATTTTTAACTTTTCGAAGGTTGGATAATTTTTTTTTACTCTACACCTTCTCAGTCCACCTAGTAGCATACATGCGTAGGCTATATTTAGCGGTTAGATGTGGGAAAGAATAATCTTCGTGCAGTAATTGTAGCGTTGATGATTGCTTCCTCGAGAAAGACGAATTTGAATCAGATAAACAGGTGGGTCAGGGGGAAGTCAAAAATGTGTTGAACATTTACACGGTCCGGACACTGCGTTGTATAAGAACGTTCCTCTTTGTCTAAGTGCTGTAATTGTAGCTTAACCAAAGATAGGTTGGTGGGAAATAATTAACAGGTTAGTCAGGGGGAATGTATAGCACGTAAGAACTGTTACGCGGAATAGATTGTGCGCTATAGAGTAACGAGAACTTTCCTATTCTTCATAATTGCTCCTCCCACCTCTTTACGCCGGCCTCTCCATTAGTCTGCACCCAGTTAGTTCTAGCATGACCGTTTGTGACCAGTGAGCTGCGCCTTGTATATATATATATATATATATATGTATGTATGTATGTATGTATGTATGAATGTATGTATGCATGTATGTATGTACGTATGTATGTACGAATGCATGTACGTATGTACGTACGTGTGTACGTATGTACATATGTATGTACGTACGTACGTATGAACGTATGTATGTACGTACGTATGTATGTATGTATGTATGTATGTATGTATGTATGTATGTATGTATGTATGTATGTATGTATGTATGTATGTATGTATGTATATATGTATGTATGTATGTATGTATGTATGTATCTATATATGTATGTATATATGTATGTATGTATATATGTATGAATATATGTATGTATATATGTATGTATCTATGTATGTATCTATGTATGTATGTATGTGTGTGTATGGGTGTGTGTGTGTATGTATGTATGTATGTATGTATGTGTGTGTGTGTGTGTGTACGTATGTATGTATGCATGTATGTATATATGTATGAATGAATGAATGTTTACATGTGCATATATATATCTGTATATATATATATATATATATACAGATATATATATCTGTATATATATATATATATATATATACAGATATATATATTTATAATGAACATAATCTTCTCGATGTTTTATACCCGTCATTTCTTGCGTTTTGCATATGGCATTAATGTTTAATCTTCCCTCTAATGTCGTAGTGTATGTAGAGTCTTGCTATTATTTTGCGCTCACTAAAAACGTTCTTCCTGAATTGGTGGTAGATTAATCTACATAACTTGATATGCCAAAAAAGAATCTAGCAACTAACACCATAATTACTAGACAATGTAACCTCTTATAATCAGAGAAGCCGATAACACATTTTTCATATAAATTACCTAAACATAATTTTATAAAACTATTAAATAATCTTGATTATAAGATACAAAACAAATATTCAGTTTTTTTAATTTGTATTCTGCCACTGATTGTTTAATTTCACGTGAAAGATATTCCATAGTGTTTACCCTTTGTAAATAATGGCAGATGTGTTTATGTTTGTTCTTCTGACCTGAGGTATACAAAAGTCAATGAGCTTCCTAGTGTTATGTCTACGTACATAAATGTTTTAATAAAAGTAGAAGCTTCTGATTAATTTATGTGTACACCTGTACACAAGCACATATAATTTGTATAAATATAGCAATTATTCTGAGAGCTTTCTTTTGTTTATTAATCCTTGATGGAATAGAATTTGCATAAATTAGGGCACATCACAGCATATTGGGAATAGTAATGCAGGGTTTTAAGTTATCATGTGATACCAATGGCTTTAATTCATAAGTCATTCTTACAAGTGTGCCACTTCAGACACTAATGAATTATAATACAGAAACAAGTTATGCGAATCTCTGTCACTAATTCCGAATCTAATTGATGATATAAAATAATCTGTGTTCTACTTAATTTATAAATCACTGTAGACAATCAACTCATATTCAATAACAATTGATTGAGTTTATTAAATAAAATATCACAAATCCGTCGTCTAGCCCCAATATTAGCCTTGCAATTAATCTATAGATGACGCATATGGACGATTCCATACGTGTCGTATGGGGCATCGATAGTTTTTTTTAAGAACACACAACCATGTCACCACCAACTGTTGCATGACTAACATAGTATAATAATATGATAACTTGGCCCAATTACCAACAGTGCTGTGTAACTTCTTGTGAAGATTCAATTAGTAAAAAAGTGGTGTGTCGTACGGGACGGAGAGAATACACATTTTGTTGTGAACCTGTGTAAATTGGATAATTAAATTTGTTGATGATGAAAACATTAAAAAAATGTAATTAAACAATAGTTATATATATCATATTATATATGATATATATAGGTATATATATATATATAAAACAAGAAATCAAAACTTGTTTCATTAAAATGTAAGGATTTTTACCCTATTGATAAAATATTGTATCTGAAAAGTAAAAGTGTCGTACTGACAGCCGAAAAGTGTCGTACGGGACATCACTAAATCACATATAACACTCGTAAGTCGTTCTAATCATCCTTTTTATTAAAACTAATTTGACAGTATGTCATATATATGCAGGGCTTTAATTCAGTATTTGTAAATAATGAAAACACTTAACATTATTTATGAAAATTAACAATGCGTTGTTCGGCACAAATTGTGTCGTACGGGTCGAATTTTGTCGTACGTGACAACCTAAACTGTTATTGCATAAACATAAGCTCAAGGTATTTAAAAGCAACATTATAAATGTCCAATAAAATCACACATATGTATGTCGTTTTTTTTAATTATACCTAATTTCAACAACCAGACAGCGTACAACGTTACATTTGCTGGTTCGAATTCAGAAGATTGAAAATACAATATTAAAGAGACTAACTAAAAATAATTTCAGTCCACCATGAAGTCTTGATTCAGTTTCAGTAATGTATACATAGAGATGGGTTAAGGGGTTAAACACCCTTATTTTCTTAATGTCATTAGATGATTATACATACTCAGGCAGTCAATTAAAATTCAATGAAAGTGTGCACGTTCTGACAGAAAACAGTCACATTTGTTCAGTATAACTGATAAACCGAACTTCCGCAGAATGACACTTGCAGTGCAGAACGGTGTGTCAATTGGAGTTAGCCATTTGAACGAAATACTTGCATCATCTACGCATGACAGGTACTTTAAGTTTTCCACCTGTGATGTTGATTATTTCACCAGGAAACTGTTCACCATAGTAAAATACTTCACACCAATCACTAACTATATAAGGTCTGCAGGTTCTTCTGCAAAGTGCTTCTAAATGAATTCCCGCAGCTATTTACTGATAAAAATTGAAGAAGCTACATCATGGACTTTTAAAATATAAAGTAACCTGTTTTTAGTAGTCAATCAAACATTTCGGGCCAACATGAGATGAACTATATCTAAAGAAAAGATGCCAAAACTGTGTCGTACTGGACAATTTTCAAATATCAATTAAATATAATCTAATTAACCAAATTAGTATATGACTAATTAATATTATTACTTATAGGTTGAGTTGAGAGAATTTGAAGTAAAACAATTTTGGTATGGAAAATAACAGTATTATCAGAAAACTTTCAGTGTGTGACGTAATGTACGTGGCACTAAATTAGTTAACTATTAACACATTTCACTTCCACACTATTAAAGTTGTCTTTCTAAATGTTGTATGTACATTCGATATAACCCTAATGAGTTGATTTACAGTACATAATAACTTTAAAAAGCTCAGTTAAACAAAAACGTGTTAATGAAAGTCAGATTCCGAAAATGTCAGAAAAATTGAATCTTTACTTTTCTTTGAAATAAAAAAAAAAAAATTTTTTCAGTTGTCCCGTCACTTGTTATATCTGAGCACATTAATCACCTATCAACAAGTTGTTCAGAGAAATTTGCAAGGACACCTTTCCGTGGAATCGCTCATTAAATATCCATCTATAAGTATGTTTGTATACATTAAACAAACATTTCGGTAGAATATCTACCTATAAAGTCCAACCCAACCATATGCATCGATTCAACAATCTTTACAGGTATAATGTTTGGAGCCACTGTCTTTAATTTCTCGAATCATTGACATGCATCTCGTCTATTGTTAGAATAAAATCAATGTTGTTGATAAAAATGGTCTAACTATTCACATTACAATGTGAATACATTAAGATAATCAGATGGTGCCAATTATCGACTACCTTAACGTGTAGGCGATGTTAGACGCATTGCTAAACAAAGCACAAGTTTAGTTCGTTTTTGCTACAATAGAATATATGTTTGTTCTCCTGATTAGCAGCATGCAGCTCGATGACTACACCTAATTAATTTATTTAGTAAAGAATAGAACATCACGTGATCTCCGCCTGTTATTAAAGAATATAAGCGATCTGTCTGATGTCACATATTTTATTGAAAACACCGTGTGTCCAAATTAACTTTCTCCTATCACCAGATGCCCAACATTCGTGACGATGTCCATTAGCTGAAAAGAACACTGCTTCATCTTCCTAAACATTACAAACATAATCGACACGATACTTACTCGTTTAAAACGTACCTCTTGCTATAAACACTACGTTTTACTTAGAGTAGGGCTGCATTTTCATCCAAGTGGTGACAATAGGAAACTAGTGCACATAGATGTCACCGAGGAACACCCAGAGAGCCCACGCAACATTTATCAAATGCCACTTAAGACCATAAATTACTTTCTATTTGAGAAATATTAAAGAAAAATTCCATTCTGCGATACCGAGCGTATATATTTTTAACCCTGAAAGACTACACACGGTAGTATCCACACAAAGTTTACTCCGTTGAAAAGGTAATTGTTTGTGTTATACTTGAACTTACGGTGATACTATGCAAACTGTTTCTCTTAGAATGACAAGTAGTTATCCAGCAAACACATAATGCACCGCTAACGTTAGCACAATATTATATTTAGATAACGGAATTTTGTTTTTCATATATGACGTTTCACGGTGGTAAACATGTTTTCTACACAACCAGGGTTAAGATATAAACGCCGTAATGGGGAATAAACAGTATGTTTAAAAAGTTGCATGTGCTAATAGTAGGACCGTTCGTTTGAAGAACGTTCACAGAACGTTGGTGGAACGTATCGCTTCAATAACGTACATTTGATTACAAAACGCAAGTAAATTAATGGTGTTTTATGCTGCATGCCCAACCATTTTCTTTCAAGACATGGGGATACCATGGGCTGTGAGTGTCAAATTAGTAATCAGTCGTAAGATAATAATAATAATAATACTTCTATTGCGCCTAAATCCTTGGAAACCAAGCTCAGAGGCGCGTCAAAACAAAAGGATTGGTCAATTTCAAAATCCATAGCAGTATTCTCCATATCCGTATAGGCGGATACAGGGGGCCTGGTGCACGCGCGCGTCCCCCACATAGACCGTTGGAATTTCCTTTAGAATGTTCTAGTTCTAGTTGTTTCCAGCATTCGGTAACGTTCTATTAACTGACTAGTCTGTGTATATCGTGGTTAGAATGTTATGATTTTATGAGGTGTCATTCAACTAGTTAGTCTTTTTCACAACATTATCGCCAAGCAGACTTTCTATGCTGGCACTGAGGGTTATCACGGCCATGGTGCTTGTCGTCCTCAGTGGTTGTTTTACGTCCCAAATTGAGACGGGACCGACATTAACGTGATCTTCGAGTCACGAGGGATAGTCCCCGATGTTGAGAGCCAGGTTGTTTTTACACCAAGTAGTCCATTATTTGACATATGTATTCAATACGCAACATAGAAATGGTTTATCACAATGAATTTTTGTTGTTGATTTATACTCATATAGGATCCTATAAAAATTAAGTTTGGTTGCCTAAATCCAAGATGGCCACTGGTCGATATCTTGAAAATTGTCCTAGAATGATTTATAATACCTCTTTTAGGGGGTGTTGGGGGTCCGTAGAAATAATTTATGATGTTATTTTTTTCATTTTAAGGTCAAGATCAGATGCTGAAGATTACGTGAAGGTCAAATTTGATCTCTCGGTGGACAATGAATGTAAACTTCTACTAAATTATAGTTTAGTTTTTTTTATGCACATAAATGGGTAATCTTACAATATGTGACATATTTGTTCGTGAGAAAAAAACAGTAACCAGTCATATTTGAAACACATAGTCACATCTCTTATACGTAGTGTATATGCAAATATCATTATGAACATTAACATTCATATTTCTTTATGAGGACATGTCTTGCATTAAGCAATCATGTACGAAGTTCATTGTAGGGATGTCACAAGGATTGATATCCATAACTATAGATAAAAAGATAATTTATACAATGCTATGTTATAAGCGTAATGTTTACGCTATCTTAGTAACTGCAGATATCGCCTAGTAATTGTCACCTTTTACTTACTCCCACTCGCCATCATCATCAGGATTAGCAAGACCATACTCATCATCCTCCCAATGAAGTGAATGTGGCTGACCCTATCAGTAGTCCCATCAAGACGATGGACGTTCAAAACAAGCAGGACAAGGGCAACAAGAGCAGGCCAGTCATCAATCTTGAGAACATCTTTCTCCGGCTCTTAATGATTGGTCAGCGGCCGCACATATAGCTTGGGCTTCTGTTAAACTACGAGCTGCGTGCAGTTCCTCCATCGCTCATCGACAATCATGGTTGTCTCCGCAAAGCCAACAAGTCGGGGCTGGTCAAGCGCTTGGGTGTGCTCGAAATCTCGTCAACAGCTGTCATCGTGGATGTCTAGCAGCTGTCTACCGTATTGTGTGGCGATACGGCGGCAGTTCCTCAGATCTGATCACATCCATCCAGGGTCGTTTGAGTCACTATCCAAATGGTACTAAGAAATAGCTGTCTTCGACACGTGAGAATACGGTGGGCTGGTGAAGTTCCCTTCATCTACGAGCGCTCCATCACCAGTCCTCTGCCCAAATGAGATGTAATCCTGAAGAGCAAAAACAACAAGCGGAGCCAGGAGAGCGTGTTGTCTATTGTTTGCATAACATTTAGTCGGTACTATACAGTGGTTAAAATCGACATCAACCCCTCACTATATATCCCCAAAGTTTCCGCACTTCTCTCAGAGTTTATGTCGCCCCGAGATCGGGCCGTCGGCAACACACTGCCACTGCGCATCGGACCCTCAATTGTCAATCGAGGGCTCACCGTCAATTACCGAGCCATTCTGCGAGCGGTCGATGCGCGAAACCTCGTGACCGCGCGCCCGCGCCACCTTCCAGTGTCCTCACTGACATCATAGTCCAGTGATAACGGTTCGCCCCTATCACGCTGAGTTCCGTTACTGAGCGTAACGATGGCGTGCCCCTCCAGTTTAGGATACACGCAGAGAATCGAACGTCTTGTTCCAGTACATCGGCAATGTTATCGCACCAGGATCGTATGGACGTTGTAGTATTCGACCTTCCTCTGGCGACGATCGATGTGTCGATTACATAACACTCGCCAGCCTTCCAAGCCAACTCAAAAAGGCCGTTCCGGTCACCATCCAACTATTCACAAAACCAACCTCTCGACAACCTCCAAGACCTCTGCCGTCCACCGATGTATATAGGCCGATTCCCATAGCCCTCCGAATTCCAGCTCCGTTCCACAGTGGGCAGCCAAACGCGGACCTCGGCTCCGACCAACGCCGGAAGTTCTTCCGGAAGGCAGGCAGCTCCGTAACACCCCGTTCAACAGGGTCAGGAGACCCTACCATTCTGGACATACGCTTGGTCCTGCGTACTGGAATAAGCAGTTTGAGCCTGGGGATGGCCAGGCCTCCGTCCTTGTAATCGGCAGGGAAGAAAGGTATGGATGTGTCCCTGGGTAATTTGACCCAGCTCCTCACGGGCGCTCGTGATATCTTATCTAAGAAATCCAATGTGCCCCGGGATAGCCGACCCAACACGGCCATGAGTAACAAGCTCGGAAGCAAGTGGCATCTCAAGAAGAACATTCTCTGCTGTGGCTTAAGCGGGGCTTTAGTCAGCTGACAACCCTGAGGGTCTCCAGGGTCGTGCCGGTCTGCCTCCCGTCGCCCACCAAATTTCCCAGATATTTGTATCCGTCTGCTATGCTCAGAGCTTTGATCAAATTACCCGTCCGAGTGACCAGGAAGTCATTCGGGTTACAAGCCCATAACGTTCTCTTTCCGTGCACATCAAGCCGGATGGACGACGACTTACTTGCATTCAAGGTAAGTCCGCACCTTTCCAAGGCCCTTTCCACGGTTGTGAATTGTGTTTGTAGCCCCCTGGGAGTCCCAGCCAAGAGGACGAGATCGTCCGCGAAAGCCAGACACGAGAGCATCTGACCCCCAACGGCGCTCCCGATTTGTGGGTCTATGTGTCGGAGTGTCAAATCGATGACCGAGTTGAACAGCACAGGGCTTAAGGATCACCCCTGCCTCACTCCGCGTTGTATATGTACCTCTTCGCTCAGGTGTCCGTTCACCCGTATTCGGATAGTAGTATTCCGATACAAGAAGCGTACGTACTCCACCATGGGTGCAGGTATTCCAGCATATGTGGCTGCTGAGAATATGGAGTTGTGAGAGACGGAATCAAACGCCTTCGAGACATCCAGGAAGAGGAGTCCAGTCGACTGGCACCTTGCCTATCTGTCGGACAGTACGCATCGGAGAGTATAGGTATTATCCGTAATCCCGTCCCCGACCCGAAACGCTTTCTGGCGTTCGCAGATTGAATAGCCCGCTTCAATCCTTTCTGCTAGGATTTGGTGATAGAGCCTACACAAGATTGAACCCATCATGATGAGTCTAAATTGGTTCGGCTCGATACTGTCACCAGACTTCGGAATCAGAACGGTAATTCCGTGTCTAAACAACTCAGGTGCGATTCCGGCATGCGAGTGCTTCGGCCCGAAGGGAGGTAAAGTCATCCTTCCGCCTATGGTCCGGCCCGGCGGCCCCGTCCTTCATGCTCCTGAGGTGCCGTGTCACCTCAGTAATGGAAATAGGTTTTATCATTTCCCATGCCGGGTGGTAGTCGGTCGTCCTCGATGGACTGGGTTTCCATTAGTGGCTTCCAGTATGCCACTTGCTCGACCAGAGGAAGGGTCGGAGATACCAGACCACCCGTGCACACCCGAACCTCGAGGACCGGTATAAAGCCTGAATACGGGCGTAGTCAGCTCTCCGTTGTGCGCTTGTATTACGGGCTTCTTGGCGAGGCGGTCCGGGCTGGTGTTGGTTCCCGAGGGGAGCAGCCCCAGTAGGTCCCGGTCAGTGAGTCCTTGCAGGTGCTCTCGATCACCATGCAGTGCGAGGATCACCTGCGCGATGAGCTCGGGACAGACGCTGGCCTCTCCTGCTTGCGCGAGGATTACCTCAATGATTGGGGCCCGCCAATCTGATACGTCTGCCCGAGTCTCATCGCTGTCCATTCCGTGGGCTGGGATTTGAGGGGGTGTGTGAACCCCTCTCGTGTTCGGTAGTTGGGACAGGGTATCCGAAGTCTCAGCGGCCGTGTCCGCTTGCCCTTGAGATCCCGTTCCTTCCGCCCCTCTGTTCCTGGGAGGAGGCGTATTTGGGACATACACTACGACTCGTGTCATTTGTGCCCTGGGTGAATGCCCCTCCATTCTCCCTCGTTGATCTGAGTCTGGGCCCCTTGCAGCCGGAGCCGGAGCCGCACTTGCACGACCGGGCACCTGTTTGTCCGGATCGTTTTCTCGGACCGCCATGTAGTCCGTCTACCATCCTACGGTATTCAGGGCGTCGACGTTGACGCTTGATCGCTCCAAAGGTCCTACCAGGCATGGACGTTGCCAGTTCAGTGTTGATGTCCAATGTTCTATCGCCTCGGCCAGCATTAATCGTCTTGACCCCCTCAATCGTAGGATGGCTTCTTGGCTAGCCATGGCGGCCGTATCCTCTGTTGCCCACCGGCTATTGGTTTGGGCACGCATCGCTGTCCCGATAGTGGCCGTCTGCCTCGAGTGGTAGGCCTCTGCATGCGCACTGCGCCAGTGGATAGCGAGGCCTCGCGCGCCCTTACAATGCTTCCCACAATGCGGGCAGCATCTGCGCAGGAGAGAACGTGTCGACGGAGACTAGCGTCGATGGTGCGATTGGTCATTATAAGGCGGACATCACCATGGTCTCCTATGTCACTGAGGCTGCCAACTCTGACAAAAGCGTGATCCGTGGACTTAGCGACGACACAGATGTGCTTGTTCTACTGGTCTATTGGGTGTATCGGGAGGAGCTGGAGTGCAAGATGCAGATGGAGCGGTGGGGTGGGACAGTGCTGGATATCAACGCCACCTACGATGACCTAGGGTCACAGTGTCTGAAGCTGGTTGGCATGTACGCCCTTAGCGTATGCCAAATTCAATATCAACGCACTAAACACCTTGCTCACCGGGGACTTTCCAAGTTTGGATGATGTGCTGGGGGAGGTCGGCACCACGCAGGCGGATCTGAAGGAGACGCCGAAAACCTTCTTCATTGCACTGTATGGTCAGCCACTGGGAACGTCCATGGAGTATGCCCGCTTCACACTCTTAAACAAGAAGAAAAAAGTCCCAAAGTCAAGACCCTGCCTCCAACATACACCAACCTGTTCCTGCATGTGCTAAGGGCCATGCGGCAGACCAGAAAGCCCCACCCGATGAGTAAGCCGATATCACTCACTTCGGGTGGAAGACCGGGATGGCGTCCCCTCTCATGTTATTGCTCAGGGTGACGTCGGTACACCACACCTGTGTGATGTGATTCATTGTGAGTGTAGAGCACAGGGCACAGGGCAAGAAGTGCAACACGGAGGTTTATGGCTGCCACAAAGAACATATATCGTGCACGTCATACTGCAACTGCTCTGGCGAAGAGGGCTGCTGTAATTCGTACACTAAGAAAGAAAAGGCTCAGGCTGGAAACTAGGATGGTTTCCATTCATTGTCCACCGAGAGGTAAAATTTGACTTTCACCTGACCTTCAGCATTTAATCATGACCTTGAACTGAAAAATATGATGTCAGAAATGGAATCTACGCACCCCAACATCCCTTACCCCTTAAAAGAGGTAGTATACACCATTCTAGGACAAGTGGTTCAAAAATAAAATTTTCAAACTTGCTGTTTGGGCAGCCAAGTTGAATTTGTTCTAGGACCGCACATGAGGACAACTCATCAAAAAAGTTCAAAGGATAGAGCATTTCTAGGTTCATGAAATGACAAATGGGCTACAATATACCATGCCTGCCTGTCACGAATGGCATCACCGGACGCAAGCAACCACCAATGCTTCCCGAATGCAACGGCTTTGGCGGAACGTTTTTTTGTAAATTTCTTCGAAAAGATTACGAAGATCCGCCGTACACTGAATCACCGTGACGCACCACCACCGTTACTGCCAATCGACAGCAATCACCACCACATTTGTACTGTGTCAGCATTTACACCGACAACAGCCACAGCTATCGTTTGACTCGTGAACAAATGCCCTTTCAAATCTTGCTCTCTCGACCCTTGGCCGACAGCACTGTTGAAGACAAAAACATCGATATCATCGCACCAATTCTAGCGAGTATTAACAATATGTCACTGGAATCTGCGACTGTACCATCTGAAGTGAAACATGCGCTGGTCACGCCATGCTTAAGAAGATTGGTCTTGATGCAAATGACGTGCACGTGGTATTTCAATTTCGATTTTTATCGCCAGTGTTCTCTCCGACAAGTAAAATGCCACCCACGCCAGCACCGAGTCACGGATGACAATGGATTTCATTTGCCTGAGTAGTATAGCGTGGTCCACAGTGTCGAAAGCAGCAGTACGACCAAGACGAGTATTACTCCTTTTCGACGGTCGAGTGCTTGCATGATATCGTCGTGAATACGCACGAGTGCTGTTCGGTGCTGTCGTGCGGACGATATGTGCTCTGGAACAGGTCAAGCAGTTTGTTTTCGTCAATGTAGCACCGAAGGTCAGCCGCGACATGCCTCTCCAACTTTGACACAAAGCTGATATTGGATATAAGGCGATAGTTCGTAATGTCATTTGCATCAAGACCAATCTTCTTAAGCATGGCGTGACCAGCGCATGTTTCACTTCAGATGGTACAGTCGCAGATTCCAGTGACATATTGTTAATACTCGCTAGAATTGGTGCGATGATATCGATGTTTTTGTCTTCAACAGTGCTGTCGGCCAAGGGTCGAGAGAGCAAGATTTGAAAGGGCATTTGTTCACGAGTCAAACGATAGCTGTGGCTGTTGTCGGTGTAAATGCTGACACAGTACAAATGTGGTGGTGATTGCTGTCGATTGGCAGTAACGGTGGTGGTGCGTCACGGTGATTCAGTGTACGGCGGATCTTCGTAATCTTTTCGAAGAAATTTACAAAAAAACGTTCCGCCAAAGCCGTTGCATTCGGGAAGCATTGGTGGTTGCTTGCGTCCGGTGATGCCATTCGTGACACAGTAAATAGCTTTCGTGTCACGGGCAGACTCATGGATTTTCTGACAGTAAAGCGCGGACTTTGCCGTCATCAGTTGTTTTTGTAGAGGTCTCGCATAGTTGTAAAAATGTCTCTATGCACAACTAGCCGCGTCTCTCGCCACCGTCGCTCTGCTCGCCGAAGTTTGCGTTTCGCATCTGACAGCTCATTGTTGTACCATGTTGTCTTGGGGCGAATGGTGATAACACGGCTGGTGAGCGGTTCATGCTTGTTGATCAAATCTGCGATAATGGTGTTATATTAAAGAAACAGTTAATCGATGGTGTTGCTAGGGTCGGTTAGTAGTCGCGATGTTGTCAGGTCTGCGACAAACTCGGCATTGTTTACTGCCGCGTATTTACTGTAGCTGATCTTTTGCCGCGTATTTACTGTAGCTGATCTTTTTTCTCGGCCGTCTCGTTGCAAGTTAACATTTGATCACATGATTGTCAATTAACAGAGTTTCAACTGATGCGGCAGATACGATACAATAAAAAAACAAGGGAAACGGTTAAAAAAAACACTTATCGAAAGAAGCCATTACAAAATTAAGTATAAACAAATGATGTGGAAGTCATATAGATGTACTGGAAATGATGAAGCCCTCTACAGTTATAAAGAAGCACTTAACCAAACTACAGCTGAAATTAGAAATTCAAAGAGAAGCTATGAACAACAATTAGCCAGTAATATAAAAAAAATGACAGCAAGAGTTTTTATGCAAGCACCAACACAATAAGGCCAAATGAATGACGTTTATTAAAGAGATTAAGTTAAATAGAGAGAAATGTGGGCTCTACATCCCAAGGCCAGGCCTGTGACTGAGCCCATACTAGTCTCCTGTACCTCTGGATGACTGAGCCCACATTTCGGCATATACAACATTAGCAGTATTGTTATAGATATATAAAACAACAGCATTACTACTGTAATCACAGTAGACCTTATGCACTGTACCGTACTAACAAAGCACACCATTCATTCACACTAATTATAATCCCAACTACCTGCTGAAGAGTTACACTATATCAAGATTTAGCCTAAACCTATAAGTGGGACCATTACGCCCAACCTACTAAAATCACCGTTGGAAGAGAAGCGAGCTGTCTCGGCATCAAAACTTCGTGAACATATTATCCACCTGCACTAAGAAAATGGGGAAAGCGTTGAGATCTGCTATCAACCCCTCTTTTATGCGTATGTTCGAAGCAAACAGAAAGTTCAAGATAAGGTCGGTCCTCTAGAAGATAGTGCTGGAAATATAATATCAGAGGGATTCTTAATGACAGAAGACATGAATGAGTACTTTAGTTCAGTGTTTACCAGGGAAGATATTAGTTCACTGCCAGTAACAGAGGCTAAGTTCAAGGGGGCAGATTCAGACTATTTAGGACAATTAATTGTAACCCCGGAAATGGTAGCTAAGAAAATAAGGGCTATGAAGGATAATAAATCATCTGGAGTGAATGGGATTCCGCCCAAACTACTACAGGAAAATGTAGAACAAATTAGCGTACCGCTTGCAACAGTTTTCAATTTGTCGTTAGAAGAGGGAGTGGTTCTTTTAGAATGGAAAGAGGCAAACATTATACCGTTATTTAAAAAAGGTTCGAGAAACAAGTCAGATAACTATAGACCAGTGAGTTTAACATAAGTGATTTGCAAATTATTAGAAAGACTAATTAAAGATTTTCTTGTTAAACATAACTTAATAAACCCATCTCAACATGAGTTTTTTAAAGCGAGGTCATGCTTAACAAATATGTTATGTTTTTTGGAAGACATCACTAAGTGGGTAGATGAGGGATCACCAGTAGATATCGTCTACTTAGATTTTCAAAAAGCTTCCGACAAAGTACCACATCAAAGATTACTGCTTAAACTAAAGGCCCATGGCATAGGAAATGGTATAATAAACTGGATAGAAAAATGGCTGATTGACAGAAGACAACGTGTAGTAGTTGATGGGGAGGCTTCAAACTGGAAATCGGTATTGAGTGGGGTACCACAGGGATCAGTACTAGGACCTATATTATTCTTAATATATCAACGATTTGGATAATGAAGTAACAACCAAGGTGTTGAAATTTGCGGATGATACAAAAGTGTTTAGAAGGATTAAATGTGATGGAGATAGACAACATTTACAAGATGCTGTTCAATTTTGGGAAATGTAAATGCCTCCACGCAGGACATGGGAACGAAGAGGTAGAATATACAATGGGGGGTACTGTACTAAATACTACTGTAAAAGAAAAGGACTTAGGGTTAACCATTAGTGCTGATATGAAGGTTTCAGAGCAGTGCGGAATTGCAGCTTCAAAGGGAAATCAAATTCTTGGATTAATTAGGCGAAATTACGCATAAGGAAAAAGAGCTAATAATACCGTTGTACAAAACAATATTTAAGTCTCATTTAGAATATTGTATTCAAGCATGGAGGCCATATCGCAGGAAGGACATAGATATGCTTGAAAGAGTACAGAGGAGAGCAACTAAAATGATATCAAAACTGAGGGATCTTAGTTAAGAAATACGCTTAAAAAATGCGGCTTAACAACACTAGAGACCAGGAGATTGAGAGGAGATCAGATAAAAGTGTTTAAGATAATGAATGGTAATGAAAATATTGATAGAAATATGTTTTTCTCAGTTAAGAAAGATAGAAGGACTAGAGGACTTTTAGTTACATTAGCAAAGGAGCAGTGTAGATTAAATATAAGAAAGTTCTCATTTTCACAAAGGACTGTAAATGAATGGAACAGATTATCTGCTGATTGTGTGGGTGCTAGTAGCGTGAATATGTTTAAGAATAAAATCACACATACCTCAGAAGGGCGGGATACACATAGATAAAAGGGTCGGACTCTCGATAAGCCAAAGGGCTTCCTTGTCCACCTGCCACCTAGAGTTAATTCTCTGGGTGGCAATCTTATTAAATATCTTATTAAATCAGGCGTGTTTCGTGTTACCACGAGGTCGAGGATGTGACCACCCACGTGGGTCGGTTCAGTGACGTGCTGTTGGAAATCAGTATCACGGAGAACACAGTCTGTATAACACTTTAGAACTAGTAGCAGACAATCGTACCTCAGAAGTAATCAAAATATGTGTCGCGGCCTAGGAAAACCAGTCACATTGTGGAAAAAAGAGATGTATTTTTATTCAAGAAATGGAAAACAACACCATTTCCAATTCCAATACGGTTTACTGTATTCAAATATTCCTACTGGAACGAAAGTTACAAGAACTTAAAGAGGGCACCTATGAAAAAATAGTTCAGGAGAAAAAATTGTTTTAAAGTCGAGAGTCATTATTTACATGAAAACAAAATGTCATGATCGTATAACTAAATATCTGTTGCTATTACCATATACAATCCAATGAAGCAAATGTAGCTGTGTTGGTTAGCTTTAGCGTACAGAAACAATTATTCAATTATGATGTATATTTTTAAGGTTACAAGAATTTAAAGAGGATACCGTCAAACATTATTGCACGAGAAAAGTATTCGTAAAGTAGTGCCTGGAATCATCATAGTTCATGTCAAAATAAAATGTTGCTGCAGTATTATAACAAAATATCCAGTGCTATTACCATGACCAATGTAGTGAAGAAAATATAAGTATGTATCTTAGCTTTAGAACACTAAAACTATTATCAAATTATGATGGTTACTTTTAAAGTTACAATAATTTAAAGAGAACACCCTTCAAAATTGTTTGTTAACAAAAATGTATATTAATAATCAACACGCAAGAGGTAGCAAACTCTTCCATGAATATGTGGTTGGCTCTAAAAAGAAATGTTGTTGTTTGGCTCTGAAGAGTGGCGTTTGTGTTTTTCTATCTCATCTTGCGCCTCGGGTCGTCATCAACAGTTTCACTGTCACCCTTGACAGATCCGCGCACTTCCTCTGCCAGCCCCGGGTCACAGTCATCCTCGCTCGAATCAGACAGGTACGAATTACTGTCATCATTGCCGATCGGGTGTGTCACAAAGTAGTAATTCACAAGTTTATTGAGGATGTCCCAACTTGCGATATGCTGCATGTTCATCAATGCCAATGCGTTGGAACACCGAGCGACATCGTTCGACTTCAGTCCATCAATGGGCGTAGCCATCTTGGTTTTTTCAAAGATCGTAAACACGAAACGAAATTCGTTCCGTAGTCTGTATTTCCAACGAAATCCGGATAACACGTTAAACTGTTAAGAAACATGTACAGATATAAACTACAGCAACATCAAACTAAACTAATTACTAGTCTATCTATATAAACAACTCCAATCCAACTTCCAACTTCCAAATAAAAACACGTTAACTTTCATTGCGCACTCAATTTTTTCCCCACATATTCATGCGCACTGCGTGCTGTAAATAGCTTTCGAAAGGTATGAAATATATGGGCATGGAAACTTCTGTCCTAGGTTGTAAGCGTTCGCAAATAGTGCGCTTTTAATTCTAAAACGCTGTAACTTAGAACGAACTTCACGGTTACAAAAACAAAACAAAAAACCTTCACTTAGGTAATCAGGAAACTACTTGGTGAATTTATAAATAAGTACGTTAGCTAAAAGATCGCAGTGAAATATCAAAATCAACCCAATGATGCAAAATCAATTTTATGACGTGTTTACGGGTAATTACGCCTGGCGACTTCCGACTAATTTTCGTAGGCCGCCACACACACATATTATCAATCAATCTGCAGATCATTATACTTTCACGCACTAGCAGGCAGATGACCATGTTTATGCTAGTATTTGGACATAATGACAAATGATTGACAGATAGGTTCACTGTCCTCCAGCTCGCTGTTGACACGTGACACTATCGCGTGGGAGTAGCCTAGGCCTCCAAAAGTTCATTTGATCACATCGCGTACAGGTATCGCACGTTATAAGCTCTATGTTCGCAAGGTATCATACAATCGATACTTAACAATGACAGACTGGGAAGTGCTACATTGGAAACCGAGAAGACTGGGAGGAAAGAACATGTGCCTATATTGTTTGGTTATCTGTCTTTTTGTTATCGTGTTAAGTCACTTGACAATAAGTAGGAGAAGGAGCTTGGTAAGTGTAACATTATTTTGTGGGTTTTTCTTATACATCATCACCCATTCCCCATATATGCTCTGTTCATCTCAGATGTGGAGCGCAGAAGCTCAGTGACTAGAGAATAGGACACTCGACCGAGAGAAACCGGGTTCCAATCTTGTGCTGCAGTGTCAAACTTTAAACTAAGTTATTTCTTTCTACAGCGATAGGTTGTGGTGGCGTAGTTTTTTGAACAACGGACTAAGTTGAGATTACATGGTTTCAAATCCAATTAATTTTTTTTTGAAGGTTGGATAATTTTTTTTACTCTACATCTTCTCTGTCCACCTAGTAGCATACATGCGTAGGCTATATTTAACAGTTAGATGTGGGAAATAATAATCTTCATGCAGTAATTGTAGCGTGGATGAATGCTTCCTCGAGAAAGACGAATTGGTATTAAATAAACAGGTGGGTCAGGGGGAAGTCCAAAACGTGTTGAACAATCACACGGACTGGACACTGCGTTGTATAAGAACGTTCCTCTTTGTCTTAGTGCTGTAATTGTAGCTTAACCTAATATAGGTCGGTGGGAAATAATTAACAGGTTAGCCAGGGGGAATGTATAGCACGTAAGAACTGTTACACGAAATAGATTGTGCGCTATAGAGTAACGAGAACTTTCCTATTCTTCATAATTGCTCCTCCCACCTCTTCACGCCGGCCTCTCCATTAGTCTGCACCCAGTTAGTTCTAGCATGACCGTCTGTGACCAGTGAGCTGCGCCTTGTATATATATATGTATATATATACATATATATGTAATTTATGGTGGACGTTTTCACACAATGAGTATGTCTGTATGTCACCCCTTCAAATAGCATGATTGTTATGGTTGTGTTGCCATTTTCCTTTCATATATCTTCACTGCTGGAACTGGAGTAAAGTAATGCAGTTTATCCGTTACAACTTCATCGCTTGTGAATATTATTTATGTTGAGGAATGTGGTAGTATACCTATTGCAAGTTGTTACCTAGAGGAACATGACGCTGGAATAACAAAACATGTGCGCAAGTGAGAACCATGATTGTCGACCCAGCAATTGCCGACGTAGTAAATTAGAAATCACCGCCTCCCCTGACCTATTCCTTTTCCCCAAGCAATATGTTATTACCAGCCTCTTCAAAAGTATGATTACAACAGTTAATATTAATTATATGTTAATTTAAATGCCATTGAAAAATTATAATAGCACAATTTGATAAGTTTTAATTACAATGTTGACACTATCTACTCCAACGCATGTCTAAATACGATCGATATTATATTCTGAGCTTATCATTCAATACTGCTTTATTGAAAATGAGCGATCACAATAGTTTGGCATAATGTAAAAGTCGCAACACAGACGGGGTTTATATGCATGCAGGCAAGTGATGCCGTGAGTATGCCAGCAACGAGCGGATAGGATAGCATGTAATACGTCAAACACCATTCCCAATTGTTTTCTTTCAGCATACCGAGAAAAACTGTTCATAAGTAAAATTAAATAATGTTCGACTAATGTTCATAAACAACATACACAGGTTTGACCAGGATACTCAACCTTTTTGTAAAGTAAACCGATACTTTGTATGGCAAAAATGGTATCCATATAATTCGTAACCTCTTTAACGTAAACTTAAAGTTATATGTATACATTTATCCTGAACTATAGTGTATGTTGAAGAGTAATATGAGTGTGTGTTCGATCAACTGTATACAGTAACGTGAACGTATGTTTGTTGGGAAACAACATGAATGTTCGTGTGTGGCAAAATAACCAGAGTGCAGTTGTGAAAAGGTAACCTGAGCTTATGTGTATGCATACGTAACCTGGAAATGTGTACGTTGAAAAATATAATCCAATGCTTAACATGTACTTTGCAACTATATTTGTGAAGGAAATAATCGTTGCTGCGAAAAATGGGACCAAGACATCTATCCCAGTTGCAAAGCACAGCAGGTGGATCGTTGCTACAACAATAAACCATCCAACTAAAGCCTTGATCGCTCTCAGTCAAATGATCGATTGGAAGATGGTGGTTGTTGGCGATCGTAAGAGTCCAAAGGAATGGGCGTAAGTGTTTCACCTAAAACTTACGTTTATCAACTTCGGTTTTAGTAAAGCATAATACACTAACAGCGTTCGAGACTTGAGATCCGGAAAAAATGCTTCTGAGAGTGGGGCTGTTACTATTGTTTCACATTTTTCAAATACAACATAGCATGTTCAATAGTTATATATATGTCCAGCTCACAATTGGTGTCTCCGTAAATAATGGTATCGTAACATGTGCTTGATATGTTAATATATGGACGTCATAGTTTTATTAGCCTCTGTGATATAATGTTAATAATATATTATTTATTATTGCACAATAGCTGCCTAAATAAATATATAATACGGAAAATGCATGTTTTTTTTAAATTTTTAGTAGTGCGTGGTTTGTGCCTGAATATGTAATTGTATATGCATTACTTTGTAACATATTCAGGAATGGCCCATATATAGTTGTATTTGCATGGGAAAATATGTCCTACCACCATTTTGACTGCACGATACAATCGATATGCACCGTGCCGTGTGTAAATGTCCCCACTGATTCAGAGGTGTGACAAGTTATTACATAAAATATTGCTTCTATAACATCATGAAGCAACACGTTACAAATAAAATAATGATCTTAGATTGTTGAGCGTTGACACATCAACGTGTACAGAATACGTTCAGCGCTTTTATTCGTTTGATGGTCAGATAAAAATTTCAATTGTCGCTGTTTTATGTAATCTGGCATTAATGTTCGATTTCTTCCACATTATGTTGCAGCATACCTGGAGTTGTATTTCTCGATGTGGCTGCACAACATGCTCTAGGATACAAGACCACTCCACTGTTACCATATGACAGATATACACGGAAAACTATTGGCTATCTTTATGCAATTGAGGTATGTGCAGTGCACACGTAACCTGCTTCTGTAATAATACATATTACTCTGTTTTCGGAAGATATCATGCTGCTATGTCAATAAAAGACTACCTTACTCAGGGCATATCCGTGCAATACGACTGTTGCATTGTCGTCCCAAAAGACTGTTTCACGTTCATTCGTGTTCAGGTTTCTTCCACCATGAAAACAGTGTTTCTTCATGACGATAAACATGTTCTTACAGTGTTTCTTTCTTCAAGCACGTATTAAGTGAGTAATTGTAAATATATCACATTATATTACATATTTCATAAAGTTATTAAACTCATTATTCAAGGGTGCATTTCAGATGAGGTGATCACATGCTAGTGCGTAATAGTTACATTCCATTACATTTATTTTATATGTTAACTATACATAGACATTGAAATGTTTTGATTGTGTATATCATACAATAATAAAAAACATAGATAGAATTGGTAGTACAACATATTCTTAATAACACTTAATAAGCTAGTAGTAATATAGTGAACGTTTCTTCTACTTACCAGTTTCTGTTGCTTAAGATATTTTGCTGAATCTCACATAATATATGTCATCATTCGGATATATGGCCAAATGGACTCCGGCATTACTATGCTGAATGAGAGATGTAAGATTTATAAGCCGGGAAACCTTTTTTCATAAACTCCGAAGAATTTATCTAAAATCAAACTTACAAAACTTGCTAACAAGTTGTAGGACACAGTTTCATTCAATAACAAGTAGTGATTTAGAATATTCATTCCATAAGCAAAACATATTTTTTGTGAAAAATGCGTATTCGAATTAACATTTATTTTATCAAATGAGTGCACTCACATTGTTTGAATAATTCCTTTTGAGAGAAGTACTTACAATTTAAACGCGGTAGCGCCATTATTCGCGTTAGGCATAGCAAAGCAAAACACTCATAATAATATCCGGCATGTAGCCAGAGATACTTTTTATTTATGTATCTTAATCACATAAATGTTCCTTTCATAAGTGGGGTGGCTCCCGTGCTAGCGACAATATATATATTAACGGGAGTCTCCCCGACCATACACATTATTCATACTACCAATGTATTAATGTATATAATGTGTATGTGGACAAGGTAAAATAAATTTAATCTTGAATGATGACTCATAAGAGTGTTTTATAGATCTAACTTTTGAGATTATTTCAACAAAACCCATTTTTTTCCGTTGCTTAAATTAACTTGTAAACACAGACAAGTGCAGCCTGTAGTTCGAGATCACAGTGAGGCAGTAATGCGACAACGTTCGGGGCACTATATATATATATATATATATATGCGCCACAGGGTGGATATTTTGTTAGCATACAAACATTAATATTTTTCAGTTGTATTTTGTTATCCTTGTGTCTCAAGTGAAAAAGTACAGTAACAATATTATACATACATATATATATATATATATATATGTATAATTATATACGCTGGTTTGGTAATTTATTTAACAAACAATATACACTGTATATTCAAAAACATATGTGATAACTATAACATTTGGGAAGGCAATTTCTTGAAATAACATGTTATAATATAAAGAAAACTATTATTCTTGGAACTGTATATAGACCTCCCAAAGGCTAAATTAAAACTACCAAACATTTATTAAAGGTACGTTAAAGGTAAGTTCTTATATAGGGCAGTATCCAGTCCTTAGGACAGTTCAAAGCGCTTTACACTTAACATTGTATTATTCATACTATTTTACTATTCGTACACAAATATCCACCACTGTCTATAGCCAGGTACTCATGCACACAGCTAAGTGAACTGAAGCAATGTAGAGTAAACAAACTTGCCCAAGGTTCGACACCGCCGCACAGGATTCGAACCCGCGTTCTTTCAGTCGAGAGTCCGGAGCTCTTACTGCTTCGCTACTACGCTCCATTTATTGACGAATTAGCTAATAAATTAGTGGATTTAACACATTTACAAGTTAGGTTGTAATTGCAGGACATTATAATATTGGTATACTAAAAACATAAACGATAAAACCATAATTATTATTAGTGAATATTTGGACACAGTCACTTGACATTGTTTTCCTAAACTTACTTTGCCAACTGTACTCCCAAATTACCATGACACACACGTAGATAATATTCTACGTAAGTTGTCACAAGGGTTTTTCAAATCTTCAGCTGGTATATTAATAAGTAACATGTCTGACCACATTCCTTATTTTATTTCCTTGGCTTACGCTCAAAGTGTAATTCTCTGTAATTTAGGTGGCAATAATGAAAACACATTCGCCCAAATTATTAAACAACACAGCTTAACAAAGACGTTTATGCTAATCCAAATGACAATTACACAAGCTATTGGTCATCGCATTTTCTACACGTACACACATGCACACATGCAATACAAGTTATACTGTCGCTTCAGAAAATAACATACTGACACACTTACACAATGCTCATAAAGCAAGTCAAACACAGATTTACCTACACATACTGATCTCACAGTACGACTCATCATGATTTATTATATGCTTTGTAGCTAATATTATGGCCCTGATATTATATTATGAAATCATCAAACGTCTCATCATGTATTATTATAAAATGCATTTATTAAATATTTCCGCGGGTAGTATACTACATTAAGTACTGCACATATATAATTTGATACAAATACATTTTATTTTGCAAAGCAATTCTGTTTTTTTGTGGATACATCTTAAGGTTATTCGTGGTTCGTCCAAATGGACGTAGTTTGTGCTAAGTTACGTTGTATAGTGCTACATTTGGCTGAATGTTAACTTTAAGTGTTACCTGCTCTAGTAACACTTATTATGTTCATTTTTGTTACTTTGTTATTTTGAACTTGGAACCTGTTCTCAACTGCTTGTAGCCAGATGCCATATCACACAAAATGTATTAGTTTAGTACTACTGGATTGGCTTTCAAGTCTGACAAATAATCCTTTTATGATACACAATATCAATCTATTCACTACTTACGGCGTCATGGAGGCCTAATTGGAGGCCAAATTATATTCTACATGAACGTTACCAATACAACAAAAGAAA
>CM034541.1:39277021-39304521 GCA_020002185.1 Paraescarpia echinospica
CTCTCTCCCCCTCTCTCTCTCTCCCTCCCTCTCCCTCTCTCCCTCTCTCCCTCTCTCCCTCTCTCCCTCTCTCCCTCTCTCCCTCTCCCCCTCTTCCCCTCTCCCCCTCCATTCCTACCACCCTACCGTGTGCGTGTGTGTACGTATGAATTTATTGAGTTTGTAAACATTAATGCGTTCAGTATATTCATGGTTAGTTAATCAATACATTTTAAGCATTCACGACGCAGTTACTCAACAACACACCGTCATTCATTTTACAAAGAGCGAATGGAAGTGCAACAGTTGTCTAAACAAATGAGTAGTTGGGGCCTAAACGATAAATACAAGTTGAAAGAGTATCCTCTATCATCCTCGTAAGCCAGGTCGATGACAACGTACACTACCCCTGGCATATATCCTACGCAATGTATGGAGGTCAGCTGATTCAAACTAGAAATTAGTTTCGCCGCAACTGTACAACCCGTGAGAACAGTGCAGACACCCGCCACACCCGCACCTCAATTCTAAGACGAATCCAGTGATATCATAACATCTCACGAGGGACTGAACGGTATTGTGTATTCAAATAATTACTTCTACTTCCCCCAACATTGCACATAACATTACCAAAATCATGTGGTTGAAAATTTGCCGGCACGCAATATTATTGGCCTAGCTTATATTCCGAGTCCCGCAAGGCGATCTGCCGGGGGCACTGATACTGGTGTAATCAGCTGCGCCCCTGTCGCGCGAGGATGTAATCTACGAACACAGTATGCTTTTTACTCAGATTATTATATTATTACCATATTATATTCATGAAGAACACACCTGATGGATATTCCATTGTGGCTGAGTATCGCACAGATTTCAACATTACTGTATCCTGCCACGAAACACTGTCTTACTAAACTGTGAACTAAAATGAACATATACATTTATTATGAAATGCACTCTCATGAAAAATACACGACAAGTTTGCAGCAGTTACCTTTATTTGACCTGGCAATGATGTTACAACTGTATTTACAACAATACAATTGACACACATGCATGCTATAATTATAGGTTTATAATCACACAGGCACGCACGCACACACACGGGAATATATTACAGATGTATCTTCCATGGTTGTAATTTACTGGGGGCATGCAATATACGCGATTCATAGATTGACTGCCTCCACAGTACTTCCATATCTGGGAACAGACAGACACATACAAAATAATCTATTCTAATGAATATGTCTGGCTTAACTAGTGGCACCTATTTCAAAACAATAATCGCATCCACATGTGACCACATCAAAGCAGTTGCCTACACACAACTATGACCAGACAGTCTTAATAATTACCACTTCGTGACGCATGCTATATTGGGCGGCATCGTAAATCGCTGCGATTGACAGGCAGTTACACTGTAGCGTATCTACGGTTTGGTAAACTGTGCCTCAGCTATTCGATTCACTTAACTAAAAATAAATAATTAAACTGTAGACAGAAAAAAAACATGTGACGCAAATGACGGCTAAATTCAGTTTTTTCGATGATTTAATGTACATGCTTCTTGTTAAACCGACTTCGAATATTGTAGCTATTTATAATAATTGAAACATAAACTTGGACACAAACGAACGGCATTTGCAATAAGCGAAAGTTGAAAAAAGTTGTCGTCTCTTCCCATGTATACAAAATAAGTTTTATATTTTCTACCAAGGATATCCAGACGGAAACAATTTAAAAACTGCATTTGAGCGGTAGAAGAAGTACATATATGTCATGTTATGAAATATTTCGTCACAAAATTTAGAAGTACGAACTTTCGTCACAACATTTAGAAGTACGAACACAACAAATTAATGTATACCATCGCATCGCGCATCGCATCGCGCATCGCATCGCGCATCGCATCGCGTATCGCATCGCGCATCGCATCGCGCATCGCATCGCGCATCGCATCGCGTATCGCATCGCGTATCGCATCGCGCATCGCATCGCGCATCGCATCGCGCATCGCATCGCGTATCGCATCGCGCATCGCATCGCGCATCGCATCGCGCATCGCATCGCGTATCGCATCGCGCATCGCGCATCGCGCATCGCATCGCGCATCGCATCGCGCATCTCATCGCGCATCTCATCGCGCATCGCGTATCGCATTGCGCATCGCATCGCGTATCGCATCGCGCATCGCGTATCGCATCGCGCATCGCATCGCGCATCGCGCATCGCATCGCGCATCGCATCGCGCATCGCGCATCTCATCGCGCATCGCATCGCCCATCGCATCGCCCATCGCATCGCGCATCGTCCATCGCATCGCGCATCGCATCGCGCATCGTCCATCGCATCGCGCATCGCATCGCGCATCGTCCATCGCATCGCCCATCGCATCGCGCATCGCTCATCGCATCGCCCATCGCATCGCGCATCGCGTCATCGCGTCATCGCTCCATGGCGCTGCAGGTTGCCACACAAAAACGCGATGGCCCTTCTCGGCCATCATAGGGATCACCAGTAGATATTGTCTACTTAGATTTTCAAAAAGCTTTCGACAAAGTACCACATCAAAGATTACTGCTGAAACTAAAGGCCCATGGCATAAGAAATGGTATAATAAACTGGATAGAACAATGGCTGATTGACAGAAGACAACGTGTAGTAGTTGATGGGGAGGCTTCAAACTAGAAACCGGTATTTAGTGGGGTACCACAGGGATCAGTATTAGGACCTATATTATTCTTAATATATATCAACGATTTGGATGATGAAATAACAAGCAAGGTGTTGAAATTTGCGGTTGATACAAAAGTGTTTAGAAGGATTAAAAGTGATGGAGATAGACAACATTTACAAGATGATCTTGACAGGTTGATCAAATGGTCAGAAAAGTGGCAAATGCTGTTCAATTTTGGAAAATGTAAATGCCTCCACACAGGACATGGGAAAGAAGAGGTAGAATATACAATGTACTAAGTACTATTGTAAAAGAAAAGGACTTAGGGTTGACCATTAGTGCTGATATGAAGGTTTCAGAGCAGTGCGGAATTGCAGCTTCAAAGGGAAATCAAATCCTTGGATTAATTAGGCGAAATATAACGTATAAGGAAAAAAGCTAATAATACCGCAGTACAAAGCAATAGTTAGGCCTTATTTAGAATATTGTATTCAAGCGTGGAAGCCATATCGCAGGAAGGACAGATATGCTAGAAAGAGTGCAGAGGAGAGCAACTAAAATGATACCAAAACTGAGGGATCTTAGTTACGAAATACGCCTAAAAAATGTGGTTTAACAACACTAGAGACCAGGAGATTGAGAGGAGATCAGATTGAAGTGTTTAAAATATTGAATGGATATGAAAATATTGATAGAAATATTTTTTTTTCAATTAAGAAAGATAGAAGGACTAGAGGACAAGAAGTTACATTAGCAAAGGAGCAGAGTAGATTATATATAAAAAAGTTTTCATTTTCACAAAGGACAGTAAATGAATGGAACAGATTATCTGCTGATTGTGTGGGTGCTAGTAGCTTGAATATGTTTAAAAACAAAATCGACACATACCTCAGACGGGCGGGATACACATATATAAAAGGGTCGGACTCTCGATAAGCCAAAGGGCTTCCTTGTCCACCTGCCACCTAGAGTTAATTCTGTGGGTGGCAATCTTGTTAAATCTAGTTAAATATTGTTAAAAGAGAATTACACTTTACTCCCTGCCAGATCTGTTCAATCGAACACCATCTCGGCTTCTATGGGAAGCATTCAGCCACGATGCAAATAATGCGCGAAGATTATTCGTAGACAAATATCCATCACTGTCTATAGCCAGGTACTCATTCATACAGCTGAGTGAACTGAAGCAATGTAGAGTAAATGAACTTGCCCAAGGTTCGACACCGCCGCACAGGATTCGAACCCGGGTTCTCTCAGTCAAGGTTCCTTCCAGAAACATGTCAGAGAACTACAGACCAGTGAGTTTAACATCAGTGATTTGCAAACTATTAGAAAGACTAATTAAAGACCACAAGGTGGATTTTCTTGTTAAACATAACTTGTTAAACCCATCTCAACATGGGTTTTTTAAATCGAGATCATTTTTAACAAACATGTTACGTTTTTTTGGAAGATATCACTAAGTCGGTAGACGAGGGATCACCAGTAGATATCATCTACTTAGATTTTCAGAAAGCTTTCGACAAAGTGCCACATCAAAGCTTAAATCAATAAAATGTTGACACACGACACGGTTGAGTTGAGCAGGAATGGTGAAGCACTGAAACGCAAGGTCAGCTCTGCTCAGCTTAACAACAGACTGTAGGTACAGAAGGCTTTCAAAGTTTAATAATAATATATAAGTATTCATACTATTTTTTTTTAATACATAAGCTATTGTATATATAAAAACAGCAAGCAATGAGCGCAACTGTGTTTGAATAAAGAAGCAGTGATACACGCATTATTTATGCTCTCCAACACATCTTCTGCAAATGAAACTTTGCGTACTAGTTGCTCATCTAACCCCTATTGGTAGTGGTCTTGAATCATAACATAAATGTGGCTGAACTTTATATTACAGAAAGTCATGGCTTCAAGTTTAATTTAGACAAGATGTAATTGAAACTTTAAGACACATGAAGCACTACAATGAAGTGCTAGATGAGAGAGCATTTTAAAACTGACATTAATTGCTTTTTATGCAACTCTTTAAATCACATAATCCATATTACAGTGAGTGCAAACTGCCAGAATAATTCAGTTTTATTTGCATTTAATGGAAGATATCTTGAAGGCAATAAATAAGTTGGTTAAGTAACTTATGGTCAATTTGCACATGATTGTAATGCTGCTCAATCTGCTATTTTCTTAAAATAAGGCAATGGGACCTTTCGTGCGGGTTGATAGTTTAAATACATTTGTATGATTTAGGATTCGTACCTGTGAAAATAGACGCCAGATCGTATCGTATGTCGATCGGTGCAGCTGTAAGCTACACAGGAAATAACCATATTAGACCTTTCTCAATCAATATTGCCAGCTAGGAAGACTCCATATTTTATTAATAGTTAAAATCATGTTCGCTCTAGTGTCAGCCACCCAATTGTCTACAGTTTAGGGTAATCCAACTGGGATATTAACCTCAGGTTAATTTCATTTCCAGTTAACATCCCTTCCCCCAAATGATTAAACGGTAGCTACAGCCTACCCCATTAATTAATCATCAGTCACTTTATCAAGAGTGTGCAGTGACAAATCTGCAATTCAAATATTTGATCCCATCTGTCGAGCAACAAACAAAATGCACACAGTCAAAACAATAGTACAACATAAACTTTAAATATCCCTGCCTCTTAGATGAATTAGTACGTAAATAAGCCAATCAAAACCGTATGCACTCAACATAATCTGTTTACCTGCCAACTTACGCAATTCTAAATTCAGGTGAACATTGGAACTCCAAACAAATCTATTACTACACCGTCTCCTTGGGTCATCAAACTGTTTTTCTCCTGAAGCTCACCAAAAACCTCCAACCTCTTTTTGAGTTCTCCACCTGCATCCCTACCTTGACCCTTACAAAAAACCTCCAACAGCACCACCATGCTATATTAAATTGCACCTGCTCACCACAATAGTCCAACTGCACCCCGTTGGTAATTCCAAAATGCTTCTACATTGATTATCACCATAAAATTTCAACTACGTCCCCTTGGGCTACTAACTGCACCCGTATGAGGATCACCCCAAAACACCAACAAAACCCCTCTCCAGTGACTTCCAACTGCACCCAAAAGCCTAGCATTCTTTTCGATTCAGGGAGGCCTAATAGATAACTGACATTTACATAAAGGTACTTCCTTAATAACATGTCAACGACATGTTTGCCTCCTTCAAGATCCACCTAGCCTCTTATACGATCCATCTTATCTCTAGATGCCATAAGAAAACTGTTTACATGTTTATTAGTCCCATGAAGTAATATAAACGAACAATCGTTTTATTATCGCTCATCAATTTAATATATTTATATATGCCGTGTTAAAAACAGTAAAGTGCCATATGTTGCTATTGGTATTGCATTATTCTGGAAACACGTAAGATATTGTCTTGGACCGATATTTACCTTCCATATTTTTAAGTGTCACTTTGACGCCATGGAGGACATTACGGCTCGTGGGTGGATGAAAGAGTGCCTGCAGGTGCATCCTCTATAGAGAAGTTGGCACACCTGTGTACAGTTTCTGGCGAGCCCTGTTTCTCCGGTAGGTGGCAAACAATCGATGAGTATTGCCCACATCGTGAGTAAATATATCTTATGATTACAGTTGTTTATAGTGTTCCGATGTATCGTCAATTTGTTGGCCAGAGACCAATGGTCCAATGAAGCGGTATTATATAGAAAGAGGCGAGTGGACATCGGCGCCTCATAGAACATAGCGTGTTGACATATGGAGTGTATTTTAGTTAAAGACAGTGAGGGCAGACAATTGGTGTACTTACCAAATATGCAACGATGGCGATCATAATGAGAAGAGTGCATGGAAGTAGTCGTCCCATACGTTTTAAAAACAACTTAGGCTTAATTGTCATAGACATACCTGTGACTCTAAATTAGAACATTATTTGATTGGCAAACATGTATTGATATTACAAAGGCAACTGCAGCGATACTCGATTAATGAAACACGTTGCTATCAAGCGCTAAGGAAGTGCTCAGCATTGTGGCAGTACCAGCTGGTGCAAAGCAAAGTGCGACGCAAGGCGTGGATCATCAAGGCGGTCACACAACTATATGATTGCCCTACTGCATTACACGGGCCGTTTGCTTGATGCCTGGTATACGAACGGACCATTATGTCAACTGGCTTACTAACGAGGCGAACTTCATGTACACGGGCGTAAGTGGATGAACAACGGCGGACAGTGGAACGAGAAGCAGCGGGAGCGCATGATGGTTCCGGAGAAAATGTTTCACTACGACGACTGGATCGTTGACCTGGACGGTATACAATGACTTACTAGTAGCAGAGACATCTGAATACAAAGGCCTCAAGCCAAACCAAGCGAAGCCAATATAAACAGATCAATTATCTTCGAGACACAGTTTTACAGTTCACCGTGAAGTGCCAGTAAAGATTGTCATCAATTATATGTTGTGGCGATTTACTGACCGTGAGAAAGTGCGTTTTAAGTACAGAAGTTATTTATAGCAACAAACTAACGCTCCACTAATGAACAAAGACAATTAGGACATATGAACGGCTTATATCATGGATTGGCCTTTGTTGGGCGTTTGCCGGGTGCATGCCCACAATTTGGTTGTACAAGGCCACATATCATACTTTGACACGCTTACACGGAGATAACTGACCTCAGTCGTCCTTTGTTGTTAACCACGTCGTTTGCCTTCAACAGGAGCTCGGGTATTCGCTTAGTTTAGGATGGAATAACACGAGTGGGGCGAAATTACAGAACGTCGGTTGTCAGCTGGGTGTTCGAACCAGATCATCTCAGTTCCTTCATGATTGATTTTGTGACACATGTTTTAGCGTAGTATTCCAAATACAATATGTTGTTGTAATAATATATGCTTAGTCTTTCAGCAATTGTCTATTTTACGATGTGACATTTTGATATTTAAACAGCGTCAGTGGGGCACGAACATGTGTAGGACGTAAGCGCTGTGGAACGGCCACGAACGCATGCCACCTTATAGAGGATGATGTTCAGTTCAGTGCTTTTAATTATATAATGTCAATTTCATAATATAACTTAGTGTGTGTGTATGTGAGTGTGTGTGTGTATGTAATAGATTGTGTGTGTATGTGTGCGTACGAGCGTGCGTGCGGTGCTTGCACGCATGCCTGTGAGTGAGTGAGGGAGTGTGGGCATGTGTACGATATGTGCATTATAGTTAAATGACCATAACTGCAAATTTTCCATAATTACCATTGTTACAGGGGCCACTACAAAAAATACAATTAGAATAATAATTATACTTCAGTAAATATAATTCACATATTTAGCTGCTGTTTTAAGAAATTACATTTTTTAACGTAACATATGCTGCAATTGCTTGAATTAATATGTTATTATAAGTATGTGCACATGACGTTATCAGTATATTTTTTTAAAGTTACCATTTACTTTAAATGTTCACAACATTAATACGCGGATACATAACAACATCCATAAACAAATTGGGCGAAACATGATTTTGCCAAACGATGCATTTTTGTATAATATTCCATCATTAATGAATAATACTTCGCGTCATATAAAGAACAATATTTTATCACGTAACTTTTTAGTTTTTATTTATTTATGATTTATTAGTTATGCCAAAATATGTCTTTTACGAAATTATAGAGAAGCTATTTACCAAACTTTTATATATGTCGTCGTTCTTAATAATCATTAATACATGTTGTTTTGATTTATTTACTTGTATTAATTCACGTAAAACATGTACCGAAATTAGTATGTCAGATGCAATTGTAACTATTTGCTAGATACAACAATAAGTAAACGTACTTATTCGTTGAGATGTTGACATCAGTTATTTGAAATACTTGTTAAAGCCTTACTGCATTGTGAGTTATGCACCTGTGTTGTTATTATGTTTGAAAGGGTTTAAATGAACGACGCATTATTGACTATTACAAAATTGTGGTGGCTGCTACGAGAGCAATGACCAATAATTGGTCATAGTGGCAATCTCACTAGCCCATTTTAGCTTATCTACACAATCTGATTGTCAATTCATTATATCTTACGTCAATTGTTCTACTTTCATGTTATACTTTTTAGTTAATAGTACATGTATGCACTATCTGCTATTTTCAACACATTTTATATTATAATTGAGCTGTAGAAATTTCTGTTTTGAAAACAGTACCGTTTTGTGATATATGCGGGTCAAATAAACACTTCCGATTCCTCGTCGTAGTCAGAAGTGATACCTGTCTTCCGCTTTGGTTGAAAGCCTACCGTCCCAACAAATGACTATTCTCTCTCTCTCTCTCTCTCTCTCTCTCTCTCTCTCTCTCTCTCTCTCTCTCTCTCTCTCTCTCTCTCTCTCTCTCTCTCTCTCTCTTTCTCTCTCTCTCTCTTACACACACACACACACAAACGGACGAACGCACACACACGCGCAAACCGCACACACGCACATACACAAACACACACACACACACATGTTGCGTTCTAGTATAATGTTCCGTACATTTCCCAGTGAAAAACCAAAATCAGGCGTTCAAAATGCCTGATTACCCATACCTATTGCAGACCCTTCACACACATACACGTGTTTTTTTGTGTTTTTGTTTCAGAGAATGTGTGTGGGATGTGTAAAAGTTATCGGTATAGTTTTTCTAATTTGGCAGACATGATTAATGTTTTCTTGGTATTTGCATAGTCTGCAGCACATACTAATCACACATATAACAAACATATCACGCAAACAAAGTGCCAGTTCACCAGAAAGATGAGACGCCACTTAACAGTGAATGTTTGTGTGATTTAGTAGTTACACGTTAATGGCAATTACATATCCACTTATATGTAAGTAAAGAAACGTCCAGTGCATTCCGCTGCCATAGTAGTCACCACATATGTATTAAAGCAATATGTAACCGGTTACGCTGGTTCGAACAGAGCATATCACGAAGTGCGTGTAAAACTTTTTTTTTTACTTCGCCATGTAAACATAGTTGTGATATTGTCACCGGCAACTTTGCTCGATTAAAAACATCCATAGGTACAAACTCACAGTCATGCATGCACGCATGGATACATACATACACACACACACATAGGTACATATATACATACATGCATACATGCATACATGAATACATGAATGCATGCATACATGCATACAGATATACGTACATACGCACAAAAGTAGTTATAATGTTGCTCACGGTACGGGTCATGACCCGAGATCAAAGGAAAGTCGGCAAAGATCAAATAAAAGATCAAAGGATTTGTCGGCAATGAGCAGCCGTGAGTCAAAATTGCGTCTTTACTAATAAAAAACCGTACAGCTTACTTATAAAAAACGTTTGAATGATATTTTTGTGGCGCCTGCATTCAGGGCCTCTAGTGAGAAATTCGATAATGAATGACGTGACTTGTACCCTCTAGTTAATTAATTAGTACTAATTGGCAAGTTGTTTATTCACTAGAGGGCAGCACCATCAGTTAATGTGCTGACCTAATCAATAACTAAACACTAGTATGTAATTAAATTGTGTGGCTGTGCTGCCCTGTAGTAAATGAAATAAAGTACATAGTGGCGCCTCTAGCGAGAAAAGTGATAATGACATTTATGTGGTTATATAGTGGTTACGCGTGAGGCGTAGTTAGTTTAGATCACCGGTATGGAGCCTATATGTTTCGGAGGGTCATTTGTCGTTCCTGTCGAATTTTCATCCGTGTCGAGTCGCGGCGTATGGTCGGGGTTTCAAATCCGTCGAGCACGCCTATCAATTTAGAAAAGCGATGTTTAACGAAGACGAAGCAAGCGCAGAGTATATCAAATCAGCGTGGTCGGCGTATATAGCGAAGAGACGAAGTGACGGAATCAGGAAAACGAGAACGGGCGCCGAATGGGACGCCGTTAGAGTCGAGTGTATGAAGAGCCTGTTGATGAGTAAGCTTGGGGCGTCAAAAAAGTTGAAAGACGCCCTATTGGCAACCGGAGACGCCGAATTGGTGGAGTGGGTGCCGTCGAAAGAAGCCTTTCGGGTTTGCGCCCACGGGTATAAAGAAGGACAGAACATGCTCGGCAAATTGTTGATGGAGGTGCGTCGTAAATATAGAAGAAACGAATAAAAAGGTCATCGTTCGTTTTCCGCGCACCAGTCGTCGATATGGAAGCGACGTGGAAGCATCCTTTTACGTGTATAGTAGCCGGCCCTATGGGGTGCGGCAAGACAACTTTCGTCGCTCGTCTGCTAAAGTTCGCTTCCTCTATGATCGAGCCGCTGCCGGAGAAAATCCTGTGGTGTTACGGCCAGTGGCAAACCGCCTACGACTCTATGACAGCCGGTGTAGAATTCGTAGACGGTTTGCCGGATCCGAAGCTTTTAGTCGCCAAACTTTTACACATCCCACACACATTC
Organism: Paraescarpia echinospica; assembly: GCA_020002185.1. Classification (NCBI taxonomy): domain Eukaryota; kingdom Metazoa; phylum Annelida; class Polychaeta; order Sabellida; family Siboglinidae; genus Paraescarpia; species Paraescarpia echinospica. Next base: position 39,288,134 of record CM034541.1, read on the forward strand.
TCTGAAACAAAAACACAAAAAAACACGTGTATGTGTGTGAAGGGTCTGCAATAGGTATGGGTAATCAGGCATTTTGAACGCCTGATTTTGGTTTTTCACTGGGAAATGTACGAACGCACACACACACAGTGCGGTGTGCGCGTGTGTGTGCGTTCGTCCGTTTGTGTGTGTGTGTGTGTAAGAGAGAGAGAGAGAAAGAGAGAGAGAGAGAGAGAGAGAGAGAGAGAGAGAGAGAGAGAGAGAGAGAGAGAGAGAGAGAGAGAGAGAGAGAGAGAGAGAGAGAGAGAGAGAGAGAGAGAGAGAGAGAGAGAGAATAGTCATTTGTTGGGACGGTAGGCTTTCAACCAAAGCGGAAGACAGGTATCACTTCTGACTACGACGAGGAATCGGAAGTGTTTATTTGACCCGCATATATCACAAAACGGTACTGTTTTCAAAACAGAAATTTCTACAGCTCAATTATAATATAAAATGTGTTGAAAATAGCAGATAGTGCATACATGTACTATTAACTAAAAAGTATAACATGAAAGTAGAACAATTGACGTAAGATATAATGAATTGACAATCAGATTGTGTAGATAAGCTAAAATGGGCTAGTGAGATTGCCACTATGACCAATTATTGGTCATTGCTCTCGTAGCAGCCACCACAATTTTGTAATAGTCAATAATGCGTCGTTCATTTAAACCCTTTCAAACATAATAACAACACAGGTGCATAACTCACAATGCAGTAAGGCTTTAACAAGTATTTCAAATAACTGATGTCAACATCTCAACGAATAAGTACGTTTACTTATTGTTGTATCTAGCAAATAGTTACAATTGCATCTGACATACTAATTTCGGTACATGTTTTACGTGAATTAATACAAGTAAATAAATCAAAACAACATGTATTAATGATTATTAAGAACGACGACATATATAAAAGTTTGGTAAATAGCTTCTCTATAATTTCGTAAAAGACATATTTTGGCATAACTAATAAATCATAAATAAATAAAAACTAAAAAGTTACGTGATAAAATATTGTTCTTTATATGACGCGAAGTATTATTCATTAATGATGGAATATTATACAAAAATGCATCGTTTGGCAAAATCATGTTTCGCCCAATTTGTTTATGGATGTTGTTATGTATCCGCGTATTAATGTTGTGAACATTTAAAGTAAATGGTAACTTTAAAAAAATATACTGATAACGTCATGTGCACATACTTATAATAACATATTAATTCAAGCAATTGCAGCATATGTTACGTTAAAAAATGTAATTTCTTAAAACAGCAGCTAAATATGTGAATTATATTTACTGAAGTATAATTATTATTCTAATTGTATTTTTTGTAGTGGCCCCTGTAACAATGGTAATTATGGAAAATTTGCAGTTATGGTCATTTAACTATAATGCACATATCGTACACATGCCCACACTCCCTCACTCACTCACAGGCATGCGTGCAAGCACCGCACGCACGCTCGTACGCACACATACACACACAATCTATCACATACACACACACACTCACATACACACACACTAAGTTATATTATGAAACTGACATTATATAATTAAAAGCACTGAACTGAACATCATCCTCTATAAGGTGGCATGCGTTCGTGGCCGTTCCACAGCGCTTACGTCCTACACATGTTCGTGCCCCACTGACGCTGTTTAAATATTAAAATGTCACATCCAATAGTAAAATAGACAATTGCTGAAAGACTAAGCATATATTATTACAACAACATATTGTATTTGGAATACTACGCTAAAACATGTGTCACAAAATCAATCATGAAGGAACTGAGATGATCTGGTTCGAACACCCAGCTGACAACCGACGTTCTGTAATTTCGCCCCACTCGTGTTATTCCATCCTAAACTAAGCGAATACCCGAGCTCCTGTCGAAGGCAAACGACGTGGTTAACAACAAAGGACGACTGAGGTCAGTTATCTCCGTGTAAGCGTGTCAAAGTATGATATGTGGCCTTGTACAACCAAATTGTGGGCATGCACCCGGCAAACGCCCAACAAAGGCCAATCCATGATATAAGCCGTTCATATGTCCTAATTGTCTTTGTTCATTAGTGGAGCGTTAGTTTGTTGCTATAAATAACTTCTGTACTTAAAACGCACTTTCTCACGGTCAGTAAATCGCCACAACATATAATTGATGACAATCTTTACTGGCACTTCACGGTGAACTGTAAAACTGTGTCTCGAAGATAATTGATCTGTTTATATTGGCTTCGCTTGGTTTGGCTTGAGGCCTTTGTATTCAGATGTCTCTGCTACTAGTAAGTCATTGTATACCGTCCAGGTCAACGATCCAGTCGTCGTAGTGAAACATTTTCTCCGGAACCATCATGCGCTCCCGCTGCTTCTCGTTCCACTGTCCGCCGTTGTTCATCCACTTACGCCCGTGTACATGAAGTTCGCCTCGTTAGTAAGCCAGTTGACATAATGGTCCGTTCGTATACCAGGCATCAAGCAAACGGCCCGTGTAATGCAGTAGGGCAATCATATAGTTGTGTGACCGCCTTGATGATCCACGCCTTGCGTCGCACTTTGCTTTGCACCAGCTGGTACTGCCACAATGCTGAGCACTTCCTTAGCGCTTGATAGCAACGTGTTTCATTAATCGAGTATCGCTGCAGTTGCCTTTGTAATATCAATACATGTTTGCCAATCAAATAATGTTCTAATTTAGAGTCACAGGTATGTCTATGACAATTAAGCCTAAGTTGTTTTTAAAACGTATGGGACGACTACTTCCATGCACTCTTCTCATTATGATCGCCATCGTTGCATATTTGGTAAGTACACCAATTGTCTGCCCTCACTGTCTTTAACTAAAATACACTCCATATGTCAACACGCTATGTTCTATGAGGCGCCGATGTCCACTCGCCTCTTTCTATATAATACCGCTTCATTGGACCATTGGTCTCTGGCCAACAAATTGACGATACATCGGAACACTATAAACAACTGTAATCATAAGATATATTTACTCACGATGTGGGCAATACTCATCGATTGTTTGCCACCTACCGGAGAAACAGGGCTCGCCAGAAACTGTACACAGGTGTGCCAACTTCTCTATAGAGGATGCACCTGCAGGCACTCTTTCATCCACCCACGAGCCGTAATGTCCTCCATGGCGTCAAAGTGACACTTAAAAATATGGAAGGTAAATATCGGTCCAAGACAATATCTTACGTGTTTCCAGAATAATGCAATACCAATAGCAACATATGGCACTTTACTGTTTTTAACACGGCATATATAAATATATTAAATTGATGAGCGATAATAAAACGATTGTTCGTTTATATTACTTCATGGGACTAATAAACATGTAAACAGTTTTCTTATGGCATCTAGAGATAAGATGGATCGTATAAGAGGCTAGGTGGATCTTGAAGGAGGCAAACATGTCGTTGACATGTTATTAAGGAAGTACCTTTATGTAAATGTCAGTTATCTATTAGGCCTCCCTGAATCGAAAAGAATGCTAGGCTTTTGGGTGCAGTTGGAAGTCACTGGAGAGGGGTTTTGTTGGTGTTTTGGGGTGATCCTCATACGGGTGCAGTTAGTAGCCCAAGGGGACGTAGTTGAAATTTTATGGTGATAATCAATGTAGAAGCATTTTGGAATTACCAACGGGGTGCAGTTGGACTATTGTGGTGAGCAGGTGCAATTTAATATAGCATGGTGGTGCTGTTGGAGGTTTTTTGTAAGGGTCAAGGTAGGGATGCAGGTGGAGAACTCAAAAAGAGGTTGGAGGTTTTTGGTGAGCTTCAGGAGAAAAACAGTTTGATGACCCAAGGAGACGGTGTAGTAATAGATTTGTTTGGAGTTCCAATGTTCACCTGAATTTAGAATTGCGTAAGTTGGCAGGTAAACAGATTATGTTGAGTGCATACGGTTTTGATTGGCTTATTTACGTACTAATTCATCTAAGAGGCAGGGATATTTAAAGTTTATGTTGTACTATTGTTTTGACTGTGTGCATTTTGTTTGTTGCTCGACAGATGGGATCAAATATTTGAATTGCAGATTTGTCACTGCACACTCTTGATAAAGTGACTGATGATTAATTAATGGGGTAGGCTGTAGCTACCGTTTAATCATTTGGGGGAAGGGATGTTAACTGGAAATGAAATTAACCTGAGGTTAATATCCCAGTTGGATTACCCTAAACTGTAGACAATTGGGTGGCTGACACTAGAGCGAACATGATTTTAACTATTAATAAAATATGGAGTCTTCCTAGCTGGCAATATTGATTGAGAAAGGTCTAATATGGTTATTTCCTGTGTAGCTTACAGCTGCACCGATCGACATACGATACGATCTGGCGTCTATTTTCACAGGTACGAATCCTAAATCATACAAATGTATTTAAACTATCAACCCGCACGAAAGGTCCCATTGCCTTATTTTAAGAAAATAGCAGATTGAGCAGCATTACAATCATGTGCAAATTGACCATAAGTTACTTAACCAACTTATTTATTGCCTTCAAGATATCTTCCACTGGATGACTGACAGCAAGTTGACATTAAATGCAAATAAAACTGAATTATTCTGGCAGTTTGCACTCACTGTAATATGGATTATGTGATTTAAAGAGTTGCATAAAAAGCAATTAATGTCAGTTTTAAAATGCTCTCTCATCTAGCACTTCATTGTAGTGCTTCATGTGTCTTAAAGTTTCAATTACATCTTGTCTAAATTAAACTTGAAGCCATGACTTTCTGTAATATAAAGTTCAGCCACATTTATGTTATGATTCAAGACCACTACCAATAGGGGTTAGATGAGCAACTAGTACGCAAAGTTTCATTTGCAGAAGATGTGTTGGAGAGCATAAATAATGCGTGTATCACTGCTTCTTTATTCAAACACAGTTGCGCTCATTGCTTGCTGTTTTTATATATACAATAGCTTATGTATTAAAAAAAAAATAGTATGAATACTTATATATTATTATTAAACTTTGAAAGCCTTCTGTACCTACAGTCTGTTGTTAAGCTGAGCAGAGCTGACCTTGCGTTTCAGTGCTTCACCATTCCTGCTCAACTCAACCGTGTCGTGTGTCAACATTTTATTGATGACGTAGGGCCCCAGCCAGTCATGCTCCAAGCATTTTGATCATATAAGGTAAGTTGATTAAGTACATATATTTTCTGAAATCATGATTAGTTTACTTTATGATTAAGGCACTCTTCAAAGGAGATCCACCCACAGTTGGCGCCCTCACCACACGGATGACACCCAGGTGAATGTTGCCGACTATGGTGAGACAGAGATGGAGTAGGCCACCAAACTGGCCCGACAACTTGATGACAAGGTACACTGTGTGTAGCAGTATAGTTCAAGCGATATCCATATATATCATTTGTTTATTTTGGAGTAAGATAAACCAGATTAAAGTCTTGATATTCATTTATTAATATATTAAAACACAATCCTGAGACATATCATATGTGACATTCTTTGTCTGTTTTGTTTACATATACATTTATGAATCGTCACAACTGACAGCCTCTCCAAGTCAGACTGGTGTCACTAAAGGGTCGATTATGGGTCCTGAGGTGACCAAAGTAACCTTATTGTTGAACTGCAGATTTGTTGAACAGTGGAAATACATTGCATTGCATGTCTTGGCTGCTGTGCTTCTCTGCTCATTTTGTAAGTGGTTTGTAGGCACTGTTGGTATGAACAAATGCAGCGTAAAATAAGTGTTTGCTGTGGCTGTGTTTATGGAGACGCTTGGGGGATGACTGGCTGGGGCCCTACGTCATCAACAAAATGTTGACACACGACACGGTTGAGTTCAGCAGGAATGGTGAAATGCTGAAACGCAAGGTCAGCTCTGCTCAGCTTAACACCAGACTGTAGGTACAGAAGGCATTCAAAGTTTAATAATAATATATAAGTATTCATACTAATTTTTTTTTAAATAAGCTTAAAATAAAATACGTAAGCTACTGTATATATATAAAAACAGCAAGCAATGAGCGCAACTCGTGTTTGAATGAAGAAACAGTGATACACGCATTATTTATGCTCTCCAACACATCTTCTGCAAATGAAACTTTGCGAACTAGTTGCTCATCTAACCCCTGTTGGTAGTGGTCTTGAATCATAACATAAAAGTGGGTGAACTTTATACTACATAAAGTCATGGCTTCAAGTTTAAGTTTAGACAAGATGTAATTGAAACTTTTAGACACATGAAGCACTACATTGAAGTGCTAGATGAGAGAGTATTTTCAAACTGGCGTTAATTGCTTTTTATGCAACTCTTTAAATCACATAATCCATATTACAGTGAGTGCAAACTGCCAGAATAATTCAATTTTATTTGCATTTAATGTCAACTTGTTGTCAGTCATCCAGTGGAAGATATCTTGAAGGCAATCAATAAGTTGGTTCATGAGGAATATGCACAAATGTGATAGCATAATACGTATATAAAAACAAATTTCATTGTAAGCAATTGTAATTATTAATGTTATTGTAGTATACATATTACGCTTACTCCAGTCCTGCAACGATTATGCAATTTTTTTTCTTAATTTCTACTTATGAAATATTAGCATTTGGACAACTTTTCAGCGAACTGTTAATTGTTAATGTTGTACATTCAATTATATGCTACACCCCAAACTATTTTATGCGTATGCGTTGTGTAACTAATTTCTGTCAATAGCACATGCTACAACGGAATCTTCGCCAGAAGTTGTCAGTGATGAGGAGATGCCTGACGAAGCATGCAAGGTAGATAATTTATTATTACATATTTGTATTAAAACAATTGCTACAACACATATTTACACACACACACGCACGCACGCACGCACGCACGCACGCACGCACGCACACACACACACACACACGCACACACACACAAACACATATATATGCAAAATTCCAAGACATTTGCAACAATACAGAACTTCCTACTATCAGGCTCCCTTCTACCCAAGCTTACCATAGAAAAGGGTCATGAGGGTGAATTCTTATGTGACTGTCAACCAATCAGGAAGATTCACATTCCACCTAAACGTAAGAGGATAAGATACTGGTAATTTTTTGTAAATGTCATACTTAATGTCGTACTCTAAAGTTCTCGTAATTCTGAGCCATGGAAGACTGACCAGAATCAAGTGATAGTTAAGAATATAAAGCTCTTTATTCATAAATGAAAATGGAAACATAGCAGGATATAACCCTGCAAAAAATACTATGGTTTACTAAAGTAAATTGACTATAGTTTACTATAGTAAATACTATAGTAAAGTACAGTGTTTTTGTGGAATATTCTAACATGTTTTATCATAGTAAATACAATGGTTTACTATAGTAAATAATTCATTTTACTATGGTGGATACCACGTTTTACCATGGCTTACTACAGTGAATAATATTTTACTATGATTTACTATGGTGAAAGCACGGTGAAATGTAATATACTATAATTCACCATGATTTACTATGGATGTATCATGGTTTACCATAATAAAATGTAGTACATTTTTAGCATGGAATATAATATGAACTCAAGAGCAATAGGGGTTTATATTCCCTTCAAGCTTCTAAGTTATTAAAAATATAATTGTGAACATATCGAAAGCTAGGTTAAATTAATAACCACAATATTGCACTGCAGAAACTACCAGTCATCCACAGTTGGAGCACGTCTGGGGGAACCACAGCACATCAACAGCTTTGTTGGCAATGGTCAATGGAGTGAAGCTCTCTGGGATGGCCTTTGGCACCGTGAAGCCCAACAATGATGTGTTGGATGAAGTACATGATGATAATGCTACAAAAGACTTATATGCATTTGTTAAGGCCAGACACCCCAAGTAAAATGTTTTTTTTTTAAATACCCAAAATGTTTCTCTGCCAGATTATGATACTTATGCAAGTATAGTATCAATACTCTTCACTTTTATAACAATTACATATCTCTAGCAGACTTATTTATGGATCAAGCATGTCAATCTCAGCCCGTAGCCCGCCCCACATATTTTGCCACATCCTGGCCCGCAGCCCGTCCCATCCCGCAGTAACTTGGCCGGCAACCCGTCCCGCCCCGCAATAATTAGTCAAAAGTCAACCCGCACCCGCCCACAAAAGATGACATGGAATAATTTAAAGTATATCATATTTATTAATCATTGTTGTTTACAATGATAACATGTTGAATTATACAAAATATGGCTATTTTATTGTGTTTAACCATACCGCTCACTTAAGGCTGCTGTTGACCGCAGAGACCTGGTCCACAGCCCGCCCCACCCCGCACAAATTGAAACCTAACACGCACCGCACCGCAACAAATACACAAATCCAGCCCGAAGGGGCCCGTGCGCAGAGCTTTACCCGTTACCCTGTTGCTCCAATCTAAGGGTCACAAACAACAACAAATGTAGGTATCACAACTTTTATTTTATTTTGCGAAAATGCGATATTTACTTTTTTTTTAATAATCCGTGATTTTAGATATATTTACATATCGCTATATTATATGCTATTATTTTAAAAACAATCGATCCTCTTAGTTAAAATGTTCATGTGTTAGACATGTCACCACATAATATATTTGCTCCTTATAAGTCGATTACAAGAAAGCACTGTTGTGCAAATTTAGGAGCAATTATGTTTACAAGCAAATTCACAACTCGTTATAGTGATCCAACGCTCAGAATGTCACCGTATTTCGTCTTCAAAGTTTAAAATCTGCTAATACAATAACAAAACAATGACATTGTTTTACTTACATAACATAACAATATTTTGTCAGGATAACCATTATGGGGTGCTACGTAATGCATAATCAATGTCTCTGAACATTTTGAATACATTTCCAAAGGTGAAACTTTAAAATAACTAAAAAAACTCATCCCATCTATATATTCAGCGTTGCATAATGTACAGGAGATTAGAAGTAGAACTACCTTTATATATTTTATATTAGAGTTACAACTTATGCATTTTGATGTTGACTTTGCAAAGAGAATATAAATTGCAAAACACGCGCGTCGAACGCTACATTTCAAATGCGTGATGCATGTTGGCTAAATGAAATATTGTGTTTAAACCACTTTGTTAAACGATGTTCAAGTCTACGACGTGTACAGTTTGATTAAGATTGAATGGCTTGACTTTGCAAATGTAACATAACAATCTAGTATGCGATTATCCAACCGTCTTCTTAAGCATTAACAAGTAGTTGTATTTCCCTCCGTACTTGTTCAGCAGGTACGTTTTGAAGCGAATATACTCTTTGTGTCCACATCTGCAACCAAACAATCATGTAGCATAGGGGGTTGATAAAATGGAAGTATCATTCATCCATGCACATTTACCAATAAAATGACCCACTAATAACGTCATGGATATTAAGCAGCAAGGTGAACCCGTTAAATATGCTTAGAAATTAAGTTTCGTGCCGACTTCTCGGAGACTAAGATTTCGTTGCGGCATTAAAAAGTAAATAACCTGTCCAACCTACTGCTAAAAGTTTAACTCGAATTTATGTTGGACTATTGCGTTTTGTTGGCAGGGTAGTACATTTCGAATCTAGACCAATCAGCTTCCCAGTTTAGCTCATATGGCGCGCAAAAAGGCTCTGCGTTCACGCCGAAATGAATGTTGTCGTCGATTCGGGTAAAACTCGTTTAATGTGGCCACTACGGGTTCGGCCTACAACGAACCACGCAGACGGATGGTTCTGTCCAGGTGTTTCGGCCTACGCCAACGGATATTTCGGCCCACTTCATAAAAATTCGCTGCGCGGTGTCGGATGTTTCGGACAAGGCGATAGCGGGAATTCAAAACGAACAAAAATCTAAGGACGGACGATTCAGTTCAATTTCTGTATATCGTTATTACATCAACACAATAAAGTATGGTCGCAATACACACGTCGAAGTAGTTACAAATAAAATACAAATTCTTTAAACTTTTACCTAGTTCCCAAGGAGAATTCGCAAGTCGAAATTGTTGCAAGTAATATAATAATTCTTTAAACATTTACCAGCTAAAATACGAAGTCGATTCCATCTTCCAATTGATTACAACAACAACTGCCAGTTAGAATGCGTCCCCTGGCATCGCAAATCAGATTTTACAGAAGCAGGATGGATGGAGTAAAATAAACGCTTTATTAGAATGGTATGGTCGATTGTATCAAAGGCGGCAGGTAGATCAAGTAAGGTTAGGGCAGTTACTTCACCATTATTAATGTTTAACTTAATAGCGTTATGTACTTTAAAAGGGCCGTTTATGTTGAATGAAATTGTTTATATGCTGATTGTAGCACACTAGTTAAGACATTTGTGCTACTGTTATACCTTAGACAGCTAGCTGCAACCTTTTCTGGTATTTCAAAAATAAAGCTAGGGTTAGAAATATGTATATAACTGTTTTTGTTTTGTTTAGGCAGGGGTGACCTCTTAAGAACTGGACTAACATGGGCGCATTTGAAATTATCGGGAAAGTTGCCAGAGCACAGTGAAGCATTGATGATATTTGTTATACGTATGAGTAATGAATCGAGTCATGCTTTCATCGGAAATGGATGGTAGAGACGCTTCGTAAGAGACAAATAGGAAGATTGAACCATGTCTTTGCAGTATTTCTTGTGTGCATGGGATTTATTTTAATAAACATGTAAAATTATTGACTCAAATCGATATATATATATATATATATATATGTTCCATCGTGTAATGTGTGCTTGCTGCTTTCTTCACAGTGTTTTTCTGCACACCAGACATATGTCACACATACTAATGTCTTTGTCCATCACCGTTTTGCATTCAGAAGTTGATATTGTTTATAAAAGAGAAATCGATTGTTACCTTTAAGTGAGTTCTACTTGGCCGATTATGTACTGGAATGAAACAACGCCAATTCGTCAAAGAGCTCTAATCTGAGTAATAATAATAATAATAATAATAATAACAATAAGATAACTTCTATTGCGCCTAAATCCTTGGAAACCAAGCTCAGAGGCGCATCAAAACAAAAGGGTTGGTCAATCTCAAAATCCATAAGTAGTTTTCCAGTTGTCAACAGATGGGTCAAGGCGCTAGGGAGCTACGGTGGGTAAGCAAGGTTGTAAAGATACGTTTTTAAATGACGATGGAATTTTTTAATATTTTCAACTGATCTAACACTAAGAGGAAGCATATTCCAAAGAGTTGGTGCAGCAACAGAAAAAGCCCTAGTTCCAATGTTAGTGTTGACTCTAGGAACAAAAAGTAGGTCAGAACTAGATGATCGAAGCTGGATAGGTTTTCTTACAGGAGTAAGCAATAAATGCAAATAAGAGGGTTGCTTATTGGACAGTGCCTGGTATGTAATGGTACAGATCTTAAATATAATACGATATCGTACAGGAAGCCAATGCAAAGACTTCAAAAATGGTACAGAGCGAGAAAAACGAGGAGATCTTATAACTACTCTTGCTAGACAATTTTCGACACGCTGAAGTTTTGTGATATCCTTGCTAGCTATATTATAAAGGAGGGAATTGCAATAGTCAAGTTTGCTGCTAACAAGCGCTGTTGCAATAGTCTTAGCAACAGAAAATGACATATATCGACGAATACTGCGAAGATCACGAATATGATAAAAACAGCAGCGACATGTTTGAGATATGTGTTGTCGGAAATTGAAGTTACTATCAAAGATCACTCCTAGATTCCGCAACGGGGTTGCTGGCGTGATATACTGATTCAAAATATGCGTAGGAAAAAACCATCCAGTTTACAACGCTGCATTGGAGTACCAATAATGATCAATTCAGTTTTATTTGCATTTAATTTCAACTTGCTGTCAGTCATCCAGTGGAAGATATCTTGAAGGCAATCACTAAGTTGGTTAAGGGAGCGATTTGTATCCGGGGTAGCCAACGAAATGTAGATCTGAGTATCATCAGCAGAAAGATGATGATCTAAGTTATGTCTTTGTATAACAGAGCTTAGTGGCTTGGTGTAAAGAGTAAAAAGCAAAGGCCCAAGAACAGAACCCTGGGGAACACCAAATAAAGCCGGCAGTGCAGCTGAAAAGCAGTTCCCAATCTTTATAGTTTGGTATCTATCAGTTAGATACGAAGAAAACCAGCTTAGAGCTGTGCCAGATATGCCGTACCACTTTAATAGGCGTTCAATGAGAATGCTGTGATCAATCGTGTCAAACGCGGCAGAGAGATCTAGTAAGGTAAGTGCAGTCACTTTACCATTATTAATGTTCAAGTTAATGTCATTATGAACCTTTAAGAGGGCAGTCTCTGTTGAATGAAACTGCCTATATGCTGATTGTGACACATTAGTTAAGACATTTGTGCTAATGTGAGACCTTAGACGACTTGCTACAACCTTTTCTAGTATTTTGGAAATGAAGCTGAGATTAGAAATAGGTCTATAACTGTTTAGGTCTTGTTTAGGCAGAGATGACTTCTTAAGAAGTGGTGTGACATGGGCATATTTAAAATCATCAGGAAAACAGCCAGAGCAAAGTGATGCATTTATCATATTTGTTATAGGTCCAATTAGTGTATCGAGACATGCTTTTAGCAGTATTGTTGTAAATGGATCAAGTGCACAAGATTTATTTGGGGAATACATAATTATTTTCCTAATTTCATCAACTGTTGCAGGTTCAAATGATACACGTTGATAATTTACTTGTGGAAAATCCACACTGACATTACTTATATTATGACGTGGGAAAGCAGAACGAATAATACTGATTTTATTCTTGAAGTGATTAGAGAACGAATCACATAGAGACTTAACTGACACATGATCAGGTAGCGATGGAGTAGGCCGTCTGTGTAGAATGTTATTGATGCAGTTCCATAACTGACGCGGATTATCAGACTTATTTATGACCATATTTGTAAAATAATCTGATTTAGCTTTAGCCATTTGTCTGATAGAGAGGTGACATTGCTTAGAATAGCGCGATCTATCTAATGGCGAGCGTGATTTGCGCCATAGACGCTCTAAATAACGACGACGCCTTTTAGATAGTATAATTTCGGAAGTCATCCATGGAGCCGGTGGCCTTTCTGACACCCATTTGGATTTATAGGTGCATGTTTGTCAAGTAATGCATTGCGTACTTGACAGTACTGCTTATATAAGTCAGATAGATGTTTTTTTTTTGATCTGTGATAAGGTCAGATGTAAGAATATCAGCCATTAAAGCTGTAATGTCAATCCTATGAATGGCTCTGTAAGACACATTGTGTTTCGATCGTAGAGGGGCTATAGAACCGTTAATATTGGCAATGACAGTATGGTGGTCTGATAACCCATCTGAAACAGTAGGTGCTTGGATATTATTACAAGTTGAACGGGTTATCAAGAGGTCAAGCCAATGGCCATGTATATGTGTCGAAAAGGTAACATGTTGTTTCAAATGATGCCAGAATATCATCAAACGTAGTTGTAGTTGAAGAAGGTATATCCAAATGTAGATTAAAATCACCAAGAATGTAAAATTCTGAATGAATAACTGCCACATTTTCCAACATATCCTGAAAGTCTTCAAAGAAATTGGCCGGATATCCTGGAGGGCGATAAATACAAACAAAGTGTGCGGAGAAAGAAGAATCTGAAATTTCTGTACAGATGGACTCAAAACTAGAGTATTCAGGGTTAGAATGTAATTTAACTTTGAACTGCTGTGATATAAGAAAGCCAACACCACCTCCACGGCCGACTAAACGTGGTCGATGGTGAAAGGTGTAACCAGAAGGGGAAACGTCAGCAATGCATGCATGTGTATCATGTGGTCTGAGCCAGGTCTCAGTTACAGCTAGAATATTTATTTTCTTTGAAATTAATCAATCACAAAGTGAGGCTGTCTTATCTCGTACAGATCGAACGTTTGTAGTGGCCACCCAAATGTTTCGTCTAACAGATGGACCAGGATTGAGACTTACATCTCCTGCTAGTAATAAAATTATTGCTAATTTCAATGTTGGCGTAGAGCGGAAATTTCTGCACAGATGGACTCAAAACTAGAGTATTCAGGGTTAGAATGTAATTTAACTTTGAACTGCTGTGCTATAAGAAAGCCAACACCACCTCCACGGCCGACTAAACGTGGTCGATGGTGAAAGGTGTAACCAGAAGGGGAAACGTCAGCAATGCATGCATGTGTATCATGTGGTCTGAGCCAGGTCTCAGTTACAGCTAGAATGTTTATTTTCTTTGAAATTAATCAATCACAAAGTGAGGCTGTCTTATCTCGTACAGATCGAACGTTTGTAGTGGCCACCCAAATGTTTCGTCTAACAGATGGACCAGGATTGAGACTTACATCTCCTGCTAGTAATAAAATTATTGCTAATTTCAATGTTGGCGTAGAGCGGGGGATTGGCAGTAACTTTCTATTATAACAAACATGAAGACATGGCAAATGATGCAAAATTGAAATAGAATGATGAATTTTAGTGTGATTAGGAAAAAGCACATTAAGATGATTAGATCTCAATGGTTTGCATAAAACAAAATCGATATCCCTTACAGCAACAGAGCAAGACAAGCAGAAAACACCCAATAAGAATAATGGTGACATAATTATGTTAGATTATTATCATATTTAGTAGAAAATAATAGACCAAAACCATATCATTTTATATCATATAGATAATAAATAGTAAAGAATGTTAAACCCAGAGCTAAGGCTAAGCCTACGGCGTAGGTAAAAAACTAAATTATATTTACAAGATCCGTAGAGTCTCAATTTTAACAATAAAGCCTACTTTATTTAATTAGAAAATGTTGAACCGGGGCCAACTCCGGCAACTAAATTGAGACTTACAGGCCTATTACGGGAGGAAGAACTATTTATATTTATTATAATTCACTCAGGCTGCCGTAGTCTTAGTCTTAGTCTTAGTCTTAGATAGGCAGAAACTGACTGTAGTATCAATCACTCAAAGACAATTAACTGCAACATGATTCCTTTTTAAATACCGTACTTATTGTAATAATATAAAATGCCAATAGTAATCTAAAATGTCATCTGAAAAAACCCACAGGCACCATGTTTTGTAACTTAATCATTTAATAGTATAATATGTGCAAACGAAAAAAAAAAAAAAACTAAACATTGCCGACCGGCGAAAGTGACCGATAATCATAACGGCTTTAACGCCGGTTTTATTAAGTTGAATATGACAGGACCAAAACTTGTTAAAATATGCTTATAATTTAAATATACTTAGCTTATGGTTGAATTCTTGATTCTGTAGCGCTTTACAAGTTACATAATATTAAAAGTAATCTATTCAAAATAATTAGTATGCTATAAATGAACATTAAACGAAGGATAAATTTTGAAAGTAAACATTATGCCACGCCCCATAGCGACCCAAAATCCAGTACGGAGTTGAGTCTGAGTTTTTTCACTGGGCTCTCTATTAGACGGCTCTCCGAGTTTGATAGAAATATAAGGCGATTAACTGACCTGTACCCTAAGCTTGTTCCCGGTTTCAGTACATGTGGCGTGTGTACCATGAAGACGTCCGGAAGTACGACGAAGTTAAATCTGCAACATGAACATAGTGCCAAACGACATGTAAAGATGCAACGTAGTCCATGGACATAAATAGCACACCACTGATTTGTTTCCAGAATAGTTGTAAAATACCAGCTTAGAAACATATTAAAAGTCCGCAGGTTTCTCCTATGTGCGTTCATCACAACAAGCGTAGCACAACACAAACACACACAAAACACACAACACACACAAAAAACACACAACACACACAACACACACAACACACACAACACACAAAAGACACATAACACGCTGACACAACACACATACATGAACCATATAAAACAGGTACAGCACACACACAAAACAAATACAAAATATATACAAAACACATATACCACACATATACACAACACATAACACACACACACACACACACACACACACACACACACACACACACACACACACACACACACACACACACACACACACACACACACACACACACACACTCACAACAAACACAAGACAAACTTACAACACGCGCACAAAACACATAATACACACAACGCACACATAAAATACAACACACACACCAAACAAATATACAACGCACACACACAACACATATAAAACTCACACAACACACTCGCAAAATACATTTGTAAATAACCTTCGAACACTTGTAGACCATTTCCAGACACACATGTAGTCAATCTTCACACATTTGTATACATTTCTATACCTGCTTCACACAGATGAAGACGACATTCACACACACACACACACACACACACAACATACACATCCACACACAGCACACATACA
>CM034541.1:39307021-39394521 GCA_020002185.1 Paraescarpia echinospica
AGACACATACAACACAAGTACAACACATACAACAAACAACACACACACCCACACCAACAGACACACACAACACACACACACACACAACACACACACAATACACATAGTCAACACACATACAACAAATATACAACACACACAACACACACAACACACACAACACACACAACACACAACACACGACACACACCACACAACACACATACACACACAACAAACACAACACACACAATACACACGCACAACACGCAACACACAACACACACACACAACGCACACACAATATATGCACACACAACTCACCCAAACACCCAATACTTACTAACACACACCCATACAACACACATACACACATCACACACACACAACACACACAGAACACATTCAATCATTTAGCACACACTCACACATACCCACATAATTTACACACAAAACACACAGAAACACAACACACATACAACTCACACAAACACATACACACACGCAACACACACGCAGATGTACCACACCACACACGCGCGTAAACATTCGCACATACACGCGCACACGCACACAACACAAAACATACTCACCCACAACACACGCACAACACACACACACACCACACATACAACACACATAATACACATAAATCACACAACACACACAACACACATATACAACACACACACATACACAACACACACACAATATACACACACAATATACACACAACACATACACACACGACACATACACAACACACACATACAACATACACAACTCACATAACGCAACACACATCACACATACAACACACCTACAACACGTAACAGCACGCACACAACAAACCCACACAACACACACAACACACACATTCAACACATAGACATACAACACACAGAAACACATGCAACACATTCAAACACACACAAACACACACACGCACATGTACCACACCACACACGCGTGGCGTGAAAACATGCACACACACACACACACACACACACACTCTCTCTCTCTCTCTCTCTCTCTCTCTCTCTCTCTCTCTCTCTCTCTCTCTCTCTCTCTCTCTCTCTCTCTCTCTCTCTCTCTCTGTCTCTCTCTCTCTGTCACCCACATGTAGATCTTACGCGGAAAGAAATTTGATCAATAATCTCCCCTTTCTCTGAATTTAATATTTATTTTCGACGTTATGCAATTCGTTTATATGTACTCTAAGTCACCGCTGTACCAACACCCTATGTTGTTGTCATAAAGTTGACTTGGCTTAGCCTATTATCACGTAGCCTAACAACACGGTGTCTGGTTATACTGTGTTCGGACCAGCTATTCTTAGTAAGCACAAAGATAGATAACGAGAGGACAAAGTACGGAGGTGACACATATCTCAATGCACTTGGGTCCCCGCTCACGTGACCACATAACCAAAACCTGATACAACCGACACCTTTGAATTTGAGCATGAGTCCTCTTGCACGTCTTCAATTAATAAAATACGGTTTCGTGTATGATATCACACACGCATGCATATGCTAACAGGTATACAAATCAGTATACGCTTGTATCTTTTGTCAATAAAATACGTGTGCACTCGTATACTCTCGTGTTTCGGTTGTTTTTTATACATGCGCATACACACATCGATACACACGCACCCCTCTAATATGAGGCACCGATCACTCTCCCTCTTATCCATGCACCCGCTAGGTGAATCCCTAATTACCCCTAATTACTCCTTATTTACCACTGCATATCCTCCATTTCCCCTCATTTTACCAGCAGGAGGCATTACCTCCAGTACATTCCACCAGGGGCACTACCTTCACTCACGTGTAGCGCCGTGGTGCAGTGGCTAGAGCTTCGGACTCTCAACCGAGAGAACCATGGTTCGAATCCTGCGCGGCGGTGTCGAACCTTGGGTAAGTTTGTTCACTATACTTTGCTCCAGTTCACTCAGCTGTATGAATGAGTACCTGGCTATAGACAGAGGTGGATATTTGTGTACGAACAGTCTTCGCGCATTAATTGCAGTGTGGCTGGATGCTTCCCAGAGAAGTCGAGATGCTGTTCGATTGAATTGGCCTGCAGGGAGTAATGCGCTATATAAGAACTTACCTCTTTTATGTGACTACGCACACACACGCAGATACAGCTGAGACAGGAGCCATCTTAGAATGTCACCCTGGGGCACCGACAGCCCCCAATTAACGATTACAAAATCCAAGATAACTACCGTCGCGTCTATCACACCGTGAATAGCTGTAGTTTTCTTTGTTATCATGGAAATGGGGGTCTGAGACTTGGTGAAAAAAAATTGAGAATATGTTTTACCCAGTAAGATCCAATCTATCCTTTGGGCAGAAAAAATTGCACCATTTGCATGAATGAAAAATCTAGTCCTACAGACGCGAAACAAAAATGTGAATGATGCATTTCATCATCCTATATAATAAACACCAGGCAGTTACACTCTACTGATGACTTTGGTACACTTTCAACCTTATACTGCAACAGCACATAGGGAAAAGGTTATTTTGGGAAAGAAATTGTTTCACTCCCAATTTGTATACAAGTGTTCCATTTTTCGTGTATCAAGATAACATTTTCTAAATTTACATTGTTTCTTTTCCTGGGAGCCTGTAATCAAAGTACATTTTGTTGTTTAATATAATCTAAAAAATAAGGTAAAATTGTATCGTATTTGTTAATCTATTCTTCTTCATTTCAGCATATATCTGCGAGACGTAGCTGCCCGGATAATCCCATGATTCGCTGCTCTGTCTGCCGTTCGACTCCTTGCTCTCACGATGTCGCTGATGTCCTGCTCCCATCTATCTTCTCCTTGGTCTTCCCATTCCTCTCTTTCCCTCCATATTGCCTTCTAGGATTGTATTCTCTAAGGAATTGTGTTTTTTGATGTGGTCAAAATAACTCCGTTTTAGTTATTTTATTCTATTCACTAGTTGGCAGTTCTTTATGTCAAATTTTTTAAGGATCTCTGCATTGGTTGTTCCTGTTATCCATGCCACTCTTTGGACTTTTCTGTAAAATGTCATCTCAAACGCTTATATTCTTCTCATGTCTTCTTTGTTCAGTGTCCACGTTTCGCTCCCGTGTAGAGCTGTTGGGAAAACGCACGTTTTTACAATTCTTATCTTTGTTGGTATGTTTTGGTCTTGCCTTTTTAAATGTCTACCAGAATATTTTATCATCTGCTATTATCCATCGCATGGTAATAATAACCTATATGTATGTATACGTTATAGTTGTCTCTCGCTAGCCAAGGAAGACAATGTGCTGTGCAGTCATGTGTGGATCCGCATGTGGCTCCAAAGTCCTATGAATATATGTATGCATTTTATAACACAATTATGTTCTGTTTTAGATATAATATCATAAAAACATCATATTAGATGCTCCGTACTTGACGTACGCAACATTATGATTGGTGTTCCTGACATTTCAAAAATAATCTCCCATTGAAGAAGTACTTTGACGGTATCAGTTTGGGACTGATAAAGACAGCTTCATAACCTCTACAAAACATGGATTTTATTCGCTGCACAGCATACATCATCTCAGCACATATTCCACCTGGTTATACATGCAACCATACTTAAACTAAATTTGTATTGACGACTTAAATAGCACTGCTGGGCATACACAAGATGGTACAACATAGTGATTTAAAACTACAATAAAGATAATTGCACTAGTTGTTTTCTCAAGGAAAACATTGACCCATATCTGATTGTAACACTAAAGTATTTAGTTTAGTTTCAGTTCAAATTTACGTAGTGCTATATTTATTAGTGAAATTACTTTAATTGACAGGTGGATATAAATCAATTCTGTTCTTGTTCTTGTTTTGGAATAATTGCAACGCAAGCTTACCCAGATGGCAGCGTCCTGCTGATATATGCATGAATATTGCTGGTTCGGCAAGGCGCCCCAGTTGCATAAAAAGTACAAAGGAGGGCACAACTTCTTCGACTGCCCGAAAGTAGCAGCAAATGGAGCCACTGAGAGTTATGATATCACAAATCAACAATTAATCGGTGAATGAAGTCTCCAGATTCCACATGACACAATTCTACCAATGCATGGACAATATTGTATATACAATACTAAATGTGTGCACGCGACATTTATAGGCTTAGGAGAGTCTCCGACTGCCACACAGCCACAGAACAGCAGCTAGAACCATTGAGAGGTGATTGTAATATCTCCAATTGACAGTTAATCTGTCTGTGGAATGTCCAAATTGCACATTATATCAATCGACCAGCGTACGACATGTGTAGGCTTTAGAGCGCCTTCAACTATACACTCACCTGTAATATCAAATACGGATCACATAAAACCTCATAAACATGTTGTGTAGTGAAAACAAGCTGAATGTCCACGTTATGAACATTGTAAATTTTACCAAACTACATATCTTGTACGAATTATGGCTATACCCCTAACTAAGACTGTTAGCCACGTGAACTTTGTTCACTTAATGCAAATACTTTTCTGTACATAAGTATATGGAATATTAGGTCACATAAGTAATATGTAATATTTATAATTAAATGACATATTGTTTTATGAATCTGAAATGTTAAAACATGTATATTTCTATACACGTAATTATATTTTCTATTCTCTCTCTTGGTATAACACATGTAGCGAGTGAGTATCTGAAGGTGGAAACAGAAGGAGAGGCAGGCCGACCTAAGACCTGGCGCAAGACATTTAAAGAAGATCTGGCAGAAATGGAAATTACCTGGAATGAGGCCAAACAAATTGCGAAAGACAGTAATGGATGGAGAAAGCTCGTCGCCCGATGTCCCGAAAGGAACATGATGAACTCTGTCTAAGTAAGTAATTAT
The DNA here is from genome assembly GCA_020002185.1 of Paraescarpia echinospica. Lineage (NCBI taxonomy): Eukaryota > Metazoa > Annelida > Polychaeta > Sabellida > Siboglinidae > Paraescarpia > Paraescarpia echinospica. Next base: position 39,311,881 of record CM034541.1, read on the forward strand.
ATTGTATTGTGAAATGCTTTCCAGCAATAATGTTTGTTGTTTTCCCTTGCAACTCCGCAAAGGTCATACATATGGTGGAATGAGGAGGAGACCATGCTAACCACATCATATTTTTAACAGAGTATGACCGATAGAGGACGATTACCTGGTTAGTTATTCTACTTGTATACAACTAGGACGCTTTTAGCTGATCTGGGCACAAAACATAATAGAGCAAAGTGAAGAAAATGCTATGTTTATAATTGTGAGTGAGGTCACGAAAAGTGGAACACTATCATTTTCTAATTTTCTGAGCTTACCTATTCAGTTATTAATATGAATATCCCATTTATTTTTTAAAGGATAAAACATGGTCTCATCTGCCAGGAAAGACAACTTTAGCATGTTTCGTCACGATTTGCTATTTGAAGACCTAACAATGGGGGTATTTTGGCATTAAAATGTAAATATATTTGATGACAGCATTTCAAAGCTAAAACCAAAAAAATCAGGAATATCTGGATGCCTCCTTTTATTTTAGGTATTGAGTATATACTCCAAGGTATATTTTGGTGAAAAAAGAAACTGTCTATTCCCACCTTAGTTATTGGGGTGAAAATTTAGCATTGCTTTCAAAATACAATAGATTTGGGTGGTAGCTGCTCTATAATCTATCTAAACTAAAAAGGAATGTAACTAAATTAACATTAAACAATGTTTTTCTGCCCCAGAAACCTTCCTCATTTGATTTCTAGGAAAAGAAGTTGAACAAACATTTATAACGTCCCGAATTCCTTCCCCTTATGTCGAGCCTGTCACGACCTATTTCCCCCAAATAAGGAGGAAATAATGAAAAAAATAAGCTATTAAGTGCTATACAATGTGCGATAAATTGTTCACTTCTTATTTTCATACAACTGTTCAACTTTTCGTGACTTCACTAATATGCAGCTATTAAAGTTAAAACAATATAACTACTGCAATAAAATTTCATGCTAGCGTTTTACTATTTAACACACGTATATTTCATGCACCTGAGACTGGAAACAAATACATCATTGATTCTTTTACTAACAATTTGTATTGACCCAGGTGTGAAGGATGTTGCACCATGAAGTTTGATGATGCTTGGACAGATGTAAAGATTTACATCTGCTTCAAAATTGTAATGTGCTACTCTTAAAATATAGATTGGAAGGTTACATTGAGTTATGTTTTGAATTGTTAAACAATAATGTATATTTAAATATGTGCAATGATGCAATATACATTTAGGTAACCCAATAATAGAAACACAATTGATTCACGTTAACAAATGTTGTTTCTGCACAATTGTTGCACCAACGTTTCTTTCAACAGAAAACAACAGAGATAGAAGCATTCGAAAAGACACAATTGGACCATAAAAAGACACAACTAAACAACACGAATAAAACACGAAGCATCAGCTATTAAAGAACAGACTTGACCGATTAACAACATATTTATAGTAAAACCATGACGGTATTGATGGCATGCAGTCAATGCTGGTATGGATGGCATGCAGGCCATGATGGTATTGATGTTATGCAATTCACAGAGGTATTGGTAGTATTCAAGCCAAGGTAGCATTTTTATACAAGTAGATCAGAGCATCAGATGCAACTGTCTATATTTAAATGCAAATGTCTCACAAACTTGATGAGTTACAGTTTACTATTTGTCCATTGATAGAAATTAAAGTGTACAAAATGTAATAATATAGGATTGTATCCAATGTAATTTGCAAATTTCGTAAAATCTTGTTTGCATCATTCAGTTGATTCAGCATTTTTGATTGTTTCTAAATTAAATGATCTACAGCAAGCATGTTACTATGAATCTATGTAGTATACTACTTTCATTGTTCCAATGATGATGCAAAAAATGCAAATATGTAGTATATCAACGTTAGTTACCATCTCTGCATGATGACATATGTAATTGTAATTAAGAATTTAATTATTTATTGGGGTAGTTATATATTATACAGTAAGTTACACATTTGTTAAACATGTCAATCATATTACCCTTTGGAATACTGTTTTATTCAAATAAAGTCGAACAGTGCCCCTCAAAAACGTTGAGCAACGAAATGAACAGCTAGAAATAAAATACATTTTCAAATGAAGCGAAACAATAGTGTATCATTGACTGGAAACTGACAGGTAAAGATGAACACAGAATAGGAAATAATGTTACGCTACAGTCCAGAACATAAATATTAGGTTTGTTTCCATATTGTTCAAATAGCACAAAAAGTCCTGTAGAAAATATATAAATCTGGGACATAGTCACATAGTGCTCGTTTGGATGCTACATTTGTGTTGCTATGGATTTTGGTGGTCAAATTCAGTTATGACTTGATGCATAGTGTACGCTGTACGCACATATTGATTTTTTTTTACAACAGTGCGAATGACGAATCTACATACATAATGAACGTGCTTGGTGTCACGTAGACCCATTATGTCACCCTATTATGCAACGGTTGTGATTGACAGGTATGTTCCTGAAGTTTTATAATTAAAAGATGGAAAAGAAACAACTAAGCTTTTGTTTTACTATAGCACACGAAAGATAGCTTGATCAAGAACCACCCGATACGTTCATTTAATTATAACAGTTATTCATGAAAGTGCAACAACCGACCAAAGAGAACGCATTAAACCTTGATCTTTTTTTTTTATGAATCCAATTATGGCCGCTCGATAATAGGTTATGCTATGTGTGCACGGGACTGGTGTGTTGTAGTACCAGTGCCTCTGTATACATAGAGCAGACGGTGTAGCCGCTCAACAGACAGTTTATGCATTCACTCTACAACTAACATGGCCGCGTCTGAAGAGAAGATGAATACGAAACCGTCTTGGTGAGTTTTGATGCTCTTCTCAATAAAGTACCAGACGGTAGAAAGTAAACGAGGTCTTAACAATTGAGGCCGTAGCTTGTCGATCTGGATGCGTGTATCTCGGCTGCCAGAAATATGGTCAGAAGTTACATAGGTTTAAAACAGGTCAAATGCCATGCATATCACACGGTCCGCACACAAAGCCGACCCACTATTTTCAATGCGTGTCATGCTTAAAACCAGCAACAACACAGAAAAACCAGAAACAGAAGCCATTTAGACCGCCAGGTTTGGGAAACTCTATTTAATGAGGCGGTCAAAGAACACGTTGAGTACAAGCCTAAATACCTAGCGTTCCTGAAACCGGGCCAACATCGCGACGTGGCCCAATAAATTATAGGTACACGTCTTGTAGTCTCCTTGATAAAGGCTACTTGAGGAGACCTCGTGTCGTAATGTATTTTTTAAAGATAATACATATATTTTTATATTATCACCTTTTATATATTTAAAGACAATTATTAATATTTCTGTAAATTATATTTTATGCCTGTTTAAGCTTGATAGGTCATAATGTATACCTGTATTTAACACCTATTTATGAAAATTCCGTAGTAGGTCGTAATGTCTGAGTGTACCTTTAAAGGTGAGAGATAAAAATAGGTCGTAATGCTTGTGGGTATTTTTAAAGACAATAACTGTATTTAAACTTCCGTAGTTAACCTATTCATGTAGAAGGTCGTAATGGACAGTAAGGTAGACTTATGTTTATAGCTTTGTATGCATTAACGTGTATTTTATATTTAAGCGTTTTGACGTTGTCTTGTAGTCTTGAAGCGATATAAAACCAGGCGGTATAGCGCGACGAAGGCATGATTACCGTAAGGGGCTTTCTGGTTTGGTACAACAACAGAGACGTGACCTCATTATTGTAGGCCGTAGTTAAGCAGTTCGCCTTTTATCAGCAGCGAGGCATCGACATGTTCAAAGACGGTATCAGCGTGTCAGGACCGACGCTGGTCTACCTGTTCTACCTTGTTTAACGAGCCGAACACGGATCTGCAACACCTCGTGCAATCCCAGATCGTGGATGCCCCTCGATTGTGTTTTCACGACTTCACGAAGCTGATGTCACCAAGCTACGTCAGGTCAAGTACGACGAAGCCGCCCAGACGTGTTGCTCTATTGTAGGCTAAGACGAGAACGCCAGGTATCTCTGGGCTCTCACCCAAGACATGCCGACGGGTTGGTACACGCACGGTCGCGAGTAGAACTCCTTTCGCCCGGAATCGGTGCGCTGACACGGTCGTACGTCCGCGGAATGCTAGGCGGCACGGAGGGGCTACACATACGTCACCAGCTCAACGGTAGGGAGAAGCGAGTAGGCAAGTACCTCTTCGACGGATGGTGCCGGAAGACGCGGACGGCGTACCAGTCCCAATGGTCCTTCTTCCATGGTTATCCGTACACGGGGAAGGAGAAGAAAACCTTGACTTACTTAAAGCAATTGCCATGCTCGGATTCGACCGTGGGCAGTTCTCTGACGAACATTCTCCAACTGGAACGAATCTGGCACATATGGGGGTGGCGGTGGTAATGTCAATGCTAGCAGTGGCCAGATCATGGGCGATGAATCAGACCACCGAATCTTCGGCCGTCCTCTTGCACCATCCTGCTGTTTTTGTATTAAAGTCATAGACTCGGCGGGCCAGGACGGTGCACGTCATGCAATGAATGTGTCCATATCAACGCAGCCGGCGTTGACCTAGGAGGGATTATGCAGTGGATTGGCCGGTCCTCTCACGCATAGAGCAATTGGTGATGTGTTGTTGCCAAGAGAGTAATAGACGACGCTGGCAGCGCATATCGAACACGTCGAGGCGACGGCGATCTGCGAGAGTTGTTGCCCAGGATTCAGCGTCATACAAAAGAAAATAAATAATCAGTGCACGTTACATATGTATCTTGGTTTTGATGCTGATGCGTCGTTTGCGAAAACGAGGGTTCGATAGGCGGCACATGGCACTGGCAGCTTTGGAGATGTCTTTGACATGTCTTTGGCTGATGATCCATTGTTTGTTATAATTGATACTAAATAGGTGAAAGAGTCCACAAATTCAACATGTACGTTTAAAATATGCAGTGGTGGTGGAGTTGTCGGATCGGCAGTGAGATCGGCAGTTACAGCCATGAGCTTGTGGTCATGCCCGCATGGTTTTCTTCTTCCTGAAATACTGACAAAGCTTGTTGTAGTATATTGATGGTGGAGGTGAATATGGCGAAGTCGTCGGCGTAATCGAGATCAGTCCGGATATAATGACCAAGCTTGATGCCAATGTCGTATGGGTTGGTCAGTAGGGGCATAAGGTGGGTATTGGCACTGTTTAAGAGATCGGGAACCAGAACACATCATTGTTTCAAACCAGATTCGAATACGAACTCTTCCGATAAAGAGGAAGCAAGGCGCACGGATATAAAGTGTACGGACGAGATCTCCGAGTTTCTCAGGGACTCCAACAAATTGTAGGATTTTCCAGAGTGCATGGCGGACACCGATTCAAAGGCAGCATTGAAGAGAACAAAGGCAATACTGGCACATTGACTAAGTTATTTTTTGTTCTACCAGTTGTCTGATGGGGATTGATTTGGTCAGTTTTGCTGCGGTGCTCAGTGAAACCCGCTTGTTCATCTGATCTGTAATGTTGTAGAGCTGGACGATTGCGGTTAAAGAGTATCATGTCAAAGAGCTTACCGGTTTTTGAAAGAAGTATGATGCCGCGGTGGTTGCTGCATACTTCCTTGTTGGCTTTGTTTTTCTAGAATGGCAAGATTATTCCACTCCTCCAGTCGTCGGGAATCGTCTTTTTGACCCACACGATGTTGATGATGTGAGTTAGCCATTATCATTGTGTCTCCACCACTTTTTAGAAGTTCGCTTGTGATTAAACAAATTCGTGGGGCGCTACTGCTCTTTAGATGCTTAAGGGCAGTTGCAACCTCTTCTCTTTTATCTGGGTCAATGTTGTAGTTGTCATCATAAGGGGCACTTTCGGGGTCAGCTGTGAGGATGGGATTTGGTGGGAGGCATGGTTTATTCAGCAAGTCATCGAAATGTGTTTTTCTCGGCCTAAGTATCAATAGTTGTTTGTGAGTTAAGTTCCATCAAGCCCTTGCACAGTGGTGGATTGGTTTTGTGCATTCTAATAGGCATGTCCTCATTTCACAATATATCGTGTGCCGGTCTTGATTAGCAGCGGTTCTCTAATTTTTTTCTGCTTTTTTGTTCCAACCAATTGTTTCTCCTTTTTTGTGCCAACTTGATTTTGGCCAAGGGCACGATTGTTTTCACGAGCAAATCGTTTCTGTTCATCTCTGTCTCTTTTTAGCATGGTAAATCTGCGCGCCTCGATGATTGCATGTATTGTGTCAGTTATTCAGCGTTTTTTTTCTCAACATGTGGTCATCCCAGTACGTTGGTGGCAGCAGAGTGCACGGTCGATTTGAATGCATCCCAGGATTCTTCAATGTTGGCGTCTTCTGGAAGATATGGTGGTCGTTGCAATAACACGGAGTAGCGATTTGAGATCTCAATGCGGAATTTTTTAACTACGGCGGCATTTTGGAGAGCATCGGTTGCTTTTGGTTCATGGCGACACACTTTTATGCGCAGACCCCGAGATTATAAAGCCGTACTCGGTGCTCAGAATTTCATGTTGAAGCATCGCTTTCACACCATGCTCATACTCACGGAGGTTATACATTTTTCTGAGCACGGAGTCGTTCTCAGACTTGAGCATGAAACGTCTAAATTCTGAGTATGCTATGGACCTTCCTCAACGCCGTGCTCAAAGCAAACAAAGATGGCAGCTCACGTAGAAATTAGTCGAATTCGTTATCCCAGTTCGATATTTTCGACAAGAAACCCAGCTCGATATCAGCGTCCGAGTCGCTTCCGAAATGTAAAAGTCCCACAAGGATTATGAGTCGGCGCAACAAATTGAGTTATTACATCACCAGCTGCGCTACCACGTCGACGCACTTACAAAACAAACAGCCGATACTCATTCGTTACAGTTAAGTGAACTGAGAGTCACCTTTCTTGCTTCCATCAGCAAGATTGTAATGAGACGATAACTACAATGTGATGATCTCTGAAGGGAAGGTGTTCTATTTTCTCCATTCTTGCAGGGAAAATGTTGCCCATGTGTTCAGTTGTACAGTATTGGTAAACTGCGTGTACACTGCACGCATATTGGAAAGAAGTACACATACATAAACTGTACCTATACACAAAGTACTCACCCCATCGCAAATACTTCTTCCAAATGAGATGCCTTGTCAAAGAATCGACTAACCAAATATGGCCAATACTTGGGTGTTAACGTCTTCTCCACGACCACGTAAGGTTCGTAGTTTTCTTTCCATGTGACCTGTAATTATGAACATAATGTCAGATGTATGTATGTATGTATGTATGTATGTTTGTATGTATGTATGTATGTATGTATGTATGTATGTATGTATGTATGTATGTATGTATGTATGTATGTAGGTATGTATATATATTATATATATATATATATATATATATATAATATATATATGCAGAGCAACAAAGCAAGTCCAGTATAGATTGAAATAGACCAACATAATGACATTTATATTTATTAATTAACAAAAATATGTATCCATCAATGCAATAATCGAATCACATCTTCACAGCATGCATGTCGGCCCCGATGGTATTGCTACAGAATACTTACAATTCACCGACCTATCAGTAGTCTCATTAATAGTTATACAATATTCCATAATTTTATCCGGCAGCTACCTGCTACAACTACTAACTATATCCCTACTGGCTAGTATTTACCATTCACATCGTATCGGTGAGGGTCGCTCCGTCTTCCTGCATATAGTTATATCACTACTTTATTTACCGCGCTAAAAACCCTGTGTATGTATAGGGTTCGTTGTCCCATCTGCTGACAACTGGAATACTGCTGATGGATATTGAGATTGACAAATCCTTATTTCTTGATGCGCCTCAGAGTTTGGTTACCAAGAATGTAGGCGCAATATAAGTATTCTTATTATTTTATTATTAGTCTTCTCCAAGGGAGTCCCTGAAACATTCCAGCGTACATAGTATTTCTCAGTTAGAATCCCACTATCCTTGGACCAGCAGAGTGTAGTAGCATGACCTGTCCACGAAAAATGGAGCACACCTACTCAGAATGTGTCTAGTTTCGAAAAGGCACATAGTTCTATATGTATATATATCAGGGATCGATTTGAAAACAATTACATGCATGTGCCCTACGATATAGAACTATGTGCCTTTTCGAAATTTGACGTGCCCCAAATCAGTTGATTAACATTTTATTAATTAATTTGCATGATAGTATGATCGCTTAGAAAACCTGGTATATTTGAACATTACATTTCTTTAATATTAGGCACGTAATCATGTTATTATTTAAATTGTTTTGAATTATATTCAGGGCTGCCTACGCAACATATTTCTGGATAAAACTATATAACCATCAATATCAATGTGCTAAGAAATGTACAGGTTTTTAAAAAACCTGTAACGTTACCAAACTAGACACATTTTGAGTAGGTGTGCTCCATTTTTCGTGGACAGGTCATGCTACTACAGTCTGCTGGTCCAAGGATAGTGGGATTCTAACTGAGAAATACTATGTACGTTGGAATGTTTCAGTGACTCCCTTGGAGAAGACTAATAATAAAATAATAAGAATACTTATATTGCGCCTACATTCTTGGTAACCAAACTCTGAGGCGCATCAAGACATAAGGATTTGTCAATCTCAATATCCATCAGCAGTATTCCAGTTGTCAGCAGATGGGTCAACGAACCTTATATATACACAGGGTTTTTAGCGCGGTAAATAAAGTAGTGATGTATATACATATATATATATATATGCTTGTATTGTCCCCAACTTTTGTTTAATAAAACAGACATGTAGTGAAACCATACCAAGAAAATACCCATATTAAATCATACAATTGTCGCAGTAGCTGTGGGGCAAAGTTTAATTCGACAATCCCAAAATAACCATACGAATGTACATATTTTCATTGTGTACGCTCGAATGTCCCAAAATCTATTGTATATTTGACACTTTTGGTTTTTGCAAGTATGCTTAACGTAATACAGCTTCTGTGACAACAAAGACACGCACACGCACGTACACACACACACGCGCGCGCGCACACGCACACATACGCACACATACGCACACATACGTACACATACGCACACATACGCACACATACGCACACACGCACACCACACACGCACACGCACACCACACACGTAGTCACACACACACACACACACACACACACACACACACACACACACACACACACACACACACACACACACACACACACACATATATATATATCGTGTGACAAGCGCCGCAGTGGCCGCTATTTATTTGCTCGGTGTTTAAAATTGAATTTTACTTATTTGTATAACTACGACACTGGTGAGATTTGAACATCGTTTTGATAACATTACCTGAATGCACGGAGCTGTTCGTTCGTGTTATTGGTTTTATATATGTGTGCATTTCTGCGACTTTTATTCCGGTGGCACACCAGTACCCAGGTTACCTACACTCGGCAGAACTATTCGCCCATAACATTGCGAGTGTCACTGGCGGATATGCCTCAGCCTTTGTTCGACACGTTAAAGGACAATGGAATTTGTGCGGTCACACGTGGTTGCAGAGCCGGTCACAATCGCCATCGTTCAATACGTCCAGTAATTGGACGTCGGCCCGGCTTTACACCCACTTACTACCAACGCGGTGTCAACAATACAAACATTGCACGAGTGAAACTGTCGTCTTGTCAAACTGATGACAAGGATTTTATGAATCGTTACTCCAACATTGCATTGATCAATGCAAGATCTGTTAAAAATAAGATGCTGACTATAAATTAGGAAATTATCCAACACGATTGGGATGTTTTGGCCATCACCGAGACGTGGCTAAAAAAACTGGAGACGAAGCGATTGTGACTGAATTGACGCCACCCGGCTACACATTCAATCATGTAGCACGTGCCTCTGGTCGTGGCGGCGGAGTTGTCTTAGTTCTTCGAAATACCTTCAACACCAAGATCCTCCCAAAGAAAAAACTAAGACGATTGCAAAGCGGAATTTCAGGAACATTGCAACAGATGCACTCCGAAACGATATCGAGTCTGCATATGCCGACATGACATACGCGAATAATCGAAAAGCAGAGTATTTTGTGGAGATGTACAACACTTGTCTCACTGAATGCCTTGACAAACACCGTTACGCAATGTGAAAGTAAGAGACAGCACACCACATCCCTGGTACGACTCTGATATCGACGACGCCAGGGATAAGAAGCGGAAACGGGAGAATGTGTGAAGAAGAACTAAACTGGAAATTCATCGGCAATTATATGTCACCTCTCGTGAAGAACGCACTGCTTTAATATCAGCACGCAAAACGGATTATTACCAAAACCGCCTGGACAAGGCAAACAACAAAACCATGTTTCGATTACTGAGATCGTTTGACGGCCACCGCATACAGGAACACCCTGAATACCACTTGGTGCGAAAATGTTCACGTTTATTTAGTGAAAACATTTACAAACTTCTGCCAGGTCTGCAGTGTTTCAACATCATCGATAGGCCAACAGATGAAAGACGTTCTTTCACTGACTGTATCCATGGGTTTGATTCAACAACGAACACAGAGATCACAGCGATTTGTGGTACTACTGGCAACACGTGCGCGTTGGATCCTCTGCCTGCAATTCAGCTAAGACACAATATCACAAGTATTGTGTCTGGCATCACACGGATTACAAATGCTTCTCTGGACGAGGCAGTCATGCCAAAGTCGCTGAAGCATGCAATTGTCCGTCCGCTTTAGAAGAAACCATCACTCGACAAAGACATTCTGAGCAGTTATCGACCTGTGAGTAACCTTACACAATTATCCAAAGTAATTGAGAAAGTGGTCGCGCTTAGGATAATGACGCATGTTTCTGACCAGCAAATGGTTGAGAGCTTTCAGTTGGCGTATCGAAAAAAACATTCGACCGAAACCGCGCTACTATGGGACTCGTTCGCATCTGATGCCGAAAAGAAGGCCTGAAAGAGCGCCACACAGATTGAGCCAATGCGTGACCAGCAACACATCTCTGGGCAAGAACCACTCCTCAAAATGGTAGATGTGTGATCGGGCCGTGGCAATCGGGCTATAATAACACATACATGATCTAGACATGTATACATGCAACTGTTCTTATGTAAGTCGTTGAGATGTTGATGGTTATCTACTTACAAGTTCTGCTCGATTATATAAGAAACATGATTCCAGTGGTTCATGAGTGAATGGAAGTTGGAGTGACCAAGTAATCTTATACCTGAACATCCCGTTGGACAAAGAACTGTTACAAGTTACATCAAAACAACCATGGACAATAATTACAAGGAACCATCTTGGTTCTCGTTGATTTTAGTACCGCCTTCGGTATTATCAACCATGACATCTTGATTAAGCGTCTACGTTTGCGCTATGGCTTTGTTAGAAAAGCGCTGGACTGGATGACATCGTACCTGCAAGACCGGACGCAGCGAATAGTAATCGGTTACCAATCGTCGAGTACTACTACTCTAACGACAGGTGTCCCGCAAGGCTCTGTCCTTGGACCACTGCCATGCTCATTCTACCTCCGCCACATAAATCAGGTTAGCCGTTTTTTACCCAAATCGACAAAGGCAGGCGTAGTCAATGCCATCATCACTTCGCGGATTGACTACTGCAACGCACTCTTGCACGGCACTTCTACAGTTAACAACGCGCGTCTGCAACGAATACACAACTCGACTGCCAGACTGACCTAGCGTCGTCCACGTAGTGACAGCGCCACGCCCCTGTTACGCGAACTTCGTTGGCTGCCTGTTGCGCGCAGAGTGGATTACAAGATACTGGTACTCACGTACAAAGCCATGCACAATGACGCGCCCGTGTACCTGTATGAACTCGTGCACCCATATCAACCGGCAAGAGCATTGCGCTCTGCGAGCAATAACATGTTGGAAGTGAAGTGAAGCGCACTCGTATCAAGGCTGGGGACGGCTCGTTCGCTCTAGCTGCTGCGTCCCTATGGAACACTTTACCAAGTGTTGTTAAAACATGTGGCACTCTCGCCAGCTTCAAATGTCGTCTGAAGACACATTTCTTTTATGTTTCATATTAATGTCACTCTAGATGAACACTGCCCTCTACAAAAAACAATTTTAATGAGTAATCGTATTTGTATAATGATTATTCATTATTCCTCACGTAAACTATTTTATATCAAATGTTTTACTATTTGTTGTTATTAATCATATATATTTATTTATTAGTTTTATTCTATATAGTTATTGTGCTAGATTGATTACTATTAATATTATTTAATTTTGACGAATAACTGCTATTTATTTACTTCTTTATTTAGAAATTTTACATTAATCAATATGACTGTATTTATTTATTTTATTCTTTACCACTAATATTTATTTTAAATTAATATACAGATACATATTTATTGCAATTCTACCATTTTCATGTATTTTAATATGTTGTGAAGCGCCACGAACAATATATATATACCAAATAAAATATATTATTATTATTATTAACGTAACTGCCATTGCGCCTAAATTCTTGGAAATCAGGTTCAGAGGCGCATCACAAAAAGTTGATCAATTACAAAAGTGATAAGCAGTAAGCAAATTGATGTTGACTGCATACGAATGAGAGCAAGCGAGGTTGTAAATATTTAGGCATTTTGTAGTATTTTCAACTGATATAACACTAAGAGGCAGCATATTCCAAAGAATTGGTGCAGCAATAGAAAGTCCCTAGTTCCAACATTACTGTTGACTCTAGGAACAAAAAATAAGTCCGAACTAGATGATCACAGCTGCATAGGCTTTCTTACATGAGGTAGCAGTGAATGTAAATAAGTTGGTTACTTACAAGAGAGTGCCTGGTGTGTAATGGTGCAGATCTTAACAAATATACGATATCGGACAGGAAGCCAATGCAAAGACTTCAGAAGTGGCATAAAGTGAGAAAAGTGCATAGACCGGGTAGCGAATTCTGTTTTCCTAAATAGTATATCCATCGCCGCGCCCAATTTGACCCATTTTCACCGTAGCCGTCAATCAACCGTTTAAGTTATAATTGCGCATGCGTGACGTTATCAAATTGGCTGTTTTGCTTTCGTTACTCTTCACGAATGCCACATTTGACATAAATTTTGAAGAGTTGAAGAGAAGTACGTAAATCAATAGATTGCATTTGATGCCCTGTGTAATTCTGTGTAACCAACACCGTCTAAAATATATAATTTATATTAATTAAGCTGATCAGTGATTTGTACGTGCGCATGCGTTTGTCACACTGGCTTGGCCTTGCCCTTGCGCTACCACTCTGCGTGGAAGCGCCATAAAATGTACATAATAAAATAAAAATTGTTTTGCATTAAAATAAATTACGGATGGACTGCAATGAACATTTTAGGAGCAGTTACGTTTCTAATTTATATGTGTCAATTTTTAATTAAAAATGTGTAACATAAATATGTAGGCTAAATAACTTTTATACAAATTCTACAAATCCATTGTAGTCCGCGAAGCGTTTATTTGGCCAAAGTATGCTATGTAGAATTATTCTGTAAGCACTGCAACTGTGATATAAAACAGTTTAATATTAAGGCTTAATTTTTTTGAAAGCATAACAATGTAAATTTTATATAAATATACATTTGTGTGTGTACGTGCGTATGCCATTCACACGAAACGTGCATACATTTCAACATCATAACCTTACTAATTATGTGGAATGTCAGACTCATATGCCGGTTTATCAGTGAAATTAGTTAAATTATTGTTGCGTCTATCTATCCCAGTAATATGTTTAATGTGTTTTACTGTTTTGCTAATTTGCATTGTTTTTCCTTATTCATGAGAAGACGGCTTTTGGATGTGACACAGAGTGTGGGACACATCAAATATGTCATCGGTCTGTAATCGTTATGACTACTTCTGATTTTATCTGAAAGGCCACAAGTACATTATAAATATTTACCATGGTTATAATTTTGCAAAAAATAAATTGTTGAGTTGCTTGTGACCTGAGACAAGATTAAATATATTCGCAATATGTATGTTGGAATGGTTTTTCAGCTTATTGGTGAAAACTACACTTTATTATTCATTAATTTCATTGCAATGCTGAGTTTGTAATGACATTGTTGCAGATTAAGTTGTATATTTTTGTAATTGTTGTCAAAATCTATTAGCTATTATAAATTGTTATTATAATATTTATTGTATGATTGAAATGTGTGTATTGTATAAGTTTGTAGGTAACAATATATTTTGTCTTTGTCTGCCGGAAGCTATGCTCAAATTTATGATTGAAATATGTGTATTGCATACGTTTGTAGGTAACCTTGTAATTCGTCTTGGATTAATTATATTAAATGTTTGTTTATTGTAGAATGCATTGCCTGTTGGGTATGACTATCACGTATGTTCATTCGAACGTATTGACGAGCATACTCTTCTGCCGGCATGGATCGGTTCGACTGTCAAGTGTTTGCCATCATGACACACAGTGCTGCTGGACGCATTCCACTGGGAATTCTCATTACCAAATGCATTTTTGGAAGAGGTGTGCGATGCCCACAAGTATTCATGACAGTCGACTGCGACACTGAAAGACAAAGTCTGGCCGTGTTTCCAGAATCGACACTGCTCTTGTGCACATTCCATCTTCTGCAAGCAATTTGGCGATTCTTGTGGGACTCGTTCGCATCTGATGCCGAAAAGAAGGCCTGAAAGAGCGCCACACAGATTGAGCCAATGCGTGACCAGCAACACATCCCTGGGCAAGAACCACTCCTCAAAATGGTAGATGTGTGATCGGGCCGTGGCAATCGGGCTATAATAACACATACATGATCTAGACATGTATTCATGCAACTGTTCTTATGTAAGTCGTTGAGATGTTGATGGTTATCTACTTACAAGTTCTGCTCGATTATATAAGAAACATGATTCCAGTGGTTCATGAGTGAATGGAAGTTGGAGTGACCAAGTAATCTTATACCTGAACATCCCGTTGGACAAAGAACTGTGGTCAGAAGATGTCATGTATAAATGGTTCGGACAAATGCGCAACAATGCGAACGTACAACATTCATGAACTTTAACTCCTCCAGTTGTCGTGAATTATTGATGATAACTTACATGTTAACTACCTCGATTTTGGTGACCCCATGTTCCTTCTTTTATTTCTCAGTCTTTATATAGGATCAGAATGTTGTGTTGTACCATTTTTCCCAGTCAATGTTTTAAAATGTTTCTTTTATACCTTTACAATCTCCTTCGTAATATTGAATATTTTATCGATGTATTACTTGTTATATCTGCATAACACCTGAATGTTACAATAAGAACAGAGTGAGCACTTATTTTCAAGAGAACGCTCATACTATGTCATCAATCATACCTTTTTGTTTGTTAAAACTAAGCAGAGGATGTGTGACTTGTTTCCTAATCATCCACTTGTGGGCAGCGTAACATACTGGAAGAAAAAATTGTTTCTTATGTTAGATTATGGATTACTGGTTGAGATTACTGGTTAATAGTATCTCTTATCTTAGATTATCGATTACTGATTGAGAATATATATTATGTTAGATTATGAATTATGGTTTACATTACTGGTTGAGAATATATATTATGTTAGATTATAGATTACAGGTTGAGAATGAAATATTGTAGCAGTCATAAGGCTGTTTTCTACATAAAACTGAAATTACTGTGCATGCTTCTATACCTCTCACTTATGGTACAACAATTCGCTGAGAATGCTTATATATTAAATAAATACTGCAATGCAAGCAGAATGTTTGTTTATATATTATAGTAATGTGTTCAAGTTAGTTTAGCCTAATGGTACAATTTTGATAAATTACTTTCCATACCTATCGATTTGTGATCTAATGTTTACTCTCTCTCATGATGTAGATGTGGAAATAAATGTTATTTTCTCTAAACGTGCAATTGTTACTTCCTTATTAATAACATTGGTTATCAAAGTAATAAACAATATTTATATTGAGAAACATAGTATAACGTTCATTTTCGTCGATTTACACGTCGTAATTGATATACAGTAGAAATAGCAATGGTCCCAAAATGGAATCCTGCGGAACGCCAGTTTAAACATGACCATATCCTGATACTACGCTATTACCGTTAACACATTGTTGCTTACCGCTTAAAAATATTTAAACCAATCACATACTTGGCTTCTTATTCCATTGTATATTTGCTTATACAACAGTATTTCGTGATCAACAGTGTCGACAGCCTTATTAAGGTCAAGGTAAACCCCTATAATTAATTCGCCATGTTCGAGATATTTCCTAATATTTTGTATAATTTCAATAAGCGCTAATGTAATGAAATGGACTTTGCGAAATAAAAATTGATGATTGCATAAAACATAATTTCTCTCCAGGAAGTCTAATAATCTTTTCAACATTATTTGTTATGATTCTATTGAAGACACTCGTTATACTAATTGGTCGATAGTTACCTTGTATACACCTTGATCCTTTCTTAAAAACCGGTATTACTTTTGACACTTTTAATGTTCGTAGCACAATGGCCTCGGAAAACAACAAATAACATAAGTTACTGTAACTCAGAAGATCATAAATGAAGTGGCATGAAAACTTAATTTTTTTCGAAGGACAGTTGTTAATACATTATAATTAGCTAGTTTGTTTATTTTATTGATTAGTTCTTGATGACAAATTGGTGGAAGAAACATAGTATTGTTTATCTGGTCACTTAGAAATAGCCTATATTCATTTCCATAATCATATGATTTTGACATTTCTTTACCAACTGTCGCGAAGTATTTGTTCATTTCATTAGCGATACTTTCATTACATTTTCATTAAGTGTTATTGACAACCAACTTTTTAATGATGGAAATGTTCCGTTTACCTTTATTAACAAGCTTCGAATGTTTTCCATAAATCCCTGTTAGAGTGCTTCGCTTGTAAGAGTAAATTACAGTAATATGGTTTCTCAGTCTGCCGTAAGATAGTTGTAAGCTTGTTCTGATACTGTCGATAATACTGTTTTATTGTTTTCATTTGGTATGTTGATATAGTTCTGATATAATGTAAAATAGTGTTTATCTTAATACTATTTATTATACATAAAGTATGCTGACGACACCACCCTTACTAGTACACTAAATACATTTAACGATTCAGATGGCCTGATGCGAAGTGAAAATATTAACAAAAAACTAACAACGATTTGCAATTGGTTGAAAGCTAATAAACTGTCACTGAACGTCAAAACATTCATGATTTTTTATATGCTTCAAAAGAAAGTAGAATACCCTATGTTACAAATACATGCGGCATACATTGAATGTGTAAATTATTTCAATTGTTTAGGCATCACAGTAAATAATCATCTAAACTGGCAGAGTCATACAAACAAAATATCTAAAACAAAATGCATATTAAATCAATGTAAAAACTTTTTACCACTTAATACATTATATATTATGTACACTGCTCTTATTATCCCTCATATTAATTATGGTTTATTTTATGGGGTCATCAGGCACATCGAATTTTCAAATTACAGAAAAAAGCAATACGAATAATATCCCTAAGTAAATACAATGCTCACACAAGTCCTATTTTTAAAAGACTTCAGTTGCTAAAGTTGGATGACATTTATAAAATGCAACAATTAAAATTTTACTATAAATTAATTAAAAATCTTTTACCCTACTACTTCAATGTTTTTTCAAACACACACATCTATAATATTCATCAGCACTGCATACGTGAAAGAAATAATCTGTATATGTCCAGATTCAAACATGAATTTGCGAAAAAACAATGCATTAGACACAACATAGTAGAGACAGTTAACAATACACCAAGTATAATCAGTCCTTGTATTATTGTTGCAGGTTGATACATTGAATAATTATCAACTATAAAAACAAGTCATATGCTATTCTGATTTGTGTCATATAAATTATGTGGTTGTTTATATTTATGGGGTGGCTCCTGTGCTAGCGATATTATTTATCTTAATGCGAGTCTCCCGTCATTATCTATTACTTACGTTATTCATTGTATATGTATCGTATTTATAGGTCAAATAAATTGATTCTGAATTCTAAGTATGCCTTTTTCATCCATTTTTTTCCTTGCAGCGTTTATTTGACATCCTGGTCAGTGGAACGCTTTAATTGAATATTTGGTCGGATTTGATTGTAAACATATCATAACATTCTTCAGTATCCTTACAGGACGTCATATTTTCTCAGTTGTATTCTCAAGTTCACGGATAAAACTTAATATATTACGTTCACTAAAAATCTCAGTTTGGGCCTGTCTCTGATGTCTTTAGCTTTAGATGTACCTTTTATAATAATGAAGTTAGGTAAGTGGTCTGCTATATCTACAAATAGGTTACATTTACAGTTAACTTCGCTGGTAATATAAGCGAAAACTGGGCGCGGTGGAGAGAACTGATGAAACTCGTGTTAACTAAAACAACCTGGTGAACTTCACTTCATTGCACTTCATCACCGCATATTGCAAGTTCCATGAGCAAGACGAGATGCCGCGTGGCATGCTCTTCCTAAACTCTGCAAACAAACATGTACAAAAGAGAGTCTACTGTTGACGACCTTGATCTATCATAGCCTCTGCATATCGCCAAGGCTCACGAGAGCAACACCGAATAAATGATGCAGGTATCACGCCTTGATGTCGACTTTTGGCAGCCAACGAAACTAAAAGCCAGTTGCAACAAACCAACGCTCCCTCGCAACGTCTCTACAAGACGGACGGAAGAGGCAATATCGGTGACGATGCGTGCAATAAGTGCGGGAGAAGTCACGCGGCTAGGGAAAGTTGCCCTGTACTGGAAATAACTTGCAACCATTGCGGAAAAATGAAGCACTTGGGCGTAATGTGCCACTGGACAGTTTTCAAACCAGGTTCAGTTGTACGACAGAAGCGACCAACGTGGCATGTGCATGCAATCGACTATTCCAACTACTATGCAGCCAGCCAAGTCGCTGCCATCGGATGCCTCACAGTTGGGGAACTGGGGAACAACCCTACACGACCCTCCATTTTGGGCACGACAGCACACCCATGAACAATGTGCTTCCCATCACAGTATTTGACAACATTTCCGAAGGCCGCACCAAGCGCTTGATGCCGATCAGTCTCATACTAACAGGATACGGTGGACTCGAGGTACCAACCACAGGCACTTGCAAGATTGAGGGCAACCTCGGGGGAAAACGCATTCCCTTGTGTTCTTCATCATTACTTCTTCAAGAGACTCATATCATCGGATTTAATTCATGCAGAGCCAAGGGACTGGTGCGAATTGAAGACCCCACGCTGTATATGACCCAGGCCGATGTGGCCACTGTGAAGGTGAAAAGTCCCCCGAGAATAGTGGACCTTGCTGACAAATATCCAGAGCTATTCCATGGCCTTGGAGAAATGTCGGCTGTCTCACACAATGTAGACCAAACCGGAATAACGCCCCGTGATACACACATGCATGCTTGCATCATTCGCTTTTCGGGACCGTACGAGCTAAACAAAGATCGTGGAAAAAGAAGAACGGATCGTTGCTCATTTGCTTAGATCTTCGCGAATTCAACAAGACGCCCAGACGCGAGCATTACTCTTGTCCGCCCGTGTCGCATGTCGCAGCTAAGTTGCGTCGCGCACATATGATTACTTTGCTAGACGCATCAAACGGCTATTGGAAGGTGAATACAATACACTACAATAAAATAACTTTATTGTATGTTGGGTTACATAAAATTTCCTTTAGGTTTGTTCATATACTAATTAAAAACATAGAGTTAGAAGTTTAACTTACCTATGTATGTATATAAGGTTAAGACAAGTACTAAGTTCGAGGTAATCACATAATATTCATATCACATGCACAATAGGATATACTGATAGATCACAATCACATAGATAAGTAAACCACAATAGATAAGTAGATAAATAGATAAGTAAACAGGTAAACAAATAAACCACAGGAGGATAACGTCTTTCATACAAGTAGTACTGTAAACAATCAAGCTAATATATGGAGTCAGAGTAAATACATTATAAAATGGTAAACATGATAAAATGATAAGCATTCTATCACAGATTATGATTATTAAATTAAAGACATATATATATTGCAAGAGATTATTATGAAGGCACAGTCATGCCTAAAACTCCTAAGATTCATTTATTTATGCACTCTTTTATTATTAGCATGCAGTCCTTAAGTTAAATAATAATCCAGATAAAAGAAGAAGAAGAATGGCGTTACCAAGACTAGACGTCTGGCGCCGGCAAGTTACAAGTCACAGTCACTGTGTAGCCACGACATAGACACTGCAGGACACTAAGGCACAAACAGCACAGTATAATGATATAGAATGTACCATGGAGGGGGGCTTAGAGTGAAACAGTAATACTGATCCAGCAGAGTATTGATCATACAGCAGTTTAAACGCAATCAAAATAGCGTAAGATAGTGAAGCTGGCAAAGAAGAGCTTACATCTAACCACGTTCAACGCATACATCGGACGCTACCGATTTACCTGACTGCCGATTGGAGTGAACTCTGCACAAAAGGTCTTCCACAAGGAAATTGACCCTGCGACCAGACTTAATCCGGAACATTGTATTTTCCGGACCAATCAATCGCCTACTTCGGACAAATACTGTCCGCGGAAGGATTACGACCGGACCCGGAACATTCATGAAATGTTGAAATAATCTCAAACGATAGGCTGTTAAAATACATATGGTGAAAGGAACACGTATGTAAATAAGATACATAAATATACACTAACTTTGCATTCTTATTGGGGATATACTATTGTCAGTGTTTTGTTGTAGATAAAGCGAATAATGGCTCTAACGTGTTGCCGCGGCAACGCTGTTTCGCCGTTTTAAAAGTCTAAGTACTTCAATCAAATAAACGTTTGAAACAATTGGTTTGCACAGATTGATTAAATACATGGTAGCTATTTAGAATATCCTATGGATGAGTTTGCTCTGGTGAAATGATTGTCCTACTGCATACGGCGATATGGAAATGCACAATTAAACTGCCGGCTTTATTTGGAGTTCCCCAGGGTTCTGTTCTAGGGCCTTTGCTTTTTACTCTTTACACCACGCCACTGAGCGCTGTTATACAAAGACATAACTTGGATCATCATCTTTATGCTGACGATACTCAGATCTACATTTCGTTGGCTACCCCGGATACAAATCGCTCCATTAACCAACTTAGTAATTGCCTTCAGGCTATCTTCCACTGGATGACTGACAGCAAGTTGAAATTAAATGCAAATAAAACTTAATTGATCATTATTGGTACTCCAGTGCAGCGTAGCAAACTGGATGGTTTTTTCCCTATGCGTATTTTGAATCAGTATATCACGCCAGCAACCTCGGTGCGGAATCTAGGTGTGATCTTTGATGGTAACTTCAATTTCCGGCAACATATATCTCAAACATGTCGCTGCTGTTTTTATCATATTCGTGATCTTCGCCGTATTCGCCGGTATATGTCATTTTCTGTTGCTAAAACTATTGCAACAGCGCTTGTTAGCAGCAGACTTGACTATTGCAATTCCCTCCTTCATAATATCGTTAGCAAGGATATCACAAAACTTCAACGCGTCCAAAATTGTCTAGCAAGAGTAGTTACAAGATTTCCTCATTTTTCTCGCTCTGTACCACTATTGAAGTCTTTGCATTGGCTTCCTGTACGATATCGTATAATATTTAAGATCTGTATCATTACATACCAAGCACTGTCCAGTAAGCAACCATCTTATTTGCATTCATTGCTTACTCCTGTAAGATAACCTATCCAGCTTCGTTCATCTAGTTCTGACCTACGTTTTGTTCCTAGAGTCAACACTAACATTGGAACTAGGACTTTTTCTGTTGCTGCACCAACTCTTTGGAATATGTTCCCTCTTAGTGTTAGATCAGTTGACAATATTACAAGATTCCGTCGTCATTTAAAAACTTATGTTTACAACCTTGCTTATCCACCGTAGCTCCTAGCGCCTTGACCCATCTGTTGACAACTGAAATACCACTTTTGAGATTGGCCAATCCTTTTGTTTTCACGCGCCTCTTAGCTTGGTTTCCAAGGATTTAGGCGCAATAGAAGTTATCTTATTATTATTATTATTAAATATACTGGTCTAGTCTATTTCTACTGAACGTGAATGGAGTATGCTGGTTTCTCCAAATTCCAAAGATACGGTTTGCTTATGTAATTAATATTCGAAATCAGAACTAGTTATTGAATTAAATGGTGTCCATTCAACTAGTTAGCAAATTTAACAAATTAGTGTTTAGTTAAATTCTTCCGAATTTAGAAAAAAAACCATTTCGTAACACACGAATTCTACCAACAAGGACAACTGAAACTGGTAGGTAGAAGAAACCGTTTTGGTACACACAAACGCAACAAAATATATATCGCTATATTCGTTCGGACGTTACGACGTAAATTTTAGTGAGGGTCGACGCGCGCGCAACTTTATTGACTGATTATGTGTTTCGCTGTAAACATATAAGATGGAATGTACCTTTAAAACTCGATGGGTCTTACGCTATACTCGTGGGTCGTAGATTAATCTCTGACAGTTTGTCGATCGAGGTGCTAGCCAACTAGGACGAAAAATTACACTTGCTCGACTATTGTAAAGGCCGCGATACACTAGCACTTTTCGACCAATCAGACCAGACCAGACCAGACCAAACCACACCAGACCGACACCGACTAGCCCCGACTATTATTGACTTAGTGGAACACTTTCAAGTAAACGTGATTATGACGTCATGTCGGTTTCGAGATAGCTCAGTCGATTTCGGTCGGTGTAGTGGATACACTATGGTAAAGCGTGTCTAGTATGGCTTGGTCGGGTGAAACGTGCCTGTGTATCCCGGCCTCAAGAAAGCCCAGCCTCCTACTCTGCGTTTCATAAATTAACTAAGCGATTAAATATAATAGATGTTGATCTGTGACATGTCACAGTCACGTCCACCAATGAGCTTGCACTACAATGCATGACGTAAGCTTCTACTCACATTGTACGGTTTCGTTGCATTCACCCACACATGGTAGTGAGTTGGTTCATGGCCGGCGGTTGCCACTTCTTTGCCATTGTTTGTTTTAAAGCTAGAACAGTAGACAAGTAGTTGTTATATATCATTATTTTCACCATATAATCGGCATTTGTCATATATTATAATGTTCATTAGCAAATGCACAATTACAATTTGAGTAAAGAGGTTCACAGAGTGGATGATTCAAATGATTTGTATTTTTTACTTATTTGCAGTCAGTTTACCTTTCTTCCGTGACTTTCAGCATACTTCCTCAGAACGGCTACCTTTACTAAAACACCAAAATTTATACATCTACTCACATCATTCATTATACCAGATGATCTTATTTTGCTAAACACAATCGAAATACTTGTCACAGAGGAGGAATATAACCGAAACGAAAGCGAACACACCAATGACGCCATAGAAAGATGCGGATATCCACAATGGACTATATTAACAGTACAAAAAGGTGAAACAACATAATGATGACAACATTAGCAAGAAGACGGTGACAAAACCTGGGAATAAGGGCATGGTGGTAACGTATGTCCAATGATTATCCAAAAATACACCACGCATCATGAATACATTAATCAACGAAGCCTCACAACACCTTAGCGTCACTGGTACAACCGATAGACAAAGTGAAACCACACATGTGCGAACGGGTGTACGCAACAGTGTGTAAGAACTGTAAAGCCACATAGATCGGAGAAACAAAACGTTCATAAAGAACCCGCATCAAAGAGCACAAAGAAGACGTAGAGAAAGCATGAGCAAACAAATCCGGTGTAGGACGCTCAAAACACTACCCCGCTGAAAACATTACCGTAGTGTTTTAAGCGTACCCTCGAAACTACGTGGTTTTTTAAGCGTACCCTAAAATACTATTGCTAAGTTCAAAACACTACCCTATTTAAAAACACTACGGTCAGTATATGTTACCAGCCAATTACATCAGTTAACTTTAGGAATCATCCTATACACTAGGGTCCAGTTAGTAATAGTTGGAACCAATAGACAACGGGAATAAATAGTTAGTGTAAAAAATGTCATAAACTATTAATTAGGCTTAATGTCATTATTGTAATTAATTAGGGTTTTAGTTCATTATGGTTGAGTTTAGGATTAGTCACAGCGTAACAGTCAGACGAAGGAAATAAATAGTTATTGTGATAATCGGAATGGCGGGAATAAATAGTTACTATTTAGGGGTAATGTTATATGTTATTGTGGATGGAACCAGTGATTAAGGGTCAGTGTTTTATATATATATATATATATTATATATATATATATAATTTATATGTAGTAAAATCATTATGACCGTTATTAATTAAGGTTAAGGTTATTATTAGTAATGGTCGGAGTCAGATGATAATGGGGTATCGAAATTGTTGGAATCAATCACACGACGAGAATAAATAGTTAGTCTGAAATGTCATTATTCACGTACGTACGCATGCACGCACGCACACACGCACACACACACACACACACACGCAACCATACGCTTTTGACTGGGGGTTCGAATACTATGCTGCCAATATTTTCTTAGTTTCATTAGAATTCATTTGCTTGATTTGGTTAGGATACACGAGCATCAAGTCCATCACAGTAGCTATTAACGTCTCCTACCCCCACTGTATTTGGAGTTTGCACATCCCCCGGACATTACCCTCAAACGTTCCTGCCGCCGGCAATAAAACAGTTTAAAATTAGAATAACGCAGCTCACACTCCTGCATTCCACGAACTTATCGTTGACACGATGACGTTAATTAGTAGCATCATTCTGATGTAAAAAGCTAAACTTGTCGTTGCCCTTACCATTATACCACCTCTTCACGCATAGCTTAGTAACGCTTGCCAGGATACCCCACGACCTCCCACCAAGCGAGACATAGTTTATGGATGATCCGCAACAAAAATAAATTGAAAATGCAGGGGTAGTGTTTTGAACTTAACAGTAGTATTTTGATGGTAAGCTCTAAACACTACGGTAGTGTTTTGAAGGTACGCGCAAAACACTACTTTAGTGTTATCGAGTGATAGTGTTTTCAAGTTATTACACCAGCTCCAGACAAACGACAAAAACATGGAAAAACAGATTCACAAATCAGCCATGACAATTCACATGACTCAAAAATCATACATACTACATTACAAATTGATCCATATAACCGCCGCTAGAGGTGTCAAGGATTACGTATTACAAGAGGAATGTTGTAGGAATATGGCGCAAACTACAAGTGTAGGCGATGTTGCGTAAAACATTTCAGGCTGATTGGTAGTCAATATTTGCCCCATGTTAAAAGGTAACCATCTCAGTGTTGGAGGAAGGACACTTCTACAGCTAACCTGACATGCAATACACCGTTTTGTACTTCTAATCAAGTCGAATTAACCATCAACATTTCAGCTTTATGGGTACAGAATTGACGGGTATATGGCCGTCTGACGTAGATGATTGGCTCGGACTAAATCTATTGGTGTTTGTCAAGCAGGGGGGCCTCGCATAGGAGAATATGTCAAACTTTGGCCCGCTGGTTGGCAGTGCAGTATACATTTTGTTGGTCTAATCAAGGCTAGTTAACCTCCAAAATGTCAGCCTCGCAGGTACAGAATTGACGGGTATATGGCTCGGCCTAAATCTAGTGGTGTTTTTTGTCAAGCTGAGGGACCTCGCATTGGAGAAATACACAAGTGAGCCTCCGATTTTTGTTGATGCAGTGGCAAACTATATTTTCAGGCGATGTTACATTAACAATTTCAGGTGTCTATGTCAATATATATATATATATATATATTGACATAGACACCTGAAATTGTATATATATTGCACAATTTTCCAAAATGGACGCATTTTCCAAAATGGTAGCATTTACCAAAATGGCTGCCAATGATGGTTAAGGAGATTTTGTTTATGGTATTTATGTTGTAGTGTGAATGAAATGATATGTTTTTTGTTGTTATATCTATTCCAGGAGTATCCGTAGTGATCTTCCGTGTCCACGTGTTGTCATATTTACCGCATGTAAAGTATTGTTTTAATTACATTTAAATTAAAATGTTATTTAAATTGTAATTAATATATTATATATATATAATATATATATATATATATAGCACATTGAAATATATATATATATATATATCTATATATATTTCAATGTGTTATATATATATTATATACATATATATATATATATAGTGTTACCATGAATCGGTAGGGGCCAATATGTATAGTTACCATGAATCGGTAGGGGCCAATCAAACTTGATCCAATCAAGAGAAACAACTTTTAACAAGATTTAACAAGATTGCCATCCAGAGAATTAACTCTAGATGGCAGGTGGACAAGGAAGCCCTTTGGCTTATCGAGAGTCCAACCCTTTTATCTACATATATCCAGCCCTTCTGAGGTATGTGTCGATTTTATTTTTAAACATATTCACACTACTAGCACCCACACAATCATCAGATAATTTGTTCCATACATTCACAGTCCTTTGTGAAAATGAAAACTTTCTTACGTCTAATCTACACTGTTCCTTTACTAATGTAACTTCATGTCCTCTAGTCTTTCTATCTTTCTTAACTGAAAAAAACATATTTCTATCAATATTTTCATAACCATTCAATATTTTAAACACTTCTATCTGATCTCCTCTCAATCTCCTGGTCTCTAGTGTTGTTAAACCACATTCTTTTAGGCGTTTTTCATAACTAAGATCCCTCAGTTTTGGTATCATTTTAGTCGCTCTCCTCTGTACTCTTTCTAGCATATCTATGTCCTTCTTGCGGTATGGCCTCCACGCTTGTATACAATATTCTAAATGAGGCCTAACTATTGTTTTGTACAGCGGTATTATTAGTTCTTTTTCTTTATATGCTATATTTCGCCTAATCAATCCAAGGATTTGATTTCCTTTTGAAGCTGCAATTCCACACTGCTCTGAAACCTTCATGTCAGCACTAATTGTCAGCCCTAAGTCTTTTTCTTTTACAGTAGTATTTAGTACAGTTCCCCCCATTGTATATTCTACATATTCGTTCCCATGTCCTGTGTGAAGACATTTACATTTCCCAAAATTGAACAACATTTGCCACTTTTCAGACCATTTGATCAACCTGTCAAGATCATCCTGTAAATGCTGTCTATCTCCATCACTTTTAATCCTTCTAAACACTTTTGTATCATCTGCAAATTTCAACACCTTGCTAGCTATATCATCGTCCAAATCGTTTATATATATTAAGAATAATATAGGTCCCAGTACTGATCCCTGTGGAACCCCACTCAAAACTGATTTCCAGTTTGAAGCCTCCCCATCAACAACTACCCGCTGTCTTCTGTCAATCAGCCATTTTTCTATCCAGTTAATTATACCATTTCCTATGCCATGGGCCTTTAGTTTAAGCAGTAATCTCTGATGTGGCACTTTGTCGAAAGCTTTTTGAAAATCTAAGTAGATGATATCTGCTGGTGATCCATCATCTACCCACTTAGTGATATCTTCCAAAAAACATAACATATTTGTTAAGCATGACCTCGCTTTTAGAAACCCATGTTGAGATGGGTTTATCAAGTTATGTTTAACAAGAAAATCCACCATGTGATCTTTAATTAGTCTTTCTAATAATTTACAAATCACCGATGTTAAACTAACTGGTCTATAGTTATTTGACTTGTTTCTCGAACCTTTTTTAAATAACGGTATAATGTTTGCTTCTTTCCATTCTAAAGGAACCACTCCCTCTTCTAATGACAAGTTGAAACTGTTGCAAGCGGTATGCTAATTTGTTCTACAATTTCCAATAGTAGTTTGGGTGGAATACCATCCACTCCAGGTGATTTATTTTCCTTCATAGCCCTAATTTTCTTAGCTACCATTTCTGGGGTTACAATTAACTGTCTTAAATAGTTTGATTCTGCCCCCTTGAACTTAGCCTCTGGTACTGGCAGTGAACTAGTGTCTTCTCTGGTAAACACTGAACTAAAATACTCATTCAGGTCTTCTGCCATTAAGAATCCTTCTGATATTACGTTTCCAGCACTATCTTCTAGAGGACCGACCTTATCCTGAACTTTCTGTTTGTTTCGAATATAAGCATAAAAACTCTTGCTGTCATGTTTTATATTACAAGCTAATTTATGTTCATAGCTTCTCTTTGAATTTCTAATTTCAGCTGTAGCTTGGTTTAGTGCTTCTTTATAAATGTTGTAGTCTTCGTCATTTCCAGTACGTCTATATCATTTCTTTATACTTAATTTTATAATGGCTTCTTTCGATAAGTGTTTCTTTTTGGACCGTTTCCCGTGTTTTTTTAAAGGAACAAATTTGACGATGATGCATTCAATTTCACTCTTTAAGATATTCCAGCATTCTGTTGCTGACTTATTCTTTAGTGTGTTATTCCAGTCTATCTTTGCTAAATATTTCCTTATGTCCTTATATTTTCCTTTGTGGAAATTTCTCCTATACTGCTTTTTACTATTCCTTTCTGATTTTGCTTTGATGGTAAAATGTATCTGGTTGTGATCACTATTCCCCAGTGGCTCACATACCATGACATTGTCAACTAATTCATTCTGTGATGACAAAACTATGTCTAACACAATCTCCCCCCTGGTTGGTTCTAGCACATGTTGAGAAGGAAACTATCTTGTACTAAAACTAAAAACTTGTGGTCCTCACTACCCATACTCTGTAGAGATTTCCATTTTATACGCCCATGGTTGAAATCCCCCATAATAACACAGTCCCGTTTGCTCACTTCCCTTATAGCGTTTTGTATTTTTTCATTCTCTTCTATGCTTATGTTTGGACTTCGATAAACTAATCCAACCGTTAACGTTGACTTTCCTGTAACTATGTTACACCAAACAGCTTCTTCGCAATCTGCTTCTCTGTCTAATTTTATTTCATAAGCCTGGATAGATTCTTTAATATATAAAATAACTCCACCTCCCCTTCTTCCTATTCTATCTTTCCTAAACATTACATATCCTGTCAGTCCCAATTCGGCATCTGATACTTCGGTGGTTGCCCATGATTAGGTTATACCTATTATGTGAGGGTCAATATCTTCTACCATAATATTTAGTTCATTTCTTTTGTTTACTATACTCCTTGCATTTAAACAAACACATTTATATCCAGCTTCAGAACAGTTTTCCAGACTGTTCTTTGCTGAATTATTTTTGCTATCTTTATCTATGCCTCCAGTTTCAGGCTTCTCTGCGAGTCCCCCCTGCGAATTTAGTTTAAATAGATGCAACCTGTCCCACTGTCAACAGATCTCAGCAGATTCTCTGAGAATACTGCTGCCCCCTTTCCACTTAGATGGAGGCCATCTCTCATGTACATATCTTCTCTCCCAACAAAGTACCCCCATAAATCTATGAATCCCACGCCCTCTTCTTCACACATCTGCTCAACTAGTGTTGATCGCCATCCTCTTACAGTTTCTGTATGATGCCCCCCTTCCTCCCATTACTGGCAAAATTCCTGAGAGAACAACCTGTTCCACTCTTGTCTTCTTTAGTTTTCCTACTAGATGTCTGTACTTCTGAACTATCCCAGTTGTTCCCTCCTTGTCTGCATTGTTTGTCCCAACGTGTACTAGTATAGAACCTCCCTTGCCATGTCCCAATACCTTCTCTCCCCTTTCAGCCATGCCTCTTATTCTAGCCCCCGGTAGACATACAACAACGTCCCTTTCCCCTCATGCATATAGTCTTGTCTGTTTTTCCTTTAGTCTTGAATCGCTCCATAAACACTCTCTTTCTCCTAGCCCCATCAATCACTGCCTCGAGTAGCTCCTCCCTGTTTGCATATGTCTGGTTGTTGTCTTTCTCCTCTTGCCATCTTCTTCTATCACATTCTCTTTCCATTCCTCTTTCCTGTCAAGCTTTCTCTTGTCCCCTTCCTCCTGTCATCTCTTCTAGCATTTACTTCCCACTTCCTTTCGTCCCTTCATCTTTCCTCCCATCACATTTTCTTCTCTCCTCTCCCGTCCCTTTTCCCCGGCTACCTTCTTCACTACGGTCACTTTTTCCCCTGTCACCTTCACGCCTGTCATGTTTTCTGTTTTTTTGCTGAGCACTCTGTCTTCTTCCATCTTCCATATCACCACCTGTATCGCTGCCGTGTCTCTCCTCGTTCTCTACAGTCTGACTACCTGCTGATCTATCCCCACTGGCCCGTTTTCTTTTCCTCTGCCGAACACTTTTCCTCCGTCCCTCTGTTTTCTCAATGTCTTGTTCCTTCACACCGGTCACCTTCCTTCCTCTCAGTCTCCTTTCTTCAGTCTCCGTGTCACAACTCTGCTCCTTCTGTGTTGTAGAATTCTCAACTCTCTCCGCGTCATCCCTCTCTGCTCCATCTATTTCTATGTTGAGTCTCGCCTCCATCTCCTTCACTATATCCGTCAACTTACACACCTCCTTCATCAGACATTCTACCCTCAAACACCCCATACACCGAAAGGTGAATCCATCATCTTTGGTCTCTGCCCATGATTTTGGACAGCCAGACAACGCAAAATCCACCCAGCTCTGGCAGTCGTTGCAAACTAAGTGTCGTTTTGCCTTGAGCTGCCGCTTGCAAGGTGCCATATCATAATTTATTTATGTTCAAAATAGTTTTATATAGTCTTTGAAAACTTGCCACTGTCTAGCCAGCCTCCAGTGCGAGAGAAATCAATAGCACTAATACAACTGTCATAACTCAAGAATTACAATTCTCTGTTCACCACGCTGTATATA
The DNA here is from genome assembly GCA_020002185.1 of Paraescarpia echinospica. Classification (NCBI taxonomy): domain Eukaryota; kingdom Metazoa; phylum Annelida; class Polychaeta; order Sabellida; family Siboglinidae; genus Paraescarpia; species Paraescarpia echinospica. Next base: position 39,342,824 of record CM034541.1, read on the forward strand.
GCGTCGTAAATACGTAATGGTGATCTGGAGCAGTTATTTCGGCATGAAAAACAGGCGTATCCACCAGCGTTATCACAAATGGGCAAAATGCGAACTGGGAGAAAGTCTGATCTGGTCGGTTGCTTGGAAGACCTCGTTCTGTACAAGACGATTTCCTCACTCCTACCGTACAAGTTGTCATCCTTGATGGGGCTGCAATCGTCAACATGTTTCTACTGGGTTTTGTAAAGACATTATTTAATTATGCGACACAAGTGTTCCAGTCATACATCACATCACATCACAACTGCAACATGTGAGCAGATTAGATGGTGTTTGAGACGAATATCTCGCAGATAGCTTGAAGGCTGAAACACGAACCAAGAGAGAGAAAGGAGTTCGCAGACGCGTAGAGCAATCCAGAAGAGTTTCTCCGCATTGACGACAACAAGAGATCGAGTTGTTTTCGTTCTTGCGACTAGAGCAGCAACCATTCCCACCGAAAAAAGTCATCAGCACACATCACATTGATGTGCTGTGTACTCAGCCCCGAGAGGTATCAGGTGTTGCTCCGTGCAATCATGAGGAAGCAGATACACGAATACTACTCCATCTGGAAGATGCTTTGAAACAAGGGTATGACACGGTGTCCATTCGCACAGTTGACAAGGTTGTTGTAGTTCTTGCAGTGGCATCAGCCCAGCGCCTCAACATCACCAAACTGTGGATTGTTTTTGGTACTGGGAAGAATTTTCGGCTCTTACCGGCCCACGAGATAGCCAAAGCACTATGTCCTGATCGTTGTGTTGCCTTGCCAAAGTTTCATGAATTAACTGGTTGTGTGACACGGTGTCATGTTTTGGAGGCAGGGGCAAACGGACTGCAAGGGACAAGTGGAGTGCCTATGACGATGTCACACCAGCTAGCTGTGCCTTGGCTGCTACCCCGGAGTCCGTAGGTGATTGGCTAGGTCCACTGGAACGATTTGTGGTCCTGTTGTACGACTGTTATCTCTCTGGGTGGTTTAGTTCTTAAGAAATGAAAAAATTGGCATTGAATGGCACCATCTCTAAAAATGTCGGATAACAATATCGACGAAGATCAATCGTAACATATTTGCCATCTTTGAGCTATGACCAATACAGTGACACAGCAATTACGATTTTCTATGCCAAATGTGTTAACATATAGAGACAGTGAGCGTAGCGACCGCCATCTTTAAAAATGGCGGATGTGTATGTCGGAGAAAGTCAAAAGTAACATATTTGAAATCGATGATCCCCAAAACCTATGTTTTGGTACTAAAATGACTGCTCTACGTGGTGTTAAGATATGGGGAAAATAGGTTGTCTGCGGCCATCTTAAAATGGCCGCCAACGCCTTCCAGGGAGAAATCTGAGATGGCCCTATACCCAAATATGTTTGTTTTATATGTTCTATGTGTGTGCCAAATTCCATGCTTATATCATAAAATGCACAATTCATACACATATCGGCTGGGCTATTCCGTTCGGCTGCCCGTCGTGTCTCTTCATTGTCTTCGGCCCCCGCTGGCAACGTCCCAATTTCGTTTGCCACGGAGTATTGTTCTAGCCATTCTAAGTAGTCGTCTAGGTCGCTGCCGTCGTTTTCGCTCATGCGACCTATTACAAAAAAATGTCTCCTCGTCGCCAATTCTTATGTCCATTCAGACATACAAAGTTAAGTTACTTTATAACTTATAGAGACATAATGATTACACGTGCGATGTGTCTCGGTCCCAACGATGTAATGCTTTATTCCAAGTGTAGCTGTCAGATGTTAAACTAATAGCAGCAATAGTAGCTAACTAGACTGTATGTTTAGTCCTAGTACAAACATTACAGAAACCAAGCCAAGAGGCGCATCAAGACAAAAGGATTGATCAATCTCAAAATCCATAAGCAGTATTATCGTTGTCAGCAGATGGGTCAAGGCGTTAGGGAGCTATGGTGGATAAGCAGGTTGTAAAGATAATTATTTAAATGACAACGGAATGCTGTAATATGCTCAACTGATCTAACACTTTGGGGGAGCATATTCCAAAGGGTTGGGGCAGCAACAGAAAAAGCCCTAGTTTCAATGTTAATGTATAGTATTAGTTAGTATTAGTGTATAGGAACAAAAAGGAGGTTAGAACTAGGTTATTGAAGCTGGATAGGTTTTCTTACAGGATTAAGCAGTGAATGCAAATAAGATGGTTGCTTACTGGACAGTGCCTGGTAGGTACTGGTGCAGATCTTAAATATAATACGATATCGTACAGGAAGTCAACGCAAAAACGTCAAGTGTGGTACAGAGCGAGAAAAACGAGGATATCTTGTAACTACCCTTGCTAAACAATTTTGGACACGCTATTGAGTTTTGTAATATCCTTGCTTGCGATATTATAAAGGAGGGAATTGCAATGGTCAAATCTGCTGCTAACAAGCGCTGTTGCAATAGTTTTAGCAACAGAAAATTAGATATACCAACGAATACGGCGAAGATCACGAATATGATAAAACAGCAGCGACACGTTTGAGATATGTGTTGTCGGAAATTGAAGTTGCCATCAAAGATCATTCCTAGATTCCGCACCCAGATTACTGGTGTGATATGCTGAATAAAAATGCGCGAAGGGAAAAAACATCAAGTTTTTCTACGCTGCATTGGAGTACCAATAATGATTAATTCATTTTTATTTGCATTTAATTTCAACTTGTCGTCAGTCATCCAATGGAAGATACGACCACACAACTCCACTGTTTTATAAAGCACGCATTTTAAAGTTCACCGACTTTGTACAATTTTGAATAAAACTTGTATGTATAAAGCTTATACAAAAATTGATTGCCGTTGAATATACACATGTTAATTGCTAAGCGTGATAATAAGCTTTTCAGCTGCACTGCCGGCTTTATCTGGTGTTCCCCAGGGTTCTGTTCTTTGGCCTTTACTTTTTATTCTTTACTACGCTTTGTGATACAAAGACATAAAAACATCATCTTTACGCTGATGATACTCAGATCTACATTTCACTGGCCAGCATCCTCGGTGCGGAATCTACGAGTGATCTGTGATAATATCTTTAATTTCCGACAATACATATCTCAAACGTGTCGCTGATGTTTTTATCATATTCGTGATCTTCGCCGTATTCGCCGGTATATATAATTTTCTGTTGCTAAAACAATTCAACAGCGCTTTTTAGCAACATACTTGACTATTGCAATTACATCCTTTGTAACAAAACTTCGGCGTGTCCAAAATTGTCTAGCAAGTGTAGTTACAAGATCTCCTCGTTTTTCTCGCTCTGTACCACTTTTGAAGTATTTGCATTGGCTTCCTGTACGATATCGTATAATATTTAAGATATGTACCATTACATACCAGACACTGTCCAATAAGCAACTATCTTATTTGCATTCATTGCTTACTCCTGTAAGAAAACCTATCCAGCTTCGATCGTCTAGTTCTGACCTACTTTTTGTTCCTAGAGTCAACACTAACATTGGAACTAGGGCTTTTTTCTGTTGCTGCACCAAGTCTTTGGAATATGCTCCCTCTTAGTGTTAGATCAGTTGAAAATATTACAAGATTCCGTCGCCTTGAACCATATGTTGACAACTGGAAAACTACTTATGGATTTTGAGATTGACCAATCCTTTTGTTCTGATGCGCCTCTGAGCTTTTAGCACAATAGAAGTTATCTTATTATTATTATTAATTAAGTGGTACACATGACCCGATCGGATTTCACCGAAGCAACGAGAATACGGTCAACGCTAACGTTTAGACAGTTTCAACAGATGGTGAATATGGATGTACAATTTAAGGGCGCCGGTCATTTTCTGTCAAACTTTTTCGCGTGTGATATATACATATGGGGCGAACACTTCTCTTGTGCGGAATCTGCGTATCAATATAAGAAAGCCAGGCACTTTGACGATGTAATCACAGCACGAAGTATCCAGACTGCACGCAACGGATTACAGGCGAAATATCTCAGTAAGCGTATAACATGTTAACCAGAATTAACAAGCACATGACTGGAACAACGGCGACAGATCATGTACGCCGTATTAGCTGTGAAATTCCGTGACTCTCAACTACGCAAAGGTTTGTTGGATACAGGGAATGCTCGTCTAGTTGAAAATGTTCCTAGTGCGGAATGATATTGGGGAAAGAGTTCAAGCCGTGACAAACTAGGTAAGAATCAGTCTAGGCATTCTTCTCATGTAGTTGAGGCAATTTATTATAAAGCGCATGCAGTGTTCTGTAAACATATGCCTTACGTAAGGTGCTCATTACAAACAGGAAGACGCGCACTAAAAATAGATGAATGAGTCCGGGACATACATCCGGGAACTATAAAAAGACGCCTCATAAAAAACTGGAAGATGCGTAGTAAAAATAGATGACTGTTCCGGGACATACATCCGGGAATTGTAAAAAAACGCCTAATTAAAAACAGGAAGACGCGCAGTAAAAGTAGATGACTGAGTCCGGGACATACATCCGGGAAGTGTTTTATCGCTAACGCCCGGCCACAGAAACCACGTTATTCCATTGTCTATCCCGTCATGAGTTCGGTGCCTGGTGATACAAAGCCATAAAACATATCATTCTATCACTCTCCATCGATCGATTACCTTCACGGACTCCTGCTGAGACACCAACAAGATGGTGACTGCTAACTGCAAGGCAAGTTCCGAGGCAATCGACCTGACAGCACTCGAAACAGTGAGTGATGGTTCTTATGTATTTGATCGTCCACCACAATATCGTAACATGCGCTCTGACTCCAAAATGTGTATGTTACCCAGCATGTCGCATCTGTAACCGCAAAGTTTTCATCGAACTGGAAGGACACCACAGTGTCACCGCATATCCGGTTCATGGGCGACAGAAGGGGGGTCCTGTATATAAATACGCTATGGGCATCCTGTTGGCTGATCGTAAAGGCACTGAACTGTGGGTCACGGGATTTGATGGTGTAGTCCAGCGGGCGATAGGCAATTTGTCGGCCACCGACTATATGTCACTGAAAACAGACAAAAACCGTCATCAGGTATTGAGCGTGCTACGCGGTAAACAAGCTAGGGTGACTATTAGAAAGTCATCAAAAGGGGGTTACGTGAACTACTCCGTGACGGCACTGGAAGGCATTCAACTGTAAGTCCTGTTCGTCCAACAAGGTGTATTGTCACCGGAAGTGATGACGTAATTCCCTATGTTGTTTTGTAGTCATCGTTCGAACGCGGGTCCGCCTGGCTGGATGATCCGCAGGCAGCGAAATCTATAGCACCAGTCAAAGGCTCCCAAACCGTCAAACGACGTCTGAGTTATTCAGACATCACCGACGACGACGTCGAGGCAAGTGTGCTCGTGTGTGGGTCATGTACGTGGGCTAGCGATCCTGATGATGATGATGACTGTAGTCATTTACGGGAGACTGTAGCGAAGGTGAATGCCATCCAAAAGCGCACGGAGAAAATGATAGACGACGATATATTTATCGCAACTACAACCAACGCCTGTGAGCGCTACGCATCCAACGGACTGTGACGCGTTCACTAGGCGCTGTACAGCGTGGATCGTGCCAAGATCCTTAATAATCTGCGTATGGCAGTGTCCGAAATCGCGTATGCATCGTATACACCGGGTTGGGCTGCTGATACTATACCACGAGTGAAGGAGAGTCTGCGTACCCGAGGTATATCGCTGCTGGATGAACCGGAGGACGGGGCCGTGTCGTCGGTGAGCGTTATGCAACAAGAACAGCTCCCGGAGGAAATGAGGGACTGGGACCTCTTTCACACAACCACAGTCGACGCCTGTGTACGCTTCGTGGCCAACGAACTGTGTCGCACGTTTGAGGACGAAGAAAACAAGAAAACGAAATGTACGAGGAGGGAAATCGTTTGATATACGACAGTTTGAAGTGGGCAGAGACCCATATTAGGTATACAGTGGATGCGCCGGAGTAGACCATCCGATACGATGTGTGGGCATCACACTTCCGAGGTACATCAAAATGAATAAAGCCGTCATCGGATTGGAAAGAGAAGACAACAAGAACAAGAGGTACACCGACAATATGTGTCTCTTCCGCTGTCTGGCCCAGCATCATGGATGTGACCGACGTCACCTGTAACCTATTGTGAAGGTACTCTACAAGAAGTACGATCGAAACGGAGTGGCTATGGAAGACTTTGACGGGGTGACGATGGACGACCTCTATTGCGTCGAGACCACCTTTGAGTCCAACGTGTGCGTCTGCACACTCGTCGAACCGGAGGAAGAAGAAGGCGGAAAGGCGACTGTGTCACTATCCCGACACGTTGTACGTCAATCTCCACGAGACACACTTTTCATACATACAATACGTGAACATGTACTGTCACTCATATCGATGTAGTAAGTGTGGCCAGTCGTTATGGCAATACGCATCCAAACTAGAGAGGCAGGAGCGCACGTGTACGGGAGGCGTACGAAGAATATACCCCGGCGGCGTCTACCATCCGTCGCCGACAGTCTTCCAGCGTTCGGACGACGAAAACATTCGTGTTCCCGAGTGGATGCGCTACTATCCCTATTGTTCCACGTTCGACTTCGAGTCCTGGTTCGATACGTCACAGCTTCCATCGGACAGCACCAAGGTCCATTGGGTGGCTCATCACGTACCTTTGAGTGTGTCGATTACGAGAGCGTCCTTCAACAACTCGCTGAAGCGATCGCGAGTTGGGATGAACAGGAGTCACACGCTGCGGAGGACAAAGAGTCTCGGCGACAACCGACCAATCCCTACAAATCACTCATGGGTCAATTGCACGGTTGGCTTCATCAGTTGCCCGTCATCAGATTCAACTCGGGCAGGTACGATCTGAACGTCGTCAAATAGTTCTTGGTACCCTATTTCCTGTCCACACCGAATGAAACAGGGGGAGGGGGAAAACAAGGAGGAGGAGGAGGATGTCGGAGTGTAATGTGATCAAACGGGGCAACACGTTTATGTGTCTATCGACGGGTGACCTGAAATTCCTCCATATGACTCATATATCGTCCCGGGATTCTCGTACGATAAGTACGTGAAAGCGTACGGTTTAGAGGTCTCGAAATGTCATTTCCTGTACGAGTACATGGACAGCTTGGAGAGACTCGACGACACCACACTGACTCCCAAAGAGGCCTTCTTCAGTCGACTGAAGAACGAAGGTATATCCGATGAGGACTACACCCGGTGTCAAGAGGCGTGGCGAGACAACGACATGAAGACGTTGCGGGACTTTCTCGTCTGGTACAACAACAGGGACGTCGTACCGTTCTTGGAGGCCATCGCCAAACAGTTTGCCTTCTACCGGCAACGCAGTCTCGACATGTTCAAACAAGCCATCAGAATACCCGGTTTTACCTTGACCCACTTGTTCTTCTGTGTGCCGGAGAAGACCTTATTTACGCTCTTCAACGAGACGAACAAGGATGTCCATCAACTGGTCAAAGATAACATCGTCGGAGGGCCGTCACTCAACTTCACCAGACATTACGAGAAAGGGGTCACGAAGATACGTCGGAACGGCTACTGTGGTGCAGCTCGAACGTGTCGGTCCATTGTTGGCTACGATGCAAATGCATTCTACCTCTGGTCTCTGTCGCAAGACATGCCGACGGTATGGTACACGCGACGACGGGAAGAGATGGAGTTCCGACCCGAACCGGCACAGCCAACAGGTCAGATAGCTGCCGAATGGCTGACGTGGGAGTCCGAAAGGATGGGACGCACCGTACGTCACCAGTCCAACTGACAAGAGAACCGAACCGGCAAACTGCTGGTGGACGGTTGGTGCAACGAATCAAAGACGGCCTATCAGTTTCACGGATGCTTCTACCACGGACGTCCGTGCACCGATCGTGAGTTTAACGAGGTCAACGGGAAACCCACGCTTCAACTGCTCGCCGAAACACGAAAAACACGGCCTACCTTCGTCACTTTGTCAGGGTCGTCGAGCTGCTGGAATGCGAATGGAAGGTCACGAAACGTGATCCGTGCTTGAAACTGTTTCTGGACGCCACCTTTCCCCGCCGCCGTCGACACGTGCGCTGGAAAATGACGTCACAAGAGATCCTGACAGGTGTACGCAACGGCACCGTGTTCGGAATGATTCAGTGCGACATTCGTGTACCGGAGGAATTGCGCGCGCACTTTGCCGAGACGCAGCACATCTTCAAGAACATTCACATGACCCGCGATGAATTCGGACCGTCCATGCGTCGATACGCCGAAGAACACGACATCATGGTAACCCCGTGCCGCATGGTCGTTGGAAGTTATCGTGGAGATAAGATCTTGCTGGTTATACCTCTCTTGCGATGGTACCTGGAACACCGAATCGAGGTGACCCACGTCTACCAGGTCATCGAGTACACACCGATCGCCTGCTTCGGACGATTCGGCGAGGCGGTGTCCGCCGAGCGTCGCGAGTGAGACGTCCACCCCGATAAGTCCATGATCCTGGATACCAACAAACTGATGGGGAATTCTTCCTACGGGAAATTTATCACTAACGTCGATAAGCACCGCAATGTCGCATATTGCACGAAGAAGAGGGCATCGATCATGATCAACGATCGCCGCTTTCGACTGCTCGACGTCGTTACCGACGATGCGTACGAGATAGAAATGCACAAGAGCAGCTTCAAATACGCCTTACCCACGCACGTGGGCTTCTTCGTGTTGTCGTGGCCCAAACTGCGCATGTTGGAGTGCTACTACGATTTCATGGTAAGGTACTTGGAAAGTCCGCTGTTCCAGTACTGCGAAACAGATACGGACAGCGCCTACTTAACTCTGGCGGGTGAGTCCGTCGACGACCTCGTGACCCCTGCAATGCGAGAACACTAATTTCGGCACCGCTACGAATGGCTTCCGTCCGAATGTTGCGCCGATCATCAGAGCGAGTACGTGCGCTGTCGACTGGCCGGACGTCCGTGGAGCAGCACCGAGACGTGTTGCAAAGGGTGCAAAGCATACGACAAGAGAACTCCGGGACTTTTCAAGGTCGAATGGTCCGGCGACTGTTTTCTGGGTCTGTGCAGCAAGATCTACTATTGTTCGGGTCCCATCGACAGATACAGCACCAAGGGACTGAACAAGCGACTCAACACCGCCAACAAAAGCAGGCGTTCCTGGACGTGCTAACCAATCGCCGGAACGGAAGCGGAAAGAACCGCGGGTTCCGGGTGAACAACTTGTCCGTGTTGACGTAAATGCAGGATCGCGCGGCTTTGACCTTCTTATACGCCAAGCGCATGGTCCACGAGGACAGAGTCACAACAGGACCGGTGGACGTGTAATAACGACCGATTGCCGTGTAAGTCTATGATGAAACCCTGCTGACACAAAGAGGAAATGCGCCTCTGGCTGTCACGCGGTTAGTAGGCAGACAGTAGACCCAAAAAAAAACTTACCTAGACACATGTCACGCAATCGATCGTTATAGAACACCATGTCACGGACACGAGTGGTCGTAGGAGTAGCGGTAGTAGGAAGAGTCGGATTATACCTGTACGTCTTATACGTCTTGTTGTACGTTCACTCCTCGTGCGGTGTAGGAATCGCCGTAACTAACGTCACATCATTGTCGAACGTGACCGCCTACTAGAACACGCGATCATGGATACGTGATGGCAACATCCCTTCACCTGTATCGTCGCGGGTCCGACGGGGATGCGGTAAGAGTACGTTCCTGACGCGCATTCTACGTCACGCCGCAACGATGATAGATCTGCCTCCGGAGAAGATCACGTGGTGTTACGGAGAATGGCAGAGCGCCGGTACGGTTCGAGGAAGGGTTGCCGAACGGCGCGTTCGACGCATCGACACAAACCCTCGTGGTCATAGACGATCTGATGGTGGAAACGGACGAACGGGTCACGAGCTTGTTCACGAAAAAGTGTCATCACCAGAACATTTCCGAAAAAAAGGAGAGTCGCACGATCAGTCTGAACGCGCAATACATGGTGGTCTTCAAGAATCCTCGCGAAGCGTCGCAGATGGGTCACTTGGCGCGACAGATGTATCCGGGACGCCTGAAGTTTGTACAGGACGCGTACAAAGACGCCACGTCATCGCCGTACGGCTATCTTCAGATCGATCTGAAACAATACACACCCGTAGACATGCGTCTGCGCATGGCCGTCTTTCCGGACGACGGTGTTCAGTACGTGTACCACTCCAAGGTATAAGACGACTGCGCACGCGCATCGTCTCTTGATCGCATGATGTCCGAGCTCGTGAAGAGACATATCCTCTGCTTACAGGCTGTGAACATATAAAAGAGCACGAAATTGAGACGAGCCATCATCAACAACGCCGACGCCGATCTTTTGTGCGCATTGGCCGAGTACGCATACAACATTCTGAAGAGGAATATTCCCTTGACCTCCGTACAGAGACGACGTTTGAGTAAGTACAAAACAAAACTGCGCGAGTTGTGACGGAGAGGCATGCCGGCGGTCAGGAGACGTCGCATCTTGCTGCAGGGGTTGGGACGGAGAAACGCGCCGACGGCAGTCGGGAGACGTCTTCGTCGCGGTCGTCGGGGTAATAACCATCCTGTCGGCTTTGCAAGCACCGTTGACCATTTCGGTCTTTCTACCCATGCTCAAAGAGGTGCTACTCAAGTAGACGACGATGGAACACGCACGGAAGATGGCCTTGGTAGATCTGCAACTGTCGGACAGTCTTCGTGCACCACCACCACCGACGGATACCCTAGGACGCAAGGCGCAGGTCCTCGACGATGAGATGAAAGTCATACTCGACAGACGGGATCTCACCGACGGAGACAAGGTCGTCGTGTATAATCAAGTATTGCAACGCTATAATTCGTTGACCGATCGGCGCGTGCGAGAACCGGTGCGCGTGATGAACGTGCAGACACCACCTTCCTCACCGGTGGTGGCGGCGGCGGCGGCGGCGGCGGCGGCGGCGGCGACTGGGGCACCGGCCCCGCCTCCGGCGGGAGGTATAGAAGCGGAAGTCGTCGACAGCGTTCCAACGGCCCATTGGTCCAAAGCCACACGACTAATGGAACATCTCAAACGAGACGTCGCGTGGAGCGCGCGCGGAGAGCTCATGCACAAAGGAGTAGCGGTACCCGGAAGTAACGTGGTGGATCTCGTGAACGATCTGCTGCGGAAGCGCAAGACCAAGTGGATGAATCGCGCGTCGACAACGAATGGACCCGTCTGCCGCCCTACCCACGCCAACGTCGGAAGGACGCAAGACATGGGAGAGTCTTTAAAGACGACGCATAATGACGCGGGACAGTTGTCTGCTTGCCGGTATCGCTTACGCCGTGCTTCACATAGTGACCGGGATCACCGTCGCTATCTGATACGTCTATGTCACCGGAAACAGCTCCAGGGAGTCTACTTCGATCCCGCTAAGGTAGGGAGTTACGAAGGTATCGAAACTTTGCGCCGAGCCACCTTCCGACCTATTCAGCGTGTACCGAGAAAGGTCGTCGAACAATGGCTATCGGAACAGAACGCCTATACCCTACACAAACCGGTTAGAGTTCATTTCAAGCGGCGACGCGTAGTCGTCGGAGGCCGGAATTAACAGTGGCAAGCCGATCTCGTCGACATGTCCAGTCTGAAAAGAGACAACCACGGTACGACGTTCCTACTCACGGTGATCGACGTCGTCTCGAAAGTCGCCCGATGTGTTACGCTGAAGAATAAGTCGACGACGTCTATGACGAGGGCGCTGGACGGACAGTTCACCGACGGCGATCGTCTGCTGACGTTGCAGACCGACATAGGTCTGGAATTCCATAACAATGGCATTCGAGGTGTATTACAAACGTACGGTATCCATCACTTCTCCACCTACAACGAGGAGACCAAGGCGAACACCAAAAGACGCGGATGTGACGACACCTGACGCAAAACGAGACGTGGCGATTCATCAATATATTTCGGGATCTGATGCGGACGTAAAACGACACATCCCAACGCAGGTGAATGCGTCGAATCAGGAGGAGGTGTGGCAGCGCTTGAACGGCGGTCGGCACGGCAATGGTATGCCCAAGTACCATGTGGCGGATCGCGTGCGTATCAGCAAGATCAAGAGACGTTTCGGCAAAGGGTACATGGCAAATTGGACCGAGGAAATATTCACGATACGCGATGTGCAACCGTCCGATCCGCCCGTCTATCGCCTGACGGACGATCTCTGAGAGATACTGGATGGAACCTTCTACGAACCGGAGTTGCAGAAGGCGACGGTTCTGTTCGATAAACTGTACCGCGTGGAATCGATGGTGGACCGACGCAAGGTGGGCAAGCGACGGGAGGTGTTGGTGAAATGGTTTGGATACCCTTCGAAATTCAATAGCTGGATCGGCACAAAGGCCATCGTCGGCTATAAAGACTAGACACGCTCCCAAAGAGATGTCATTCATCCACTCATGACGGACGAGACGACAACAACAACAACAACAGTTTCCGTTGCTGACGAAGAGGACGGATTAGAAGAAGAAAAAGACGAAGAAGAAGAACTCGACGCGCCGCGGAAAGAGAGGACTCCGTGGCACAACTTCGGCACCGTGTGTCCCAAAGAGGAGATCGTGTTTCTGTGTCAGATCGTCATCTTGTAAACGGTCATCTTGGTCAGCATCTACAACCTATCAATCGGACACGGGAATGTGACTGTGTTGGCGGCCCTGTTGAATAGTTCGTTGGGTTACCTGCTACCCAGCCCTACGTTGCGACAACATGACCAGCAGTGATTTCTACCTGACGCTTCCTAGCAATGCTTCCATGCGTACACATCCTGACAACAAGTTGACCCACTATATCACGACGCTACCGCAACGTCTCAACTTGTCGGGACAGTGGGAGTATGGTCTGGTGGAGATAATCTACCCACATAGTTGGTACAACGTGAGAGAGGAGGACGCGTGGTTCAGTATAGGGCTAAGAAATTCGAGTGAAACCAAGGCGACCACTACGACGAAAACCAACATCGAGGTCGGGTATTATCAAGGACCGCAGAATCTCGTCAAAGCGATAAACAAAGCTCTACTACGTGTGCTGCCAGATAATGTTGTGCGCCTGTACTACAGCGTCATCACGCGCAAGATTACGGTGGTGATGCTGTCGAACGCCGTCTTCACCGCGGATATGAACACAATCATTCTAGGCTTGCGTGACAACATGTTGGTCGGATCGAATAAGGATGGAGAGGAGCTCGTCGAAGAAGCCGAATCCGTGATGGACATGTCGCAGGGTTTCAATTCGCTCTACATCTACACGAACATTATTGAACCTCGAGTCGTTGGCGATAGCCTCGTTCCACTGCTACGTATCGTTTCGCTGAGCGGTAGACAAGGCAACACCGTGTCGAAGACCTTCTAAAAGATCCAGTACGTACCCGTCCTGTGCAAAGAGTTCGGGACGATCGAGATCGATATAAGGGACGATACCGACCGGCGCGTGCCATTTGAACGCGGTAAACTGACGGCGACACTTCATTTCCGGCGACGACGGACGGCACTTCTCTAGAGAGATGAATTACAACGACTACTACGCTCGTCAAGCTGGAGACGCGCTTCCCAATTTCGTAGGTGCCCGCTACTAACGAGGACACGGTCTAGGAAGTCTATTCGGAGGTCTACTGCGTAGCGTCATACCGCTCGTCAAGAGAGGCGCCGTGGCGTTGGGAAAAAGAGCGTTGTCGACCGGCGCGCGCATAGCCGACGACGTCCTGTCGGGACAGAACATTAAAACGGCCGCCAAACGTCGCGTAAAGGACACCGGTAGGGACATATTGAGTTAACTCATTACCACTGGCGTACAAGCACGTAAGACGCGTATAAGACGCGCGTCCGCTACGAAACGAGTCAGTACAACCGGTAGATGGACGATGAAGGAGACACGCCGCCGCCGGACACGCTAGGCCGACATATTCGACAATCACGTGAGGGACTCAAGAGCGAACTCGATATCTTCGCCGTGCCTCCGCATCATCGATAGTCACTTGGTGCAATAGCAACCCATGTCGTCGCTCGACTCGGGTGGAACGATAGAATTCGTTATACCCGGTTCCGGAGACGATTACCTGGATCTCGCCAGCTCGATGCTACACGTTCAAGCGAAGGTGATCCGCGCCGACGGAACCGACCTCGATGGCGCCGATCCCGTCGGTCCCCTGAATAACTGGCTCCGTTCGCTGTTCAGCCAGGTCGACGTCTACCTGAACGGAACGTTCGTCACCTCCTCGACCAACACGTACCCGTACCGCGCCTACACAGAGACGCAATTGACGAGTTAGATGTGGTGCAAGGACACGGGTAATCGTATGGAAGCCGTCTAAATTGACGCCGGAGATGCAGCCAACGCAGGGTTCGTCACCAGACGCGCCAATATGACTGGGAGTCGCGTGGTCGACATGATGGGTCGTCTCCACGTGGAACTGTTCCTCCAGGATAAATTTCTCATCAATGGCGTAGAGTTCAAGATACGTCTGGTGCGTAGCAAGGACGCCTTCGCGTACATGGCCTGTGGAGCAATCCCCGCCTACAAAATAAAGATAGTCAACGCCACACTGTTCGTCAAGAAGGCCACCCTGAATCCGGGCGTGAAGATGGCTCACATCACACCACAGCCAAGTATCCGATGCGACCGGTCGACTGCAAGGTCTACTCCACTCGCACACGTACGATAATCTCTTTCTTGGCACTCTTCCAAAACGTCTCGTGCTGTGCTGCATCGACAACGACGCCTGCAACGGAACCTACGCTAAAAATCCGTTCAACGCCAAAAACATCCATATCAACTTCCTCGCCGTGTACGCGGACGGATGACAGATACCCTCCAAACCTTTCCAACCCAATTTCGACGACGAACTCTTCGTCAGGTGCTACCACAACCTGTTTACCGACGGGTAAGGTGTGGCAGGACGAAGGGAACGGTTTGTCTCGCGCCGACTTCCGGCACGGCTACACCTTCTACGGCTTGGATCTCACAAAATGGCAACCTGCGCATCGAGATTCATTTCCGCGACGTGCTGACGACCACTGTGAATGTCGTCGCCTACGCCGAGTTCGAGACCTTGCTGGAGATCGACAAGAATCGCAACGTCATCTACGACTACTGATGGAAACCCTGCAGATCGCCCGCCTACTCGCCCTGGATCTATACGCCGAGGCCATCGTTCGTGCGATCGTAACCAAAGACAGACTACTGGCAATGACGATAGACGCTTACCCGGTCGCCTTGTCGCAAAACAGCAAGAAACCAGGCGAACATTGGATAGCGCTGTATCTGGACGGCAAAGGTCACGGTGAATACTTCTGCTCGTATGGCTTGCCGCCACGGCACATCGAGTTCCGCCGATTCATGAATAAACATTGTGTAGAATGTACTCATAATTCCAAGAGACTTCAGAGTCTCGTGCCTAACGTTTGTGGACAATACTGTGTTGCTTATCTCGCTGTCGTGGACTTCCTATGAAGGAATTCGTGAACGGTTTCGGCACTGATCTGGTAGCAAACGATTGTCATGTATTCGACTGGCTTAAACAATTGCAATAAGATGTGTGTTTCGGTACATACCGTGTTTCATTAACGGGCAGGTATCATCATCATCATCATTATCGTTCGAGCCTATGGCGCGGTGGTTAGACACCCGTAAGCTCACGACCTCTGCCGCGGTGTTCAATCACCCGTAAGTCGTACCACCCTACGAGCCACTGGCGTGGTCGTCATGACCCGTAAGCTCACGGCCGCTGGCGTGGTGTTCAGACACCCGCAAGTCATGTCACATCGTGCACTTCTCTTCAGTTAATAAAACACGGTTTCATGCATATGCTCTTTAGGCTTGTATCTTTAGTCAATAAAATTCGTGTGCAATCGTATACTTTCTTGTTTCGTTCGTTATTTCATACACGCGCATTCAGACACACACACACACACACACACACACACACACACACACACACACACACACACACACACACACACACACACACACACACACACACACACACACACACACATATTTCTTTACCCACCCGTTCAACCCGCCTGTTCTACCCCTCCCAACCCGCCCGCGTCACCGGAGACACAACCTCCATAGTCGAACACCCTAACCGCGTCACCGGATGTCCCGCGGGAGGCACAATCTCCGTGGTTAGACTACTTCCACTTCTATCCGCTAGATGGCCCTACGGTCTGGTTAAGTCCACTTATTTCCGCTAGGCGGCGAGTCGTGTGACAGGCGCCATCTTGGAATTTGTCCATGGGGCCACCGACACCCCCCGTGACGTATCCAGATGGCCTCTACTACTACTAGCGTGACGGGAAGGTACACAGCGCGTGGACGCAAAACTGCTGCGTTTACATCAAGATTCGCGAGAACGGACAACGGCTGAAAGTGAAGACACTCGCTGATCTTGCGAGTGTTAGAAATCCGTAATTGATTTCTGTTTTCGAAATGCCGGCGAACTCACTGGACACACTCCCATTTGCGGGAATATGTGATGATGAATTTATGTTCATTCAGTCTGATTTCGAATTTTGCCAAATTGTCACATCAATTTGATCAACTGAACTTTCGTTCTTTCCAGTATTCTGATTATACAGCCCATAACTAGGAAAGCAATAATGATCCTGAAAATAACTTTTATAATCATATTTCATCAAACTGTAAATATTATTCTGAACATAAATTTAACGAAATTCTCAGTATGTCACATGGTAATTCTGGTAGATATATATCCTTTGTTCATTTTAACGCGCGCAGTTTGAATGCCAATTTTGAAAATATATATAATTATTTAGAATCACTTAATATGGACTTTGACATTATTGCTATTACTGAGACATGGGCTCAATCCGATCAGACTTCCCGGTTTCAACTACCAGGTTACACATCTTTTCACATTGTAAGGGATTATAAACAAGGAGGTGGTGTGGCTCTATACGCCAAAAATGTTCTCGATTGCTCTGTTATATCGAATAAATCAACAGTTGTAAGGGATGTATTTGAATGTGTCACTATAGAGTTAAAATTAGCCAACAATAGACATGTGGTCATTGCCTGCGTGTATAGAACACCTGGGTCTGACATATCTTTATTTTGTGTTAACACTGACCGCCTATTTAATCAAACTGCACCTAAGAAAACTATATTCATTTGTGGCGACTTCAATATAGACTTATTGAAACATGATTCGCATAGTGGTACAAAATATTGTCTGGATATGATGTTTAGCCTTGGCAATAATTACTAGACCTACAAGGATTTCGATTGCGTTATCAACACTTTTTGATAATATATTTACTAATGATATTGATAGCGATATAACGAGTCGTTTATTTGTCACTGATATAAGCGATCATTTGCCTGTGTTTGCCATTTGTAAGTCTGATGGTAGTCGATGTAATCGCAGTTGCCCTGCTAGATACAAACGTCAATTAAGCGCTGATAATATATTTGCACTAAATACAGCGTTGGAAGCTCATTCGTGGGACAAGGTGCTTAGTTACACTGATACTAATAAGGCATATAACGATTTTCTTAGCGAAATCACTGCATTGTATAATCAGCATTGTCCGTTTCGTCGAGTTAATGATAACAAAAAGTGTGAACAAAAAATGCCCTTGTCTCATGAACGGTCTCAAAAATGCATGTAGGAAAAAGAAAATTATACAAACAGTTTATTTCTAATAGAAGCAAACCTACCGAATAAAGGTATAAATCGTACAAGAATAAACTAACAGCCGCTATACGATATGCTAAACGGGATTATTTTAGTAAATTATTGTCTGAGAACCGGGACAACTTGTCGGGGACATGGAACATTTTACGTACAATCATGGGGAAATCTCGACTTGAGTGCAACTATCCGGTACAATTTGATACAATGATGTTACTATCAGTGACAGGGCTGAAATAGCAAACACGTTTAATAAGTATTGTACTAGCATTGGACCCGAGCTAGCTAAATAAATTGAAACTCCTCCAGATGTGTCTGTTCTGGATTACATGGGTAAACGTAATGAACGTCTATTATTGATACCAACCTATAAGGAAGAGGTCATAAGCACAGTTAATAACTGCGGTAATAAATATTCAGCTGATTGTGATGGCATTACGATGAGTCTCGTTAAAAATGTAATTGAAAATCATTGCCGAACCGATGACACATATACGTAAACTGTAATTTAAATGTGGCGTTTTCCCATACAAGATGAAAACGGCTAAAGTAATACCTGTATATAAATCTGGCGAAAAACATATATTTACCAACTACATGCCGATTTCACTTTTGCCACAGTTTTCGTAAATTCTAGAGAAACGTTTTACTTCTCGACTTGAAGGCTTCATGAATGCTTGTACAATCTTAAACGAGTGCCACTATGGGTTTAGAGAAGGCATGTCAACTTCGTATGCCTTGGTTGAATTACTTGAAGATATAACAAATTCGCTTGAACACAAGAAATGTGCGTTAGGCGTATTCATAGATCTTAAGAAAGCATTTGACACTGTCGATCACCAACTGTTATGTAAAAAACTTGAACTCTATGGCATTCGTGGAAACGCGTATAATTGGATTAGTAGTTCTTCGCATAATCGTAGCCAATTTGTAAACATCGATGGCTACAGCTCAGATACACAAAGAATAACATGTGGAGTTCCACAAGGGTCTATACTTGGTCCGAAGCTTTTTATTCTATACATCAATGACATGTGCAATGTGTCTAAACTGATCAAGTTTGTCTTATTTGCTGATGACACGAACATTTTATGTTCAGCCAATGATTCAAAACAGCTTGAAAATAGTGTGCGCAGCGAGCTGGTTAAGCTGCAATTGTGGTTCTCAATCAACAAATTGTCTGTTAATATGGCCAAGACCAATTACATTTTATTTTCAGGTCGTGCTCAATTGCCTGATGTAAATATCAAGATGATAAAAATACACAGATATTATGAGTACGAGTTACGAAACTTTTAGGCGTGCTCATCGATGATGCATTAAACTGGAAAGATCACATCAGACGAGTACAGTCTAAACTAGCAATTAGTGTTGGTATTATGTACAGATGCAGTAAAGTAATCGACCGCCACTGTATGTACATGTTATATTCTACTCTGTGTTTGCCGTATTTATTGTATTGTGTGGAAATATGGGGAAATACCTATCCCACAAACTTACACTGTATACAAAAATTACAAAAGAAGGTAATACGGATTATGCACAATGCACAGCGATGCGATCACACAACTCCACTTTTTTACAAAGCTCACTTTAAAATTTACTGACATGGTACAATTTAGGATATTACTATTTATAAATAAAACCCATAAAAATGAATTACTGTCGAATATTCAAAGGTTATTTGTTAAACATGTTAAGAATCACTCCACACGAAGACAAAATCAATTTTTACGTGCCCGTGCTTCAACCACTAGAATATGTATGTCATTAATTGTACATGGATCCAAAATGTGGAATTCGTTGAATATTAATTTTAGCAATATAAATTCGTTTCATCTTTTTAAATCACACTACAGCAAACATATAATTGCGTATATAACCTGACTTTTTTTCTTTTTTCTTTTAGGTTTTCGTGGCAAGCACCCAAACATTTGTATGATTGTCATGTTGTATATAACTAATTAATTTAACATCATTTAAAACAATATCTGCTAGACATTGTCAACAATGTTACTTTATAAGTAATGTTCTTCTATGCTTCTCCTTTCAAATTCGTCACCCATTGGTTTTGTATGTTTCATTCATTTGTACACTTGAATTAGTTGATGTATTTGAATAAACGCTTTCGATTTGGTTTGATTTTATGTAATATACGTCAGCCCTGTGTGGGATCAGATTTTCTTAAACACGCAGCGCTGCTTTATATTGTATGTTATGTCATAAGGGACGCTTCTTGGGTAATATACATATATATATTATATATATATATTATATATATATATATTATAATAATAATAAGATAACTTCTATTGCGCTTAAATCCTTGGAAATCAATCTCAGAGGCGCAATACAAGACGGCTAGATGGCGGGTCTCGTGTGAAATATATATATATATATATATAATTATGATATAATTTTCACATCAGCTCTTCTTGTTTGAGAAAAGTGTCAAATGTGTGCTACAAGACTGCATTAGGTGTATATTTGGAGAAATATAAGTCGAATAAGATATGCGATGTAGTAGGAGCGTTTCCGTATAGGTTCATTTACTGAGAGCCGTATAAATCAATGCTGTTGTTGGAAGGTCGGTAGGCGTGGTGCTGACATAGGTGCTTGGGACTAGTGATGAGTGCATATCTGTCCACTGGGGAGCGTAAATTAACATATGTAAATAACATATATGTCAACGTAGCTGTTCCATTAGTAAAAAACTACCGAAAAGTGTTTAAATCAGTGCTTCATCGATGTGGCGATCAATAACAAAATATAACTTTGTAGAAGCTATTTGATCTTAACGAAAGGCAGGAGAAACATTTGAGTAGCAGAATATGTTCTGGTAATAAACTATATACAATGTTATATCTCGACAACAAGAGCCAATGAACATATGAAGAGTTTCTGGTATTACCGATTGAAATGTAAATTATATATATAAAGATAAAGAACACTTACCAGTAACTTAATGTTGTCGCCATACGGCCTATGCCGCATAAACATTTCGCCAACCTATGTATGATAATTACACTCTATGTTGTGATTATCATTGAATACGGCCTTACACCTCTGACTGTTCTTTAACAAAGAATGTTCCAATATACTCGATAGCGCAGTGGCAATGGCAATTTCCAGGACAACCAATTTTGACCTAGTATCCTACAGCGAGATATATTTATAACAACCACCGCTGGATGACGACACTACATCATCGTAATTGTCTGATCAATATGTACGATCTAAATACTTCTACGACACTGTGACCATGGACTTGTCCACGACATCCGACCATCGTCCGGTATCCACAAACGGCGACACTCCATTCCATCAGTCATAATCGTCATCATCAACATCATCAGCGATCTCTCGTAATGAGGATGATATTTCCGAGGATTGTCTATGTAATTTTGTGTGTGGTGCTAAACGGTTCGGCAGGCCAATCTTTGCTCGGCACATCTTTCCACACGTATAATCAGAAAGTGGTGAGGTGTTTTTGTTGGTTTCCAATGGCTAACATTTTTCTATCGTCAATCTGTTTGGTTATGGTTGTTAGTATATGTTGACTTCGAATGACATTGTGCAGTTTTATTAATCGGTTGCCATTTAGTGCGTGATAGAGCCTCGGATTCTCATGTGTTCTAGGTAATGTCACATATTTTCAAGGTCCGTTTGATGACTTTTTTTTATAGCTTTTATAGTGTCTTCGTAGAAGATCATTCGAATAACTGAGTAGAACACTTAATGGTCACTATCGTGTTAAACGTAACACATAAATGGCTGAACAATCCCAACGCTGCACGATGATTGTTCAATGCTTGATTTGTGAACCTCAAATAGGACTCTGCTGTTTATTCATCTGTCCTGCCAAATGATTCCCAAAAAGAGAGCATATCGGTTTATAGAATCAAAAGCTTTGCTTAGATAAAAATGTCATGTATACATAAATGTTCTGTTCTTTTCCCGCAACTGCAGTCAACACCATAACATCATATGTGTGGTTCCTCTGGAATTTTAGAATCCACATTGAGATTTTGTGAAGACTTTCGCGGCCAGTGGCATAATGAATGAGGTTCTTCGTTATCCACCATTGAAAACAAGGTAATACCCTTGTCTCCTTTATTGAAGATAGCAACAATAGTTGCATATTTAAGTTGTAACGAAGTTGTTCTTGCTGCCAGACCGTCGCAAACAGAGCTGCGTTCGATATATTACTTTGTTTATTGTTTTTCATTTGTTTGATTGCATGTATCATCTAATCACATATGGGTAGCCTGTCACGTTCAATGCTGAAACGGTAGGAAGTGTTCGAAACACACGTATCAACTCTTTCCGCAAAGTGCTTTTTCCATGAGGTATTAATGCTCTCTTGGTTCTTACGGAGGATGCTTCCATCCTTGGATCTACTTAGTGTTGGCCTTTAGTTGAGGGTATCATGATGTATTTTATTTGGTATAATGTTAGTACGATTCCAACATAAACATTTTCTCACATCGTAACGGCCTATTTGGTATGGGGTTATTGATTTAGAGTTATATGAAAGGGAAAGGAAAACAAAGTGTTGGACATTGGTGTTGGATTCGTGAAGGCTCCCCTCCTATTTGCCACGTTTGCATTGTTCACTGGTGCTTACCTACTCGACCGGCTGTGGTAGAACTGAAGAGGTACATGATGCTGTGAGGTACGTTGGAACAAAACCAAATTGACGCATGGATTGAGGTGAATTCGCAATTTGATTTCCAAATACACTCGACCGGAACATTTGCTGTTGAACATGTTATACTGTTGGGTGTGACTGTATAAGTTGGTTCTGACGATATTGCATAATACCCCTCCACCCAGACGTTACGAGGTGTCAACATGACAACTACAGCCGAATAGCATATTAATGTTGTTACGAAGGAATTACCAAACTTCGAAGCATCACCACAGTCCCAGCCCATACTAAAAAGGCCCAAAACGCGCCCCCGCAACTAATTTTTTTTCTGGCGGCAACATTTAAAAACAAGCCGAAGACATGCAACGCTGAAGGCGATCGTTCAACAACATACACGTGGCTGCCTAAACCTCGCTTTCAGCAAAACATGCTTATTACGGCATCGTTATGCCATCGCTTCGCACATAGCATTGTGCATAACATGAAATAGCATCGCACATAGCATAGCCCATATTATCGCCCGTAATATCACATACAGCACCGCGCATCGCATCGCACATCGCATCGCGCACTTCTCCATCGCATCGCGCCAAAACGTTCCAAACAAAACAGCGCTGGTCTTTCTCGGCCATCCTACGATACGTTGGAATATGATATACTGCGTCAATAACTCCAATGTTATGATGGTACACGGCATATATATTGATTGTGTTAAAAACAATTATTTAGGAGATTGGTTTATTACTTGTGGAGTACCGCAATGTTCCGTATTGGGGTCAATGTTTTTTCAGTTATGTCAGTTATACTGCTATTGTCTCAGATATTTTTTTATTTATTTGACTTGATTAGTGTATTTATAAATGGTAATCATTTGGATGGTATATAAGTAAAAACAATTATTTTTAATTAAACAAAGTGTAGTTTCGTTAAATGCCAACAAACTATCTTTAATGAAACCAATTGATGCACGGACGGACGTTAACATTTTGGTGGGTAAACGGACTGACGGATTAGTGGGTGACTTGACTGAACTGGTAGCAACGCAATGTAGTTGAACTTACTGGAATGGTATGACTTTCTCTTCCGTCTTCCATAGCTTTAGTACATCATGTTTGTGTTCCGGGAACGTGATGTTTTCGTAGAGAGCCTCAAACACTGGCACAACAAGAGCCTACCAACATAATTTACTTATCTTACATAATGCACGCACGCCGAACTCGGCTAAAGTTTACGACTTTACGTTATAACAAACGTTCTTACGAATGCACTATGATATCGCAATGTATATATATATATATATATATATGCATATATATATATATATGGGCCAGACCAAGGAAAATGTTCCCATTCCGATGTTTGGTAAACAAAATTAAAATGTGTTTTAATACCCACAGTTCGACATATTCCTGACAGAGGAACTATAAGAACAAACAAATATTGCAATTCAGTGCATAACAAATAAAAGCACAACTGACAGAGCTGTTTTATAAGAGCACCAATTTTGTGTACGTGTGACGGACAACATGTGTTAAATTATATTTCGTAATCAGCCATTCAATTAAAACAGTCCACATTGTATTATAATAATGATTTGATATAATTATATTATCGTATACTAAATGATTACTTCACCAGGCACGTTTGAAAAAAAATAAACGTTAAAGGTGTGTTGACCGAACAGTGGCTTGCCTTGCAAGTAGGAGCAATTTGCCTCAACTAGAAATGTTTAGTTGTATTATTCATGTTTTTGCACATTCTGTTGGGAATTCCATTCGCCACCCTCTGTATCGCAACATCGTGTACATTAAAGCCATCTATAACTATAGGAGCATGGCTCGGGCAGGATATATTGATAACAATTGCAAAACGGACCACATAAATGTGACGAACATCATGCGTATTGTTCACAAAGAAATATATTATCGGTTGTTGTTATTTCTAGCTATTTTCTATATGTTTTTGCTGGAACTGCAACAATTGCATAGGTTATTGCATAGCATAGCATTACAATGCAGCACTAATTGTTGAAAATATGCATGGTTACACTGAAACAAACAAATCATTAATGGACAAACGCAATATAAGTAATTGAGGCGGCAATGAATACACACGCCTACACGTTGCTCAGTATCTGTTGGTATTGAGAAATTAGGCTATGTCGTCTGCGAAGTCCTGGTCATCCAGTTTCTTGTAGAGCAGTATCAATAAAATCATCAACCGTAAAGTAGCATTATAAAAACCACAGTAATTGGTTAATACGAAGTAATCTACTCATTATATATGTACATTTTAAATTATATATTATAAGAGTAACAATTTGAAGAAAAAAACATCATCATAAGCACAGTAGGCATGATGTCCGGCATTATTTGTGCAATGCCTGCATGTACAGTACAACTGAACACGCACACATGGAATCAAAATCAAGTCACATTACATGTATGACAATGGGAATACACCAGCCAAAAGAGGTAATAAAATAAATTTGGAGCTTAATATGGCTAAGATGAGGGAAATCTAAACACGATGCCTGTCACGAGGTTTGCATTAAAACAGGAACAGGATGTTTGAGGTTCCACATATATATGCAATATAAAGAGAGCTAATTATTGTGTTCGCATGATACGGCAGATTACGTGAAATTCCGAAATAGTGTATTAAGTAACTACAAATAACACAGAACATTAGAATGCTGCTTATCTAAGAAAAACGAGTTTTTTGATCAAGTTGTAACTTTTTATGTTTGAATTTTTTTCAAATTATGGTTCTTGACATCTACTCATCCCATCATTTGAACAAATAAACACAAATGGCGACAATTTTTTTAATTCACTCAAAAAAAAAAAAAAAGACTATATATATATATATACATATATATATATATATTATGTATATATATTATATATATATACGGTTATGTTGATGTATCGTAATCATATACCTGTTCCGTTCATCCATTTATATACAAAACACAGCCTTTCTTCGGTGCTTATATGATATTACAGGGAAGTGCTGCTCTCAGCGCGGGATCACGGCTTTTTTCATGAGAAACAATAATGCGTGCAGTGAAATTGACCGACTACATATATATATATATATATATATATGTGTGTGTGTGTGTGGGGGGGGGTGTATGTAATATAGTACCATAGGAATGATGGTCATTTCGTTAGTGTTTGCAGACGTACGATTACATCATGATTGCCAATGCTACAGCTGCACATCACTTTTGAAGAATGCATAATCATATGCATGTATTATATGCCTCCCAGTCAATTTTTCCTCAAGTCACCTTATCATGCCCTACCGGAAATTACAAATCTCACGTACTCATTACATATATAATTATCCGCTTGAGACCTACCGTTTTGCCTTGTAAATATCCGCTCGATATATAATCTTGCAAACAAATATCGAGTTGCGGCATCGGTTCGAAGTCGACGTCTGTAAGTAAGACGTATTTGGTGTCTGCGTTCTCCAAGGCAACGTTCCTGAGAAAGTTCACTGGAAAAAAAATCTGCAACAACGTTTTGACATTGAAAACAGAGGTTAGTTATTTAAATACAACAGTACATTAGAAGTATGTACAATGTTTATATCTGATTGACCGAATCGCTTTTAATTATATAAAAAAGTAAAAACATATTTCAACATAGCATGCTTGGCAATAGATGAACACGGTATAAATGCATAAATCTTAAGTATGGCAGTCAGTCGGCATAGAATGTGCAAGGTGCTTGGTGGAAGGGAGGAAATAGTGTTGGTTCTATATTTAAACATGGCAGTCTCGTTGTAAGTAAGTAAGTAATTTATTTCCAACAACAACATTTAATACATTTATACATCCCGTTATTAAAAAATACAACATTTTCAACATGTAAACAAGTAATCATAAGTGTTGATGGAAAGAAGTGTAATACTTATGTATGGTTCACCCCCAACCAATATTTTTACGTGTTGTACAACTACAATATGGAAATGTAAGAAGGAACCCTTATTGCTCCTCCGGGAAGTGACGCCGTGAGCAGAATTTTAGTATATTATACAAATTCGTGGTAGATTAATTACGAGCAGACATATATTTCCTCCTACCTCTTACCATGGAAAGCCTTATTTTCTAGTAAAAAAGGCACGTTCGTATATAGCACAGTATCCAGTCCTCAGGACTGCTCAAAGCGCTTTACACTCCCTGGCAGACCTATTCAATCGAACACCATCTCGACTTCTCTGGGAAGCATCCATTAATGCGCGAAGACTATTCATACACAAATAACCACAACTGTCTATAGCCAGGTACTCATCCATACACCTGAGTAAACTGGAACAACGTATAGTGAACGAACTTGCCCAAGGTTCAACACCGCCGCACAGGATTCGAACCCGGGTTCTCCCGGTTGAGAGTCCGAAGCTCTAGCCACTGCACCACGGCGCCACACTAATAAACATTCTCCACTTCTCATAAACAAATTGTCGAGGCTTTTTTGACTGGTGGCCGTCTTGGATTTCTCAAAGAGGAGCGGCCATTTTATTTTTCCTATCAACTACACGTTTTGGGTGAATGCCCTAACAAAAGCTTGTAACAAAACAACTTGGCCTTTCACCGAGGCTACTATCAATCGAATATGTTGAGATGAGCTTAATATCGGCCATAATATTTGAAAATATATGTCATAATATTTGAAAAGTCACACTAACATATATATATATATATATATAGAACTATGAACTGTTTTTAATAATGGAGCTATTAGCCTGCTACTGGCCATTTAGCGACTGTATAATTCCTCACTTATTAATTATCGTCACACATTATTATAAAAAACGTTTTCGCAAGTTACGCCCCAGTGTACAACACCTTTGACTGAATGGTTACTCACAAAACAAATTGTCATATAGATTTTCACTGACATGTACCAATTACGTGACTCGGGAAACGCCAATAAGCAACCGTATAAGTATTTTTTTTAACCGACTATCATCCATTTATCAACCACAACTTTATAAACGTTCACACTAAAGCCCACATCTTTTATATTATAGTGTGTGCTATGGATCTACCGAGAAGCGCCCCCTAGTTGACGCACAAGTATTCATTTGACTTATTATTTATCAGATTCCACCAAGAAAAGTCTTAAAAAATCACTTTATCATTCACACCTTGAAAGCATGAATGGAATGATCTTATCGACAAGGTATGTAATAGTTAAACCAATTGCCGTATCAAGCCGTTCTCCTGACCAACATATAGGTACTTGTTTTACATTCACTTATCTTGTTACAACGCACACATCTACCAAGACACTCATCACACATCACCATCGTAATTATAGCGGTTCGTCGACTGATTCCTACCGACTTTGTAATATACCAACATTATATCTAATTAAAAGTCCCGAAAAATCAAATGTATCCTATGTTAACGTCATTAAAGTGCCTAAGACACGTTAACTGCAAGTCATAATTATGTTAAGAAAGCAACTGCTATCTATATAAAATACATTCACTCTATTACAATTGAATCCCTTGATATATAGAGACAATATTATACTTCAGAGGCATCCTTCTGTCTCGTTAGACAATGGTGTGGGCCGTGGTTTTCAATTTGGTGATGGTCTGGAGTGGCAGGTAGCTGAGAAGAGCCTACAAGATTGGGAGATCTCTGCTTTCGGTGACACGTTATTTCGAAGCAAGAATATTATATAAAACAAATTATGCGGACGTTTGATATAGATTACGTAACTCTGAACAATCTTAGAAGACAAGCAAAGGGTTGCAAAATTAATATTGCACGTAATAAAAATGACAAGCTTATATAGCGCCTAAATCCCCATGAATCTGAGCTCACTAATTGCCCTTACAAGGATGAATAAAGTTGTATTGTATTGTATACAAGAATCGTTGGGCAAAACCGATAAAATGAACAAGCAAGAGTCGTCGTTAGAGCAAGGGACCGCCGGAGGTTAGGGTGGGAATGTAATTTTAAATAAATAAGTCTTCAGTTTTATTTGCTTATGATATTAAAGCGTTAGGGAGTTGATTCCACATTTTAGGTGCTGCTATAGAAAACGCACGTTTGCCAATATTAAGCTTTGTTTTGGAACAAAATGTCATTGTAAAACAGATGATCTGAGATTCCTGGGGATATCGGGAAAACGAAGGAGACAAAACAAATAGGATGGGTGTTGCGTAGAAAAGGTACGATATGTGATAGAGGCTAACTTGAATTGTATTCCATATGCAATTGGAAACCAGTGTAACTATACAAGTAGTGGCGGTGATGGTAAGAAATGAGATGCTTTTAGCACCACACGTCCTAAACAATTATGTACACGTTGGAATTTAGTCCTTCTTAGCAATATTGTTTAGGGGTGAGTTGCAGTAGTCAAGGCGACTGCTAATTAAATATACTATTATTGTCTTAGCAGTAGACTAAGACAAATGACGCCGAATTCGACGGAA
Source organism: Paraescarpia echinospica (assembly GCA_020002185.1). Lineage (NCBI taxonomy): Eukaryota > Metazoa > Annelida > Polychaeta > Sabellida > Siboglinidae > Paraescarpia > Paraescarpia echinospica. Next base: position 39,371,644 of record CM034541.1, read on the forward strand.
ATCACGTCATAGGTAGAAAAAAGATTTATGTACTTGAGAAATGTTCTCGTGAAAGCTGAAGGGGTCAATACACATATGGTTTTCCCATTTGCGACCATGTTAACGTTTTGTCTGATTATAAGAAAACGTGACCTACAAAATGTCGTTAAACTTCTCACCTGCTGTTACCATCATCTCATTGACATGCTGATATATTTTAACAAAAATTGCATACTTCTAGCTCTCGTAAAATGCCTGTATGTGTGACATCCGTCAATATTTTTAAATGCCGGCAAGCATTGCTCCGCAAACAGGTCACACAGGCAAATTGCTGCCAAATATCCTTCCGCTTATTCAAATCCACCATTTTACGGGCAACACCTTCTTCTACAATCACACATGAAAATCTGCCTACTCAAATGCACCTATGTCATAGCATGTGAATTTTGTATAGAATCATTTCTCAAAAATACACTGCACTTTTCTTCAGCATAATATAAATCATCACTTGCATGCTGACGACACACAGGTGTACATACACCAGTATATATATATATATATATATGTATATATACTGTCATGATTTATATTACGATTAGTTATGACTCGACTAAGAGATATAGTGTATACGCTAAACAGAACAGGGTCATGGACAGAACCCAGTGGGACACAACATAGGTTCTGGTCAAGACAGTGAGCTATCTGTCAACTTGATGTGGCACTTTGTTGAAAACTTTAATGCTTTGGAAATGGTCTGAAAAATATGAACTAAACCACTAAAGAGCTGTGCCAGAAATCCTAAAATGTCTGTGAAGGCAATGCAAAAGAATTTCGTGATCTATTGTATTAAAAGCAGCTGATATATATAGTAAGGTGAGAGCAGTCAAATTGCTATTATCTATATTGCATGCACAGTCATTGTGAATTTTAAGAAGATCCGTCTCAGTTGAATGAAATCGCTTATATGTAGATTGTAGATCATTTGATAAGTGATGTGAATAGATATGTTCATGGAGTCGATTTGCAATAATTTCTCCAATACCTTCAGCAATTGTTAAGGTCATTTTTGCACAAACTTTGTTTTTTAATAAGAGTATTGACAAGAGCTTGCTTGAATTTACGTGGAACAACACCATCCTGCATTGGCATATATATATATATATATATATATATATGTCTTATCAACAATCGGCTATTCAGTAAACTTGTAATCAACGTGATTAATAACAAAACGTGATCGAATGTAAGCCTCTTAGCGGTGAAGTATTTTGAAAACTTGCTGCATAATGTATCCAATGAGGCTGGATTTCCATATTTGGCGAGGATTTTCAGAATTTTTTTTTTTATAATTCGTATAATAGTTTAATTTTGGTTTTGACATCATGAGGTTACATAGATGTAACTGCTTAGTATAGCGGGACCTATCACTGGGTGAACTGGTACGTCGCCAAATTCTGTCAAGATATCGACGGCGACGTTTTGCTTATACTATGTCTAGTGACATATATGATGACGGTGGACGAACTTTTTACTTTTTTGTTTGCTTGGGGACATGTTTATCAAGAAGATTACTTAATGTAACGTAGTACTGGGATTACTAGCTCACACATGTAGTTTCTTGCTGAATCAAGAGATTCGAATTTGTAAAGTCCTCACGAAGAATGTCCATATTAATGTAATGTATCGGTCGGAAAGTAATAACTTGTTGTGCTGGTCTTGACTCGACTTTGAGACACAGATCAATAATTAGAGTATGACGCTTTGATAATCCATCAGTAACAGATACCGCCTTGATGTTATTGCAGTTTGACGTAGTGATAAACAAGTCGAGCCACTGCCCAAGGAATGTGACATGCTGTTGTTAATCAAATGTTTGAAGTGCATCCATGAGTAACCTAATGTTAAGGGTAGGTAAATCAACATGGATATTGAAATTATCTATTATATATAATTATTCATGCAATTGTAATGTAGTTTAAAGAAAATCTTGCACAAAACCCTACCCAATTTCAAAATATTACTGTCAGTATATTTTATCAGTGTAAATCAGTCTGTCATTTTTGGGAACTATTCTTGGAACGAGTCGTACGACGGGACTACATAGTTAGTTTGATAATCAAGCGAGGTGAAATATTCAATAGAGCAAAAGTTATTATTATAATTAGTCACGGTTAGACTCAGTTATGGATGGGTAGGACAATAGAGCATAATCGTTTTAACCAAACATACCATGACAATAAATAGTTATTGTGAAATGTCCTTAGTAATTAGGGTTAGTATTATTTATGATAGGTGTCAGATGTGATTGGTGTTAATGTAATCGTTTGAACCAACCAGACGACTGGAATAAATAGTTAGTGAAACAAATGTACTGATTAATTAGTTAGCGTGAAATTACATTATTTATTAAGGTTATCATAACTAATTATGTTTGATCTCGGTTATATTTAGGATTAGTTACAGTGTAGTAATTGGAACCAACCAAACGGCAGGAATAAATAGTTAGTGTAAATGCCATTATCCAATGGGGTTAGGGTTATTATTATTATTAACATTATATGTGGTTGAAGTCAGTTGTGGTTGGGGTTTAGAGTAATCTTTGGAACCAATCTGGCGGCAATAATAAATAGTTACTATAAAATGTTATTAGTCATTATAGTTAAGATCAGTATTATAATTAGCTGTGATTGGAGTCAGCAATGGCTGAAATTAGGGTTGTATGTATACAGACATTCATATCATTTAGTTGTTCATAAAATGTATATACGCATACACGCACACACGCACGCACGTACTCACGGACGCACACGCACAAGCACACACCCACGCATGCAAGCACACACACACACAATCATATACTTTAATTAACGCTTGATTGGGAGTTCGAACATGCTATGCCGACAATATTTCCACAACTTCTTTAGAATCCATTCGCAGATTTGTTTAGAATCCATGAGCGTCAAGCCTATCTCCGCCGCTATTAACGTCTTCGACCCACCATAATATTTGAAATATGTACATCCCCCGGACGTTTCCCCAGATGTTCCCGTTACCGCCGAGGAGTAGTGTTTTCAAATTACTACACCGAGTGTTCTGTTTTAGTTATATTCGCACCATGGGCATCACACGGTCCTAGGTGTAATCGCTAATTTTGCTATAACTAATACCCATATCAATGTTACGCGGACCTAGACATTATTATTTAAATAGCACACGAAGTCACTTCTACGAATCTGCGAAGCACGCTACCACTGTAACACAAAAAGTTTAAACGCAACAGTTGAAAAACGCTTACTCGAAAAAATGCTGAAGCACTAGGACGATTACACGCCAAAATAAAAAAAAAGTTGAACAGCTACCATGGTAACATGCACATAGCTTAAAGGTCTAACTATTACTGTACGATACGTTTGGTTTTTCGTGTTGCTTAGTGAGATGCATACGGGTAAACCTGTGAGTCACAAAAGCAGTAGTAGCCTTTATGTAAACGTTTCGATTGCAATGATGATGTCTTCAAATGATTTGGTAATTATTTTTGCAACAATTGATAACAAATACTGTATATATGTTGGTTAGCAGAGCTTCTTGATACATCAATATATATATATATATATATTATACATCTGGTCGATATGGTCCCTTTATTTCAAGATGTGGGAGCTGTGGTGAATTTTTCAAACGTTTAGGTGGAGTGTTTGTGATAATTAATCAAAATATTACCTGTACGGTGATTTGGGGGCGCTCCGCTCCTGACGTGTCAATATGTCAAACTAGCACTTGTGTGAACAACAAGGTCGCTGGATTCAAGATGTTGGCGTTATTGCGAATGCTCAAACGTTTTCTGAGGAATTTGGGACAATTAATCAAACAAATTCATATACGGTCACCAGGGAAGTTTTTGTTAAGTCAATAGGTTAAAATATTACATGTGTGTGTTCAAAACGATCGTTGCTTTCAAGATATGGGCGATAAGACGAACGTTTTCTAACGTTTTCATATGAAAGTGAGTGATATTTGATGAAAGGAGTACCCACACAGATGCTTGATTATGTTTCGTGAATTGTATATAAGGCACCTCTATTGTCAAGCCTATATGTATATATGTATGTTTGTTACAAACTAAAAAAACATTCAGCCAAACATTTTGATCATTAGAAACAAATATTCTAAATGTGTAGTAGTAATATGCCTAGAGTCGATCTGTCAATAATGACCCGTCACAACAAAGAGTGTACTACGTTAAAACATTGTGAACAATAGCTTTGTAATCTTTAGATTCTACATTACTACTTAGATTCTACAATCCTATTGTGCATGTGATATGAATATTATGTGATAACCTCGCTCTTAGTACTTATCTTAACCTTGTATACATACATATGTAAGATAAACGTCTTACTCTATGTTTTTACTCATTATATGAACAAGCCTAAAGGAAATTTTCTGTAACCCAACAGACAATAAAGTTATTGTATTGTATTGTAACTTAAATTTTACAATAATTATGTCACATGTATAAATATATTAAGTGGTTTATGACTCATTGCTAAACAATTTTAAGCAATCTTAAGTTTTGAGAAAATATTTTTAAAATGGGGCTGTTTGAGAAAAAAAATGTTTATAGCAACCTTGTATACATTTAGTATTCCACTAGTGTTGACCAATTTAATAGGCCTACCTTACTTCAATACCGTCGCAAGTCCAAATTTTTTTAGAATTGACTTAGCTATGTCATGTAGAACACATGCGTAATGACGACATGCCTGGTGAAAATAATGACCCATTTCCTTCTGTATAGCCACTTAATAGCAACCGCTTTGAATTAAACAATGTCCCATCTCCAGGAGTTGGGCAAGTTTTGCAGCGATACTCGGTAATGGTCGCCAGAGGGGGTTACGGTAGTAAAAAATAGCAGTTCACGCAGAAAAAAAGTACGTGGTAAAAGAAAGAGGGATAAATCTTTTTTGTTCTAATTTTTCTTCAAAATTAGCTTCTATTTTTTCTTTCAATCCTGCCTCTTTTGACGTACCGGAATATTTTACACAAAAACAAAATAAAAGCTGGTGCATTCTATGGAAATCTACGCAAATCAACGGAAATGACAACACAGTATGCGAAATACAAGGCTGTGTGCTCTGATGTTCAACAAAGTATGCTTTTCCCACACCTACCAGTAAGAGAGGTCTATTATAAAAGACAGCTTTGGTTTTATACCTTTGGGGTTTATTCATGTAAAATGATTAAGGCAGTCATGTACACCTGCCCATAATCCACGGCCAAAAGAGGTTGCAGGGAAGTAATATATATTGCCTCCATCAATTCCTCCGCACAAAAGTGTTTGCAGGGGACAAAACCATAACAATGCAATGATCAGATTTCTGTTCACGTTGGTATACCGCAATCAGTTTGAGAGCATTGACTTTCACTTACAATATGAGGACACTCGTTCGTATCATTTTACATATTCGATGTTATCCAAAGAAGGGCACTGTTGAGGAGTACTCGGAGTGGAGAGAGATGATTGCTACCACATTTGAGGCAGTTGAGGTAACAGGGGGCATGACCAAAGACAATAACGGTCAATTTGAAGAGCAGATGATTAAAGCGTATGTCACCTAAAATCTACAAAGTAAGTGTTTACAAAAGATTTAAATTTCCAAACTAAGTGTGTATGTCTCGAAAAACATGTATGGTGTTGTATAAATGCTGTTGATTCCAAACAGGCAGCCCACCTTCCCAACGGCTACTTTATGCACTGCAATGGTAGCAGTTAAGAAACAAAGTGGATGATGTGAAGGGACTTTTTAAGTATCTCGGACAAACAGCTACTGATTACATCAACATTATTCCTCTCAGGAACTGAGAGGTGGTTTTGATGATGACGATGAGGACGAGATAGATGACGAGTAGGTCAGTGTCTTTCAAGAAACTAGATGGACTGAAGACCTAGCGCTGTTATTAAACGACACAACATCAGGTCATTAATTTTTTTTTTTTTTTCAGATAATAAATGGCATGTTGTTTCGAAATTTCAGTCAAATTCATTTACTTAGCTATAATACACAATTTTATCTTACACTTATTATAATTTATTACGTTCGTATCGGACTCTCCTACTCTTCTCTGTACTTTGGTTCAATAATGACCCAACTCCGTGCCCTTTAACCCCTTATAATTTCCCATTCGTTATGTTTATATACATTAAACATTGATCCAACCTGTAGTTTGTTACTGTGGAGCAAGTATTGAAAAATAACGGAAAGCATGAATGTTCAAAGAAATTATAAGGATTTTGCCTCTATCCAAAATAAGGAACGGCTGATTTGGGACGGTATTGAGACAGGGATTCAATTGTCGAGGAAAATAAACTGGATATCAAAAATATTATAAGCTGTGCATTTTTGCCTACATCACAAAATTGATAGGACATGTCGTCTCTGAGAAATCCAAGATTGCCGCTGGTCAGTATATAAGATAGAAAACGACATTTTGTTGTTCTGGAGTGGGACAGTTTCACATGAAAAGGTGGCTTCCGGTGTCAAAAGATAAGCAGACAATAATATTTTCCGAAACGAGACACCAAAAGCTGTGTGTTCGTTATGCAAAGTTCTGCTAATAATGTCACTACACAGAAACTCACACTTACATTTCGAAACAGAGGCTAACATTATGGCATGTCAACAGTAGCACAAACTAACTTCCAACAGTTTCCTTCCACCTGGCACATGTCTTTTGCTATGAAAAGGTGCTTAATATATATATATATATATATATAAATGTAAAGTGTACACAGAGACGTTGTTCCGTAACTTACACATACCCCTTTCTCACGGACAATATGCAGAGCAATGTTCTTGCGCGGTGCCAACAAAGACTGCATCTGTTTCGTGAATTCGAATACGGTCGTAGACTTATTCATATAAACCGTCGCAGAAATTGGACCTAGAAAACAGACATTAATGAAAAAGTAGGCGCATTCCATGAAACTACACTAACTGCGCGCCGATCAGGCATGCAATGTGAGCATTGTTATTTGTGATGGTGCATAGTACATTGTTCGCGTATGGGTGTGTGTATGTGTGTGTGTGTGTGTGTGTGTGTGTGTGTGTGTGTGCGTGTGTGAGAGAGAGAGAGAGAGAGAGAGACAGAGTGAGTGAGTGAGTGAGTGAGTGGGTGAGTGAGTGATTGATTGATTAATTGAATGAGTGAGTGTGTCCGTGTGTGTGTGTGTGTGTGTGTTTGTATGGTGTATGTGTGTGTGTGTGTGTGTGTGTGTGTGTGTGTGTGTGTGTGTGTGTGTGTGTGTGTGTGTGTGTGTGTGTGTGTGTGTGTTCAGGGCCACGTAATAACAACCGTCCTGAACGATTACTGAGGGAAATCGTTTTTTGTGTGTGCTGGTTTACCCAGAGTAGGGATCTGCTATCTTAGAAACATTCCTGCTGCCTTTTGATATTTTCCTGGATCTGACATAAGATACTTCGTTAAATATTTGAACTGATCGGAAGAAATTATTATCAACTGTTCTTGGTAATCACCAGAGAACAGCTAAGTGTTAGCCTCTCGTGGTATATACTTTAAATGTGTTCCGTCTTGTTTTATATTGATGCTGTTGCGTCCGTGTGTATACCGTCTTTTTCGTTTTCGTCGGCAAATTTCAAAGCGAAAAACGAAAAAAGCAAACAATGTTTGTTTTTTTATTTCAAATTTTAAATAAGAAAAACGACTTGTATGCGGTATTTATAAAACATGTTAGAAAAAATACCGACCCAACAAGCCGTTTCTCTTTTACACTGCAGCAGAACGAAACAACTGTTCGTTTTTCGTATTTCGGTTTTGCACTTAGGAAGCTTCGACTGCGTTACCTCATCGGCTAGGCGTGAAAAGTTGTGGTCGCTTCGGTGCAATGAAGGCGGCGTTTTGAAAACAAATTATGTGAAGTTGTATCATCACCGACGTAGTATTGTTGCCGACGCGACATGTAAGGACGAATAGGTTTCTGCGCCTTTGTTTTATGAAAGGTTTTGACTATAATAAATTAATTATACTCAAGTTTCCGTAGCTTTATTAATTATGTGTTTAGCAGAAATAGATAATATGAAACTAGTATTGGAGATTGTATTATTGTATTTTAACGCAAATATCTTTGTTTAAAAATGTACTCGTACATAACGTTGCATTTAGAGATAGCCCGTCAAATAAACATTTCCAGTGAATCAACATGCCCCGTACACTGTATATAATTTGTTTCATCACCATCGCCTTGTTCACATAATAATTTTAAGATAAAACGGCGCCAAATATAAATAATTATATTTTAATCCGCCAGTCGTTAATTTAAAAAAAACCATCATTTATCGAATAACATACAATACCAAACTAATACACATGGTAGCAAATAGTGTTCATGCCATGCCAGTGCTTGACGTGCAAGCACGTGTATGTAATTTTGATTCGTATGCACTGTATTTGTATGTATTTGTACATTTAAAATGTTACAATAAAAACATATGCTATATTTTATTTAAGTTCTTTGATGGATTAGTACATGTTCACCCAACTGGCGGGATTAAAATAATATGGAATGTTACAACTGAAAAATTACGAAACCACTACATCCTACATTGGATTGCTATTAAAACACACGCATACTCGCATGCACATACACATCGATTATAAAGACATCTAGGTGCCGGCGGTGATTTTTCGAAAACAAAGCTGATATGTGTACTGAAAATGCTAAATATGGGTTTTAACCCATTACTTACGAAATTGTATATGACTGTTAAATTGCATTCTGAGTTAACCTACAATGATTGACTGTTTTTAAGTGAATGTAGAACATGAACAATACTTTTGTGTTCATACTTGCTACCATATGTGTCACTTGGCATTGTATATGTGATTTGATAAATTAAGTTTATTGTATTGGATGGAGATTGGGGTTATGTTAGTACATGCTGTTGATATAGGACCAATTTAATATTGCTATGTTGAAGCAATGTATATATAGCCAATGAGCAAAGTTACTTTGCACCAACAATATTTCATATTATTGCCTGAACGATGCTACACTATAGTACACTATTTCGGTCAAATCTCACTACGCATGTCACCCAATTAATAGTCCAATCAATTTAGGTCAAAAAAATGCCTAAACCAGATAACAGTGCAACAAAAATTGTTTTTATGAAGCAAGCCCTAAACACCTACCAACAATATTTCAGAAATCGAACAACATCTAGATGGGGAAAATATTGAATGTGCATAAATTAGAAATGGCTGCTCAAACCAATATTTTCTGTCAGTATGACTCCAAACCTTAGGAAGAATTAATAAAATGAAGTACATATGACATAAAAATGGAATGCACATGGCCACGAGGACATGACTGGAAATACAAAATGGCTGCCATTTTCAAGATGTCCGTCAAGTGTTCCGCCGATATCTACCATCAGTATGGGAATAGACATAGGAGCCTACTTTGAATCATCCTTTATAAACCTGAGTGTCACCTCAATATTTTAGTGCGATTGTGCTATAACGCGAATGCGCAAAAACAACGTACTGTTACACGGCAACGCCCGTGAAACTCGCATTCACGGCATTACAGGAAATAATTATTAGATTGTTGGCCATGTCAAATTAGGAATAGGAGCAATATAATAACTATCGTACAATGTGAACAACCCTTTAACCAAATTAATTGGATGATTTTACTTAGTCTTTGTCGGTTTAGAAAGATGAATTGCCTTTTTCTGTCCAAAGCGATGCACTTAAGACAAACAATTAATGCTTTACCCAAACAAAATGAGACCTGCATTTGATGCCACATCAGCGATTCCGATTCCAATTCCAGCAAACGTTGTTGATTCCAATTTCTATTCCGACTCGAACGCATTTGTGTTGAATCCGATTCCAATTCAACCCACCCTTACCAATTCCTATTTTTATTCCGATTGCAAACGCAGGGTTTTCAACCCGATTCCAATTCCAAGCATTGTAGAACCTAACCTGGAATTTTGTTACCTTATTATTTCACCATTGGTATTCTGATTCTACCGAATTGATAACGCTATTGTAATGTTTATCCATGTACAATTTATATGCATTTTAATGTCTTTGGGCATTGTTTAAGATGTTGTCTAGTTGAACTTTGACATATATAATGAAATTGTAGCGTCTACCTTATTGATAATCCCATAACACTGGCACATAATAATAATAAAATAATTTATATTGCGCCTAAGTCCTTGGAAGCCAAGCTCAGAGCCGCATCAAATTTTCCGCTGTATTAACAATTTATTCGTACAAATGTCACCGTGTATTAACAACCTGACTTTTCGTAAATTAAACCCAAAGACCTAGTGTACTGTTGATTAATTATAAGGCCAATTATAATACAATTTTTTTTAATGATAAGTGTAATTCATCATTATGTACTGGATATATTAGAAAGTACAATTATTATTTCGTTTAGTTTTGACGATATCCAGGTTTTTCTCCAAAAGTGATTTTATTTAAATATGTATTTTACTGTATATTTGTTTCACATACATAACAAAACTGAGTGGCTGTGGAATTTACAAAAAAGTTTATTCAAGTAATCATATTCATTTATTTATCAAATGATACTGATTTCATTTATCATTCCATACAAAGGATATTCCGGTTCCGATTCCACTATCTTCAGTTAGACTGATTCTAATTTCGATTCCAGTTCCGTAATCGGAGACATACTCAGCCTTCAATTCTGACATTCAGTCATGACAGGAATAATGCCAATTGTTGTGAGAATATCAAACATTATCTTATTTGGGATAAAACTTTAATAGTTATCTTAATATGTAATATCTCCACAAATAAGACACTTGCGTCTTTATGGCAAAGTACTGTACTATGTTTTGGCCAGGAAACCAACACCTGCATCAGTAGAGATACGGCAAATAGTTCAAAATGACAAGAAGTGATGTTCACAGGTGTCCCAATAGCACAATAAAATGCCAAGTAGTTAAACAGTAACAATGTTATCCTAAGATGCATCTTTGTGTTAAAATAGTTACTTGCAACCTTATAGGATGGGATAATTAAAACAATTACAAAGTGGTTTGGCCAGAAAGTCAACACCCACATCCGTCGAAATGTGCACAATAGTTCAATATAACCACAGGTAATATCAATAGTTTCACAAATAGCAAACACGTTCTGTTTAATATAGATAAACTATTGTGCATTAATAATAGTAATGTTCATAATAATAGTAATAACGCGTATCAAAACGGTTCTCCAGACGTTATTGGTTGAGAAACGTACGCTGTTTTTGCCATTAAATCAATAGCTGCACCCACAGGGAGATACCAATAATTGGTCAAAAATGACCAGAGGTAAAGGTGTTACAGTCAGCACAACACCAAATTTATTATGGATGAATTAAAAGTTTAGTTATATCAATGTATTTTATGGGAAAATTGAAGCAGTTGCGACCTTACAAGATGTAGTTATGTTTCGACCAAATAATCATTACTTGAACCCTCATGCAGCTATAAAATTACTCAAAATTATCACGAGTAATGTCATTCGATGACACAATATAAAGACGTATATTTTAACTCTGAAAAATGGTAATTATGTTATCTTAATGACAAACAAATCGCGTGCGACGTAACAGGCTGGGTCGATGTTTTGACCAGGATATATGAATGGTTTCACAAACGGATATGTACAAAATTGTTTACAGTGTCGAGGGAAACTAGCTATTGGATGAAACAATAGAAAAACTAGTATTAGTTATTATAGAGAGTAAAGTATTATAAATGTTGATCATCCAACCAATGTAATATAGGCTCATGTAGATTGTGTTTGTAACATTCCATTTACTGCTCATTGGTGCTCCTCTTAGTTAGCGTAATATATCACTCGATAACATAAGTGTAGATGGGCAATATTACGTCTGCATATCAGCCATTTGCTCGAACAATATTTTCACTGCTGTCCTGCTGGTGTCGATCTCTGAATGTTCAGTTAGGACCAATAATGCGTACATCGGAGCAGAATGTAGATATTACTCAGAATTTTTACAAATCATCATGTTTTAGGAATATATGTAGGAATACTTAATCATTATATTTAAATATTTATATAATAGTGCTGTTAAAGACGGTGAAGGCAGATTTTGGAATTAAGAACAAACTGATGTCATCATGCTGGTATTGTCATATCTAGGGTTAACAAGTAAAAACTCTGATAGTTGCAAATCTAACAAATCGTCGCTTGTTAGAATAATGTCACTGTTTATTTTTCAAATATATACTCTCCCCCACCAATCCTAATTTTTAGTTTACATAACATTAAACGCCACTGTACAGTCACGTGCTCATATAACTTATATAATTCTTACTGCAAACCTGTGGATTGTGAATTGTAGAATCTGCCTCTTATGTGATTTGTTTTAAACGAGCAAATGTTAACTGGGTAGTATTATTTCAATGTACCAGTTTTAACTAGTATTTGCTCTCAAAAACATAACACAGTGAACTATACGCATTTGCCTATAGGGAAGAGAAAATAAGAAACCTTGGGACATTATTCGTAAACATACCCGAACACAGTCGAGAGTTATAAAACAGTATCGTTTAATACTTATCTGACAGGTTGTTTACAATTATGCACATTTTCCAATTTATATACCTATATAAATGTTTATATGTTAATGGTAAATTGTTTTGATTAAGTCATTTTATTTACACGATTGTTAATATTTTGGTGTGTCTTTATTTGGTAAAACGATTGATGATTGTGTTTTTAAATGCAAAGCCAGTTTATATATTATAGGATTGTATGTATATCTTAGTGGTGGCCCTTTACAATAACAATGTAATATGTGCCATGGTCACCATCATGAAATAAAGCATTTACTACTACTTAATATGTAGTGTAGAAGTATAACCCTCGTTGATATAAAATAAACCTTATTAATTTAAATATACTTGTCAATTTTCCAAACCACATTATATATAATGTTCTACTATTACAAGTCATGTTGGTAGCTTCGTATAAAAATGACAACCTGCCCTACAGTTGTATTGTGTTGTGTGTACATTCGTTTGTAAAAACACAGTATTGAAGACGTGTACAAATATAGTATAATAATTAATTTCTACAATAATAGTGTCGAAATAAAAATAGATGTGTAAATTATTATTTTTACATATGTTAAAATAGTATTTATACAATGTGAGGCGAAGATGCCTATAAATGCTTTGTTTAACGATAGTCTGCCAACGATTTAAAGATTTACCCGGACTCAAAATGAGGCCGAGATGGGACCGTTCCCTCTGTGTTGGAAATCGACTGCGTAACACGTCTTTGTTTCTCAACACAAAAGAAATATTTAATTCATCAGCGATTTCAAGGTTAGTACTGTACTGTACTGTACTGTACTGTGTATATTCTGCTTATACTTTTGTCTACACTATATATATATGCAACATCTCGCTGATTGCTACTTTGATATTCCTCGGATTTGAGTGAATTCACGTTTGCTGATTCGTCACGAAATTTTCCCTTTGTTCGCCGCCATTTTTTTATTTTGTTAACGTCCACTGTGGATACCCCCCGGATATGTTGGTTATCGGCCATAGTTTCATTAAGAGGTTACAGGTGTCGTTATTTCATCGAGAGGGTACGGCACAGGACGTTGGGTTTAGTGGTTTCTGCTCAATTTTCCAAAGTGTTTTTTATTACGGGGTGGTTGACCTTCGAGTGAACGGTTTGAAGGCCAAGTTGCCGCTGATTCGAGAGCTAGGCCCACGAGCGGTGATTATCGACATCGGCACTTATGGCCTGTGCCGCGCCAGTGTCGATCCCCATCAGCTTGCCGTATTGTTTCCATCGCCCAGATGATGTTGGCAGTCGACTTCATGTCGGAGGTGATCCTCTGCCAGGTCATGCCGCGCGTTGCCGTGCGCCCAACCGGGCGCCGGCTGTATATTACGCGCGCCGATTTTAACGACGCTCGGTTGTTGTTAATCGTGCCTTAGATGATTTGACATCGGACGTTCCCTATATTCACTATTGACGACACCGAGGCAAGCTCACCAATAGGGAGCAATATTTTGACAAATTTGTGGTCTACCTGAACGACATTTGGATGGGTAAATAGGTGTCATTTCTTCAGTGCTATGTTCACGATTTTTGTGTTGATTTATTGTTACCCCCACGGCTATTGGACGGTCTGTGCTACGTAGCAGTTTCTCCGGTTCATTGTGCATTCTATGTGTTTCCATTCTTCCGATATTCCTGTTGGTGTTGACTTTCTTCACAGCTTCGTGTTTGGTGTGTGTGCTATGACACGGAGTAGTTACTCTCGTTAATATAGCCACACTCTCATACAATTCACGTTTTCTATCTTCTGCTATTCGAATTTGGTGGTCATACTAGTTACATGACCCCACCATCCTACCTTATTCATATTTCTTCATTTACGGTATTCGATTTAGTGGGTGTGCGGTAGTGCGGCCCTACATTGGTGTGGCTGCTGTCATATAGTGTAGTTTGTTACTCTGGTGCTATGGCCCCCACATTGGTGGGTGTGCTGTGATACAGGGGGCTCCTCTAGTTCATATGACCCCACTATCTACTGGTATTCATGCTATAGTTTTTAATATGCATGTTTCTATGTTATGGCATTCGTGTTTATCCTCTCACCATATTCTCAATACTACGTGTACTGTGGTAGACATTTTTGTCCTTCATGTTCCTTAACATTACAGAGTTCAGACATGCAGCGAAGATTAATATCTGATAAAACGGGTCTCCATTTGTGCATACCTGTTGCATATGTTAATGACATTAATTAGCCTTCTTAGCAACGACAGGTTTGCCAATATTATCATTGTTGTTTTTGAAAGATTGTAATTCAACCCATTGTGTGCCATGCCCTTTGTTGATTTGGGGTCACTACACGGTGGTGCCAGTTATTCATTTTGTTTTATACCACCAAGCGCACGTCCACCGAAACCAGAGGAGGTCACACTGCGACTGCCGTCCCAACGCCGAGCGGTCATCAAGCTGGTTGCCGTGTCCGAACCACCAATGCCACCTCCACCCACCCGACGACGTCGCCCTGTCCCTGTTGCTGCTGCTGCTGCTGCTGCTGCTACTGCTGCTGCTGCTGAACGACCGGACGACTTGTTAGCCGCATCTGAAAACGCCCCGGGGACGTCTAGTAGCACTGCTGAGCCGGTGGCCGTCGTCACTAAGGAGGTGCTTAAGCAGGTACGGGAGGACCGGGCTTCTATGCCCGCCGCTGTTGCCGCACCCCTAAGGGCCACGCCAGCTGTGACCACGCCCTCTGTGACCACGCCCTCTGCGCTCCTGCCGTCGTTGTATGCCATCCCGGAGGCAAAAATATGGGCCAATGAACTTGTCGAGTTTTACGAACTCCTGCATGTCCACTATTCCCAGCCACAAAATAAATGTTTTTTTTCTTCTGGTGATTCCCACAAGATTGTCTCTGTGCTGCCTAACGCCAAAGGAAGGCACATTTCCGCCATTGATCAGTGAACTTCTGCCTTCTTAGTGTTTGGAGCAGTCTATACCCAGCGATTCCCGGATGCAGCACCGGGACTTTTCAAGTACTGTGAGGTTGTGCAGGATATTGCCTTGACAGGCCCACCATTGGCCTGGCCGCAATATGACACACAATTCAGATCATTCTTCGAGTCCGACCTAGCAGGTTACCCCTAGGGTCAACTCAGGCGGGACCTCTTTTCCGATGCATGTACTCGAAACAGGTCCAGGGGGTGTCAGATCGCGCTGCAGTTAATCTCACAAACAAATCCTTTTTTCGCCCTCAGTCTTTTCCAGCTAGCTACTGCTGGCAGTACCAACGAGGTGGCAAATGCAACGCTCGTATGTGAAAGTACAAGCATGTGTGTGCCAAATGCTTCGCACCCCACCCATCTATATCATGTCGTCAAAACAACCCTCCCAAGTCAAATAAATCGTGAACGGTTACAACATGCCCTCCATAGTTATGTCCACACAGAAACGAATTTCCCAGTGGACAGCTTCATTCACAGGTCCAAAATTAATTACTTCGGTACTCCTACCCCGTAATCACCCATCAGCTTCAGCCCATATGGGCGTAGTCGCAAAGAAACTTTCCAAGGAGCTTTGGTTGGGATGTATCGTATTTTCTAACTATTAGTCCTCCCTACTTGAGGTGGTGGCAAAGAATGAGCGAAACAAATTCCGTCTCATTCACGACCTTTCATACCCACTGGGTAATTCTATTAATGAGTATATTCCAAAGGAATTCACCACGGTCTCTTAAGAAACCGAGTTCGAGGTTCATTTGTTTGGGTTCACCTGGGATGATCACTTTTTCTTCGATCGTTGCCTACCAATAGGGTGTGCAGAATCCGGTCGCATTTTTGAACGGTTGACTTGTGCACTGCAGTGGGTACACTCATCACTGTAAATGGCATTGAAGTGGATACGGTCACATGGGAGGCTCGCCTTCCTCCGAATAAAGTCCAGAAGCTCCAGACGTCCACTGCGGTTATGCGGAAGTGCCGTTCCATTACATTTCGCCAACTCAAATCGGTCATCGGCTTATTGTCATTTGCCAGCCGTATCATTTCATCTGGTCGCGGTTTCATTCGTCGCCTCATAAATCTCACAGTAGGCTGTTCTAGACATAGCCATCACTCCCGGTTGACAGCGGAGTCACCTGCTGACTTGGCGGCCTGGCATTGCTTTGTTTGCTATTTCAATGGGGACACAATGCTCGTATACAGTAACTGGATTTCTTCGGATGCTGTTCACTGATGCCACATCTATATAAGGTTTTGCTGCAGTTTTCGATTCCTGGTGGTTTAATGGTCTTTTCCCAGAAATGTGGTTGTGACATTGCTGTATTGGAACTCTATCCTATCATAGCGGCTTTGGTGCTTTCGTGAATGCTTAACTAAAGCGCTACAGTGGGCGGGACTGGACCCCAGTAAATATAAAGCCCACAGTTTTATAATCGGGGCTGCTATCACGGAGGCTGACATGGGAATGAGTGAAACACAAATTCAATCTATGGGCAGATTGAAAAACGTCCTCCGCGTTTAAACGTTATATTCGCGTAACTATGCTGCAAATGACAAAATCTTGAAGATATCTGGGTTGCTACTGGAGGCAGTGGGTGCTTCAGTATGACTAGCATTCATTGTGTGCATTGGTATTCTCCTTGACATAACACTTTTAGTGCGTTTGAGATAATCTTTTTTACCGTCAACTTACTTGGCCGCTTGCTGTAGGCGGCGGATGTTGGAGTATGACTGAGTTTAGCATGGCAATAGGGAGAACGTCTGATATCACCCTGGTACCCAATTCGTGTACACATGGCTGCTTACAAGTGTTAACTCTGCCATGCTAGTTGGCTGTTGCATTGTATAGATGTTGCATTATGACTGACATCATTCTTATTTAACAGGCATTGTTTGTTAGCGTTTGATTATAGTTATAGTATGCTGATCACTCGTTAGCCTTTTCAACACACTGGCAGAGCCCTGGGGTAGGGGTTGGGTCTCTACTGCTGGAGGCCGTTGGGGGAATGACCGCCCCACCTTTGCTAATCTGATTGTCTTTTAATAATTGTGTGTGTAATACCTCGATGAGAGTATGATTTGTTTTGCTCATAAGCTTTATTGGTGTATGTTATTTAATTCATGTTGGAACACTTATTAAATGACCTTTGCCAACTATATCCACTCTTGTTTAATTAGCAAACGAGCTAAGGGATCTGGCGTTGAGCTTCAGCAGGGTATAAATATATGTTATTAATCACTTACCTGACCAGCGGATAACGATACGATACAACTTGTCATAACGTGATGACGACAATTGTGTGACAAGGGTGATGATGTCTTGATTGTCACGATTTTCTTTATTGAGAACGTCAAGATGCACGGTGCGTTGCGTTCGACCTGCCTCGTCGTAGTTCACACATTCATCATTCTTCCGACCTAGAACGTAACAACATTTTGAAATATTTGGATGATTGTCCGTGCAAGCATGCGTATGTATGCGTGTATGAGTGCGTGTGTGTATGTGTGTGTTTGTGTGTGTGTGTGTGTGGGGGGGGGGGGGGAGAGTATGCGTGGTTGCGTGTGTGTGTGTGGTCGGTCGGTCTGTGGGTCTGTGGGTCTGTGGGGTCTGTGGGTCTGTGGGTCGGATGATCGGTGGTTTAATGCGTTCACAATCAGATGGATTGGTTGAACACTTTTGGTTGAAAACAAATTGTTGGTTGACAGTGCCATGGCAATTATTGTGTGGACGCACAATAATAATAAAATAATAATAAATAATTAAATAAAAACAATCCTAACAAGACAATGTTTTCTTTGTTATATTCCATGTCTTTGTTTTGTTTTAATGTCGCGAAATTTCTGGTACAGCTGCCTACTTGCTCTAGGAACTGTTGAGAGATAGCACGAAAAAATACATTGGACGATGCTTATGTCGCCACCATCTTCCCAAACGATTCGCTATATATTGTGCAGTTACTTTCGTCACCGATGCTTGATCTGTGTTAGTTAAGGGACACTTGATTAGTCTATTTATGCGAAAATTTTCCGGACTATGATGATAATTTGTACTTTTATGAAAGACGTTGCGTAATGACAATTGTTATTAATTGTAATATATATATATATATATTATGTATATATATATATACTTTTTATACAGTAATTTTGAAGCATCCCTCAATTTCGTTCGGGGCGAACTTGTTAAAGGGAGAGGGATATGGCATTGACCTGCTGTCTGCAGTGACACACCTACAAACTCCAACGTGGGAGAGCGGTGTGGGCGGAAGTGAGAGCAAGAGGTCTTGTTGCTTTTGTGTATTCGATTTTGTCCGTTGATTTTCTAATTAAACCATTATTGTATATATCGTGTCGTTACGATATTGTCGCAGTGTAACAAATCGGAAAGGATATCAAGATGTGCAAATATCAGCTGTCATTGATATATTAAACATGATGTAAACTACTTAAAAAAAATTCGTCGATGAGTAGTAGTGACATGTCTCATGAGATATTTAAATTCACAACATATATGTTTCCCAAAAGAAGAACATGACAGTACATTGCGAGACTTATGCAAACATGTTACTTATTATGGACTCCTAAACAATGTCATCAGTAGTTTGTGTCAATCTCATCAGATCCATTGTTTTCTTCAAGGGTACTAATAGGGATAATTCGCCCACATTTAAATTATTTCCATTAATATTAATTTTCATGCACTTGGGATGAAATGCAACCTTTGCTTACAACAAATAGATATGCAACATGTAAGACAGTTTGTGAGTTTTGGAAATGATGGCAACATCATGGATATTGGTTCCAGGCAAAAATGCGAGCAGGGCGTATTGCACTATGGCAAACAGATTGTAACATGGCCCTGTGTTTTGTTTGAGTTTTTTAGTTATTTGATTTATCGTCATTCTGGCATTGTTGGCTGCAAATCAAGTTGAGTCTCCATTGTCGCCCACGCCCTGCCTGCTCCGTTATGAGCGTACTGCACTATAAACACTGAACGACCTACCCGCTCCTTCACTTCTCACATCTAACATCCCGCGACGGAAGAAGAGAGGACGAAAACTTAGCATTTGAGCTAGGATGAAACGTCAGTAAAAATAAGCTCCTCTTCCATCTAGGTGGTCCTCAACAAAAGCCCCTAGGGGTTGCAAGAGGTTCTCCTCAGTTGCACGTGGTGTCTTCTGATTATGTCATATAAGGTGCTGTAAACTATATGTTTGACCAAATAAATGTTGTTCTATTCTATTCTAATCATGTGTAATGTGCCATCTCTGCAACCCTATATTGAAAGGTAGTCACATATCTATTCCTCAATACTGCGACGCCTCTCTGGTTACCTTGAGTGACACTTGGTTAAAGGAAGATATACCAAACCGTTAAACTGACATGGATGGATTATTTAACGAAGGATGTTGTGTGAGTTTGTAGCTGAATGAACGATGC
This sequence comes from Paraescarpia echinospica, assembly GCA_020002185.1. NCBI lineage: Eukaryota > Metazoa > Annelida > Polychaeta > Sabellida > Siboglinidae > Paraescarpia > Paraescarpia echinospica. The sequence continues at coordinate 39,391,659 of CM034541.1, forward strand.
CTCTACGAGGGAAAGAATATATAATGTTGGTGTTGAACTCTTGGTAGTTATTGTGAAAACATCTTACCTACCGATAAAGTTTTTAATATATATATATATACATATATATATATATATAATTAAGAAAAACTTTATATATATACACACCCACACAAATGAATATATATATATTCATTTTTGTGTACTGTCAACCACTGTTTGTTCAACAATTACCAATTTGTAGCATGTTTTACAAGAAGGAAAAATACCTTGGACTTGTGCTATGTTAATGTGTACCATTGTTATCACTCACGTAAATTGGCATCACTGGGTAATTCAGATAATAACAGCATGCATAGTGTACTTACATATCGCCAAAAGACTAAAAGAGAGAACTGACAGAAAACATACGTTTAGCAATGATAATTCTTATTCGAGAGAAACAGGCAGCACGGAAAAGTTGAGAACAATACCATTTGCTATCCGTGCATGTTAGGCTGAAGACAGAGATAAAGTGAAATAAAGAGGAACAAAAAGTGAGACTTAAAACAAAATTTGTGGCAAGCGACTCAAAAAGGGTGTGAAAAGAACTTAGGACAACCACCAACTATAAACGCAAAAGAAATGTAATCCAGGAACAGACAACCATGAATTTGCAAATGAAATTAACAACTACTATGCCTGTTTTTATATTCTTGACTTCTCACAGGAACAGCAGCAAATGAGCCGTGTTGAGGATAGTAGTAACACAGCACATTGCGAGACACCAAATCAGCCAGTAGGAATGGGCGAAACCTCTCATTGCGCATGTGCAATGACGTTATATCCGTTGTAGCTACCCAGGTCGAAATAGTATGAACTAGTGCGCCCTTGTTGATGGAATGGTGAAATAATGGCGATAAATGGAGAAATAAAACAAAATGCTCGTGTTTTTCCCGTGTAAATAGACGCAGCACCCCATGGCGAATACTTGTCACACTATTAGTAACGCGGTGACATATGTCGTTTTCATTTGCCGCCAAGATTGCAAATAACCATGTTTCAGACCTTCTTCGCAGGAAGCTAGCCTGGTGGCTAGCTTTACAATAAAGAATTTACCTAACGGCCACATTGGTACTATTATCACCAATTGTCGCACTCCTTGTGGCATAGAAACACAAGGTGTACCAATAAGAACGATTCAACGCGAGAGTGGGGATGTATTTTAGCATTTCTGCATGTTTGCCTGATAACATCATAACATGTTTCGTTTTCCACGCGTGACGAGGTAACATTTTAGCCTTTTTGCGTATTAGCGTGACTGCATCATATGTTTGCATCTCAACGTGTAAGCGTGGTAATTTTTTTAACACATTCCTCTCAAACACGCATATTGATAACCATGCTTCAGTGAAAATGTCGCCCTTCCGCATACTTTTTAAAGGCTTAACCATAATATTTATGATGTAATTTGATCTATTGACCTATCACAAAGTGCCACCTTATGACATTATGGGTACTCATTTCACCAATCATAGCCATTCATGATAGTCATATTTCAGTGAAATTGTCGGCCTTATATAAACGTTGAAGCAGTATACACAATCTATGTTACAGTTTGACATATTGACCTATTGAGAAGCGCCCCCTAGTGAGAGTATATTTCATTTCAACAATCGTAACCTACATTTTATCTAAACCATTCATGGCGACAGCCAAGTTTAAGTGAAAATTTCGCCTTTATGCATAAATCGTAAAAATCATAAAGCATAATCCATAATTTGTGACGTCATTTGACCTGTTGACCTATCACGAAGTTCCACCAAGTGGATGTGTAGGTACTCATTTCACCAATGACAGCCTACATTTCACCAAATACATCGCTGACATGATTGTTGAATACACACCGGGCGACCAGCTTTGCTCCACCGGAAGCCGTCTCCTGAGAGTACCCCGCCACAATTTTAGAACTATACGGTTGGCGTGGTTTTTCAGTGACGAATGCACCGCACCTGTGGAATGATCTGCAGGACTGTCTGCGCCTGATAGTCTATCTTGAACTTTTTAAGTCACCTATCTTTTTAAAGCCACATTTGTTGACTACTTGTAGTATGTACTATATTTAATTTATCTTAGTCATAAATATAGTTTTTCAATATTAATGTATTACCTTATTTTTTTATTAATTATTGACGTATTATCATATTTTATTATTAATTTATTATTTTACTTTACTATTAAAATATGGATAAGTTAGGCTTATACATTACGAGTTTTAGAAGCCTAACATATTTTACATAATATTTTACGTATTTTATTTAAAATGTTTACCTTATAAGCTAGAACAATTGTATATTCATATTTTAACAATGTTGTATTTGATATGCTTCTGAGCAGAATTATATTCCAGATATACGGTGCTTTATAAATAAAATTATTATTATTATTATCTAACACTTTCATAACGACAGCCATGTTCCAGTGAGACTTTCGCACTGATGCATAAATTTCGAAGTCTTAACCATCATATATGTCATAGCTTGACCTATAACAGAGCGCCCTCTTGTCATAAATCTTGAAATCCTAGCCGACATCATTTATGTCGTAGTTTGACCTATTAACCAATCACGATGTGCCATGTGACTACATGGGTACTTATCTCACCAGCTATAGCCCGCATTTCGTCTTAGTTATCATTTTTAATTGATCATACTTTGACCTATCAAGAAGCGATTAAATGTAGGCTATGGAATGATACCTATACTGTCACAAGGGAGCGCTTCTTGATAGATCAATAGGTCAAATTACGACACAAATGATGGATACTGCTTCAAGATTTATGCAGGGATGCTAATTAGAAAATAAGTACGTATACAGTCACTAGATGGATAGTTCCGCAAGTTGC